>JARBWK010000011.1:48504120-48879509 GCA_030556195.1 Anolis apletophallus | reverse complement strand
AGCCAGTCGGCCGCGGCCTTCAGGTTGGCCCCCACAGCCCGCACCTTGGCCGCTTCTGAGGGGAACGTATCCCCATAGTCCACCATATAGTTCTGGACATTGGTGACAAAGTATGAAAGTTGGCGGGGGTCCCCGTCAAACTTTACCTTCAAGTCTCTCCGCGATCCCATCATCTCCTGGCTTTGGTCCCCCAAGCCCGGATGGGGTGTAGAAGCATCCCCTCTGGGTCGGAGAAGCTCCTCCGAGAACCTCACCGAACCCCTCCCGAGCTGCCTCGCTCCTCGGCTCCTGCCTCTTCCTGCGAAGACGGGCTCGGGGGTCTCCCAAGGCCTCTCCTCCGGCCTACTCATCAGCATGTCCAACTGCGCCTGCATCTTTTGCATCGCTTCCGACATCTGGAACATCTGCACCTCCATCCGCAACATTTCGGTGCTGGGCGCTTTTACCTTGCGACGAACATCCTTCGGTGGCCAGGTCTGGTCAGGGATCCCCCCATCTTCCATCCCGGTCACCACCACCTGCGGTTCTCCACCGGACGCTCCGGCTTCGATCTCGTCCTCGCCTTCGTCCTCCTCCTCCTCATCTGGGATTACCGGAGGTTGCTCTTCGAAGGGCACCCCTTCGGCTTGAAACATCTCTGCGAAGTTGGTTACGGTCGGAAGGCTTTCACGGCCGTAAAAGTTGGTGAGTCTATCTTTATGTAATGCTCCGGAAAGGGGGTTCCAATAAACCAAACTCACTCCAAGCAGATTGGAAGATAGATCATTTATTGGCTCCTTACTCCAGGCTGAACAAAGATAGACTAAAGAAAAGCCCGCGCAAACATTCCTCAAGAATCCCTCCCCGGCCCGCCCCCCGCTGGGTCCCTCCTTCCAAGGCTTGACCAAATGGCCAGTCCACATATCAAAGACCAGGAAGGTATCTGGCAGATCAAAGGGGATGAGCCTGGTGGTTTCCCGCTCGGCAGTGTCCATATCAATTGGCGCGATCGGCTTGGTCCGTTATGGCATGAAACGAACCAACCGGAGCTGACAGATATAGAAATATTGTACAATGTATGCATTGAAGTAAATAATCAATACATTGTACAATAATACATACATTGTACTTCTACTTCCTAGTGCAGTGTTTCCCAGCTGCGGCACACTTTTTACATTTGCAAAATCCTGGGGCACACCACTAACCAAAATGACAAAAAATGACACTCTAACACAGTAATACATATAGTTAATATGTTTTTAAATGTATTTATACACTCAGTGTGAAACATGGGCCTGTTTCAATGAACACAACATAGATATCCTGGCATGAATGGCAGAAAGACACAAACTTCCCACACAGAACTCCCATAACCAAGAGAAAATGCTATAAGAGTTTGGTGGGCATTGACCTTGAGTTTGGCATGAATACTCAATATGCCCAAATATGAACGCAGATGGAGTTCAGGGGAAATAGACCTTGACATTTGGGAGTTGTAGTTGCTGGGATTTATAGTTCGCCTACAATCAAAGAGCATTCTGAACCCCACCAATGATAGAACTGGGCCAAACTTCCCACACAGAACCCCCAGGAGGCAACAGGAGGTCTCTACTTGGGGAAAGGGAGGCGGGCCTTCCCGATGCATGGAGAGGGAGAGACCAACTAGACAATGGGTGGGGAGGGGGGTGTTTGTAATTTTGTGCCTTTATCGAGCTAGGTTTCCTAGGGTTTTTATACTTCAACACACTAGACTCTCTCCCCTCCCCCCTTGGAGGTTCCAATTTCCCACGGCACACCTGATGATCGCTCACGGCACACTAGTGTGCCCCGGCACACTGGTTGGGAAACACTGTCCTAGTGTTTGTCTAACGAATTTGCAGGGCTCGCTTCTTTGCTTCTTGTTCTCCACTTGTTCCTATCGGTCAGGTCTCTCATTGTGACTCTTGCTTCAGCCATGTCGCATTTCAAACAGTCGTGCCAGCATGTTTTAGGTCTGCCGCGTGGATTGGCGCCTGCAACTTCCATATTCAGTGCAGTTTTAGCCATGGAACCCTCGTCGCTTCATTGCACATTTCCAAACCATCTCAGGCTATCATTTTGAATCCTATCCTTCAAAACGATGAAGATGCTCAGGTGGTCCCCATTGACCACCTGAGCATCCGCATTTCCGTAGTGTGCAGAGTTTGCTTGACGGCCTTAGTACTCAGCCTGCTCTCAGTGGTGTATGGAGTGACCGATCTCACCACCATCCTGTAGAGCAGGAGTGCTCATTAGATAGATCGCGATCTACTGGTAGATCATGTAGGGCATCCTGGTAGATCGCAGGCTGGGTGAGAGGAAGGCTCAGTCCTGCCCCGCAGGCTCTCGACGCCGCCCAAGTGCTGTCGGCCCTGGGTTATCTGAGGTCCTTTCCACACAGTTGAATAAAATCCCATGTTATCTGCTTTGAATCAGATTATATGGCAGTGTGGACTCAGAAAACCCAGTTCAAAGTGGATATTGTGTCACATTTTTGTAGTGGGTAGGTAGGTCATTTTGACTTGGTTGTTTTATAAATAGCTTGCATGCTGAAAAAGTGTGAGCACCCCTGCTGTAGAGTTTCAATTTTAGATGGATTTGGATCTTCTTATCACATATTACGCCTGTCACTGCTCTTCACTTCATCCATGCAGCATTTACATGCCCATGAGCATCTGACAGCACGTCGCTGGCAGAGGTGATCTTTGAGCCGAGAAATTTAAAGCTGGTCACTTTGTACATTGTACAATATTTCAATATCACATTTTATTTAATCGAAGTATTTATCGCTTTTCTGCCCACCAAGAGGTCCAAAGCAATGGATAATACCTGATATAGACAGTACGTGAGGATAGTACCTGAGGGCCCACGTTACCCCCTACCAACCCCAGAGATCACTTCGGTCTGAAGACCAAAATTTGCTCGAAGTCCCTAATATTCGGACCTTTCATTTATCGAGCACTAGGTGCAGAGCCTTCACGGTCGTGGCTCCATATCTGTGGAATGCTCTGCCGATAGAAACACGAGCCATCCGAAGCTTACCTTCTTTCCGGAGGGCGTGCAAAACATTTTTGTTTTGGCAAGCATTTGGATTGTGCTGATTAGGTTTTTGTGTTTTAATTGTATTTTAGGTATTTTGTTCCTTGGATATTTGTAAACCGCTCCGAGCCTTTGGGGAGTGGCGATATACAAGTCGAAATAATAAATAAATAAATAAATAAATAAATAATAGCAACCACAACAATTAAGAAGTATTGGAGCCGCAGTGGCACAATGGGTTAAACCCTTGTGCTGCTGAACTGCTGACCTAAAGATCGACAGTTCAATCTGTGAGACAGGGTGAGCTTCCATCTGTCAGCTCCAGTGCCTACCAACTAAAAGTTCAAAAACATGTAATGTGTAAGCAGATAAATAGGTACCACTTCCGTGGGAAATGGCAAAGATACGTTCCAAGTAATCTTGCCAGCCACACAATCAGGAGGTGACAACGCAGGCTCCTCGGCTTGAAAATGGAGGAAAGCACGTCCCAGAGCCAGAGATGAGCACCGCTTCCAGAAGCCAGAAATGAAAGAAACGTCTGCCTTTGTTTGTGTTTGTGTATCTCATTGTATATAATTGTAAAGGCATTGAATGTTTGCCTATGTGTGTAAAATGTTGTAATCCGCTCTGAGTCCCCTAAGGTAGAAGGGCGGAATATAAATAAAGTGTATTATTATTATTATTATTATTATTTCAAAATCGATCAAGAATGATGTTTAAATCAGATTTTAAAATTATTTAATTTTTAGAATACAATCTTTTCAAAGCAGTCAGAAAGAAGAAAGGAGTTCCAAAGTACTATAACTTTGGCTACTCACTGGATGCTTAACAGAGTAGGGAGCAGCCTGGCTTTCTTTAGAAAACAAGTGTGAGCATAATACAGAATGAAAGAGTGTTTCTATGGTGAAAGCCCTGTCTCATGTGCTCATCAACACACAACAGGGTCTCTGTTGGGGAGCTTAGATTCCGGGCCGGCTCTCATGGCAGGAGGGGTCTTTCTGAGACCCTGGCAACCAACGCCTAGTATGTAAACATGACAAGAGAAGCTCTGGACTGGGCTGTGTCATCTGCCACTAGAACAACTATCTTAATTTCCCTAGAATATTCCTGGGTGGTGGGGTAGGGGTTATCAGGTCATGAAGCATTGGTGATAGTAACCTGACCAGTTGCTCCTTTCCTCTAGGCTAGGGCTTCTCAAACCTTTTCAGCCATTGAGCCCTTTTTGAAGCGAAAGTTTCTCGTGGAGCCCCAAGAAATGTTTATATGTAATATTATATTCTACATCAGGCCTGTCCAACAGGCGGCCCGCGGGCCGTACACAGCCCCTTGGACGCAGCCCCCTACCCTCCTGGGATAAATAATATTTAGAAAAAAATTTGAAAAAAATTGGGGAAAAAATTTGGGGAAAAATTCGGGGGGTGGGGCCGCTCGGGGGGGGGGGGGAGGCGCTCGTGGGCATGTGCGCGAGGGCGGGAGGGTGCCTTGCCTCTCCCACCCGGCATTCTGCGCAGTGGCCTGCCCCTTTTCGGCGGGGCTGGGCGACGTCAGATGCCGGCGCCGGGGAGGAAGAGGTGGAGGCGCCGGCATTTGACGTCTCCCAGCCCTGCTGAAAAGGGGCAGGCCACGCAGGACGCTGGGCGGGAGAGCCGTCCTGCGCGGCCAGCCCCTTTTCGGCGGGGCTGGGTGTCATCGCCAAGCCCAGCCGAAAAGGGATGCCGCGCTTGGTGACGGCGGCGTGGCGCCGGGTTCCTTCCACCTCTTCCTCCTCACCTGGTGCGCATGCGTGACATCCCTTTTCGGCGGGGCTTGGCGACGTCAGCAAGCCTCGCCAAAAAGGGGCGGGCCGCGCAGGACACCAGCGTGGTGACGTCAGGCGTGGCGACGTCAGCACGCCGTCAGGAGCGGCCCCGCCTCCGCGAGCGACCCCGCCCCCGCTGCGGCCCCCCAGGTCATCAGTGACCAGAACTCCGGCCCCTGGGCCAAAAGAAGTTGGACAGCCCTGCTCTATATTATATATTATATACAAGGATTTTTTGGAAAGTAAGGTTACAAGGCACGTAGCTCTCATGGGGAATTTTCTTGGAGGAAGTGGTCTCACTGCCATGTCGTGGGAAGCCAGTGGAAGTGAACGAGCAGTGCTAGTCATCGGTAGGTCATCGACTGGCATTGTGGTTAAGGTTAGAAATGAGCTTCTTCATCCCACTTCCCTCCAAGTGCGCTGTAATACACTACCTAAATGCTAAGGGCATGAACACTGCTGCAATTCATTGTGAAATAATTCCGGTTTATGGAGAGGACATAATGTCAAGACAGCATGTGACAAAATGAGAACGGAATATATTGTGAGACCATGAAGAAACTTTGCAGAGCCATCCAAAACAGATATGGTGGGATGCTGACAGCAGGAGTCTGTCTCCTTCATGACAATGCGCGTCCGCACACCGGTCAAGAGTTGTCTTTCTTTAGTTGGGATGTTTTAAGCCACTCCACTCACAGCCCCGTTCTTGTACCCAGTGACTATCATCTGTTCACTAAAATGAAGGAACACCTGGGTGAAAAACACTTTTTTGGCAACAGCGAGGTGAAAATGGAAGTGGCTGAAAAAGGAGGAGGGAGATTTCTATGACACAGGCATCAAAAACTCATCCCATGGATGACAAAAGGCATTGAACTGAATGGTGATGATGTTGAAAAATAATGGAATACCTATGCTACAATCCATGTAAGTTTTATTAAAATATAGTCATTCTTTGTATTTAAAAAATCTTCTAACCTTACTTTCCAGATAACCCTCATATTAAGTTTATATATATCAGACAGCTCTCACAGTCAGGAAGTTTTACCTAATGCTCAAGTGCAATCTCTTTTCCTTTATTTGGACCCATGGATCCATTGAATCCTAGTCTCCAAGGCAGCAGAAAACCAGCCTGATCCCTCCTCCTTATGACATCCTTTCACATATTTAATTATACATGGCTCTTTTCAACCTTCTCTTCTGGAGGCCAAACAGACCCAATTCTTTAAGACGCTCCTCATTGGGATTCATGGTTTCCAGACCTTTGATCATTTTAGTTGACCTCCTCTGGAAACTTTCCAGCTTGTCAATATCCCTCTTAAACTGTGAGGCCCAGAATTGAACACAGTCTTCCAGGTAAAGAGCAAGCCCAGATTAACACCTTTTTGCACCCTAGGCCACACTTTGGAATTACGCCCCCTTTAAGCCAACCTCTACCACCCCGCCCCCACACACACACGACTCAGACCTACACTTGGCTGGCTTTCGCCATGGTGCCTCCGGAGCAGAAGAGAAAGGCGAGTAGGCACCATCCCGCCACCTCCAAGTCCCCATTTCCACTGGCTGGAAAGCTCCGCTGTGCTCTGAAGGTCTCCTCGGGAGGCTTGGGGAGAGTGCAAACTCAGCTCCAAAGGTGCACGAAGAGAGAGCTCCAAAGGCAAGAGAGAGAGAGAGAGAGAGAGAGAGAGAGATGAGAGAGAGAGATGTCCGCTTGGCGTGCGCTCCGGCAGACCGAGGGAGGATTCAGGTTAGGGTTTGTCCGGCTTTTGTTCGGCTACTCCTGAAGGCAGGAGAGCCAGACCCTGGCCTTGATCCTTCCCTCTCGCGGCTCCCTTTGGCCAAGCAGGCCGTCCCGGTTTGGTCCGAGAGCGCAGGAGCGAGCCTGGGTTGGTGTGGTCTCATGCTGGGGACCTGAGAGAGGTCCACCCAAGCAACGCCCTTTCTCTCCCCTCTCCCTCCCTCCCTCTCTTCCTTCTTTACTTTCTTTCTTTCCTCCTAGTTGCCTCCTACTCCTTCTCCCCTCCCTCCCACCGCCCTCTCCCGGACTCTGCCGCTCAGCTCTGGCTGCAGGAATTTACAGTCTGCCGCCAGGGGAGCCGGGCGAGTCGCCATGGAGACGGCTTCCCTGGGAGCCAGGAGGTCAGTAAGCGCAAAAGGTGGGGGAGAGGTTGCAAGCAACAATATACACACAGGAACAACAAACGTAGTGGTATCAAATGTTCATATAATCAAAAGTCGTAGTCATAGTCATATAAAGTAAACAAGTAGTAGTCCAACAAATGCAGTTTAGCAATACACAAACATCAATACATAAGTATCACCCGAGGGTTCCTACCCTTCAAGGCGTTTGTCCATATTGAGATACATAAGTCCAATACAATTCAAATTTCAGGATGGGATAATAGGGAGGAAGTCCGGGGGAAGCTAGGTCAAAAACGCCCAAGTAGACAGGGATGGTAGGAAAGCGGAGTTAGGTGGGTGAGTCGGTTGAGTTTCAGGCAAAGCTGCAATAGCGATAAATCCAAGTAGACTCAAACCGCTTCAAGTATGCAGGCCGACGAGGATAACTCTGTACGATGGTACCAACTCCCATTTCAACCCGGTGAAAGAAGGGTCTTTTTCAAGGCCAGTAGTAGCACATTAACTCCTGTTGTGTGGGTGGTAAGGGTACGTTTTCTGTAGAGATAAGTGGGGATGGACTATAGTAGTGTGTTCCACAACAACCTTCTAATACAGCATAATAGCTAAAGCATACAAGCATTCAATAATAACAATAAATAAGTACATGATAACTAGTAATATTATATAATCAATATATGTTAAGTACGTACAGTTGCCATAGTCATTACATTAGTCTACATACCCGAGCCATGCAGGTAAGGTCATACATCCATGGTAAAACCAGCGGCCGAAGCAAATCAAGGTTTCAACGGGGGAGGCTAAATACCAACACAAACCCATGGAACAGGTGGGGATCATCTTAGCAGGTCCATGATTGTTAATTTATCGTTTAATCCGATTGGAATTTCGGTTTTTAAGATTTGGATCCAACGGGTTTCAGCCCTCAAGAGGCACTTATCCACATCACTGTGGGGAGGTATTTGGACTTTCTGTATGCCGAAGAAACGTAGATCATTCGGACTGTGTTTGAGTGTTTTGAAATGTACATAGAGAGGGGAATCTTCAGACAACGATTTCATTCTAGAACGATGTTCCGAAATTCTCACATTCAGATTCCTTTTAGTTTTTCCCAGATAGAGTCTGCCACAAGGACAACAAATCCCATAAACACACAAATTACTCTTGCAGGTAAAAAATTCCTTAAAGGTAAATTCCCTTCCTGTGCCTGGGTTGTAAATCTGTTTCTCATTGTGTTAGTTTTGGCCAATCAGCTCTCTAATCTGTTAAAGTCATTTTAAATTGTGATCCCATCCTCTGGAATATTAGCTATCCCTCCCAATTTGGTTTCATCTGCAAACATGAAAAGCATGCCCAGAACCCTGTGATATGTCACTTCTTTCTGAAGACAAACATCCAAGGCATTCCCCTGCATCTACCATATTTTACTAGTCTGTTTGTGGGGACCTTGTCAAAATTGATATTTAAAAAGGTTGTACTCTTTAAATATATATATTTTTATTACATCTCCATTCAATTTCATTACAAAATACAATCTTTATAATTCATATATTTATTTCTTCTCATTTCCCCTATTGTGCTCCTCTCCGGAGTCCTTCGATTCTTCGGGGTCCCAGGCAGAACATAATGTCTTCTGCTGAGGGTTGCTTCCCATCTTCTTTTCTCAATATTTCTTTTTTATAATTTGTTTTTCTATATGCTTTCAACATAGTTATTTTTCCTTAGGCCTTTCTTAAACCTTTAAATTACATGTTTATTTATCATTTATTGCTAATTTCCATATTTCCTTATACTGTTCGTCTATGTTAATTTCAACTCCTCCTTTCCAAAAAGGAGAAAGAAATTGGGAAAGATTATGGAGAGCAAGACACCAAGCTTGTACTCTATTGAAAAAGATATGAGATTAGTCTGGTATGACTTGTTTTTGAGACATCCATGTTGACTTTTAATGATCACAGCATTCCTTCCTAAGTGATTGCAGACTGCCTCCTTAATGATCTGCTCCAGAACCTTTCCTGGTATTGATGTCAAGCTGACTGGACATCAGACATTGTTTGGGTCCTATTATTATTATTATTATTATTATTATTAGGGATGGAATTTCGGAGGTGTGGTGAGATCATGGAGAAGGCCCTCTCTCTCACTCCCGCGCTTGAGTACGGTCTCCTCTGCTGACCGCAGTATCTGAGTTGATGTAGAAGAGGAGATGTGATTTGACAAATAGTCTGGACCTGAGCTGTTTATGGTTTTTGGTGGGAATTAGAGCTGTTAAGCTCAAAATAACCCTCACTTGGGGTGATTCCACAAAAAAATATAGCAGAGTGCCAGAAGCACAGTTCATAACTGGCAGAAGCTTATGTGCAGTGAGCAAGGATTAGTTTCAATTCACAACTTTAGGTTCCAAAATATATGTTTATTAAAATAAAAAAATCCATTCTAATAGAAAAGGTTCTTGGAGCTAACTAGCTTACTAAGCTATCTTCTAAGAAAGGTAAAAAGAGGATAAAAATAAGAAAATATCCATGCAGCTACATCTTTGCCTGGAGAAAGCCAAGATCCGTCCTTACTCAAAGGAAACAAAGGCAGAGAGAGACCAAGATGGAGAATGACCACATGGCCAATAAGCCAAAGCAATCAAAATACCTCATCCCTCGTGGAGATCACATTGCTAAATATTCAAAGGTGAGGAGATAGTGGCAAGGAAGAAGAGTGAGACAAGGCACCTTCTGGGATAGGCATGCATAGGAATTTGGGGAATCCCTCACTCTAATTCTATCTAGGCTAACTACTCATTGAGGGCTGGAGACTTGTGTAGTCAGGGATGAAACCCAACAGTTTTAAAGGTAATGACTTTAAAGATATCTAGCCCAGAAGCAGATTGGCAGTGGAGCTGCCGCAACATGGCAGCGGTTCTCTCCCTATGCAGCGCTCTTGTTAATAGCTTGGCCACCAATCTTTGTACTAATGGAAGCTTCTGAACTGTCTTCAAAGGCAGCCTCATGTAGAGAGTGTTGCAGTAGTCCAAATGGGATGTGACTAAGGCATGGACTACCATGGCCAAGATACGGGCACAGCTTGTGCACAAGTTTTAACTATGCAAAGGGGCTCCTGGCCACTGCTGACACCTGGGATTCTATGCTCAGTGATGAATCCAGGAGAACTCCCAAGCTGCGGACCTGCGTCTTCAGGGGGAGTGTAACCCCGTCCAGCACAGGCTGTAACCCTATGCCCCATTCAGCCTTACGACTGACCAGGAGGACCTCTGTCTTGTCTGGATTACATTTCGACTTGTTTGCCCTCATTCAGTCCATTACTGATGACAGACATTGGTTTAGGACTAGAACGGCGTCCTTGGTATTGGGTGGAAAGGAGTAATGGAGTTGGATGTCAGCAGCATAAATCTGACACCGAATTCCAAAACTCCGGATGACCAGCGGTTTCATGTAAACATGGGGGACAGAATTGAGCTCCAAGGGACCTTATCTCTCTTGTGTGTTCAATTGGTAATGACGGTTTCCAGGGTTACAACTGTTTCTTTCCTTCTTGGAAACTTGCAAGAACTGTCAACCAATGGTTTAGAGATCGAAAGTGATCCGCAAACCACTAGTTTGAATTACATTGGTTTAAAAGAATCCTTGTTGGATTGGCTGGCTTTTTGGAGGGTGGAATAGAGTGACCTTGGGTAAGCCACATTCTCTCATCCTCAGAGGCAAATCCCCGCTGAAAAAATCTTGCCAAGAAACCACCGCCCATAAGTTGGAAATGTCTTGAAGGCACACAACAACAACCACAACCACTACCACAACACATTCTTTTCCTTGGCTGGAGCTTCTGTGTTTAATTTGCAAACATTTTCCAGTGGCATAATAGTTGTAACACAAAGACATGGCAACAACTCTGTATTGCTTTGGCCATCCCATTTCTTTGTGTTACAACTGTCATGCCACTGGAAAATGCTGGAAGTATTGCATCCCCTGGGGCTTGTTTGCATCTGTATTTGTATTTTGCTGCCCTCACCTGCATGGGCCTTTGTTCTATTGCAGGGCTGTCCAACAGGTGGCCCTGGGGCCGTACACGGCCCCCGAGCCCCTTCCCTATGGCCTTCTAACTTGTTTTAATAAAATACAAATTAAAAAATTAAAAAATAAAAAATACCTACTTCCGGGTTTAGGCAAGCATTGTGAGACTATGCTAGCCACAGACGGGATTTCGAGGGAGGTCGAAATCCCGTCTGTGGCTGCGTAGTCTCGCGATAGCTGCCGAAATCTCGGGTCCCGCGGGATTTGCGGCCGGCCTGGGCGCGCACCTCCTCCTCCCTCGCGGCTGCTTCCAGGCCAGCCCCCATTCCCTCAGAGAGAGGGAGGAGGGGAGTGAGGCAGGGAAAGCCCCTCCTGGCTCCGTCCTCTTCCTGTGGAGGGCCCTCACTTCCCGCCCCGCGGATGGGAGAGCTGCCGCTCCCGGCCTGAGCTTGGCCTCGGCTCCAGCGGGGCTCTTCGGGGACGGCGGCGGCGTTGGCGCAGTATGGGTAAGGAAGGGCCTGGCTCGAATCAATCAATCTAAAAACAGTGGGACGTTGGGTGAGGGGGGGAGGGGTCCCTCAGCGGCGGTTTCCTTGGCAATGCTTTCTTCCCCTCCTCCGCGCCCCCTCCCCCTTGTTGTGCTGCCTTCCCCCGCGTGCAGGGCGCAACATGGCTTCCTTTGAGCCTGCCCCCACGGCTTGTTTTCCCTTCAGGGAGGGAGGGAGCTCTTTGGGCCTCCTCCACCCGCCTCTGGGAAAGGAGGCCCCATCAAACCCTGCGACGGCATTGAGGTGTTTGGGTTTTTTTTGGTGTGTCCCAATTTGAGTGTGGACTCCAATAACTCAAAGGTATTAGGAAACATTCCCCCAAATCCACCAGTGTTCCCATTTGGGTATATTGAGTATTCATGCCAAGTTTGGTCCAGATCCATCATCATTTGAGTTCACAGTGCTCTCTGGATGGAGGTGAACTACAACTCCACAACTCAAGGTCAATTGTAAGTAAATTGGAGCCGGGGAGGGGGCGGAGCTGGGGAGGGGGCAGAGCCAGGGAGGGGCGGAGCTGGGGGCGGAGCCAGACCCTTCAGCCCCCCAGGTGATCAGTGACCGGAATTCCGGCCCTTGGGCCCGTAGAAGTTGGACAGCCCTGTTCTATTGTCCAGCCATGTGGGCACTAAGGGATGGAGTTGTGCCTTGGCTCCAAACCTGAGGTCATCGCCCTTGGCTCCTCCTCTTCCAGAGGTCACCTGAGGGCAGGATGTCCTTTCTGGCCTCACTTCCAGCACATGGACGAAGCAGGCTGAAATCTGGAGCTAAGCTCAGACAAAGCACCTTCGTTCACATATTGCCATCCAACGCTTTCAAACCAAGGAATTCAGTAATAGGAAGGGCTAGCCCTTCAACAGAAACTGTATTTCTTTGGGGACCAAAGGACTTCGTGCACCAGAGGACCATTTGAGGAGCAACAGGATACCTGGAACCATAAGAGAGGCACCTTCACGCTGCTAAAGGCAAGTGAAAGAAATCCCTTTGTTCAAAGGACACTTTTGCAACCTACTTCAAGCTTTTTTGGGCCACCAGTACTTTTACTGGTTGTTATTAAATCTTGGTTTTGGTTCACTATTTTGAGTCCTGAACTCATTATTAAAGCTACTCCAGGTCTTCTGTACATGGGAGGGCTAGAACGCGAACCCCAGTGTCTATAGAATTCGTCCATCTTTTTAAAGCCCCCCCCCCTTTTTTTTTTTTTTTTTTTTTTTTACCCTGGTGGGATGCCACAGAAAAACTTGTTACTTTACATCCTGCTATTCATGATCTTCAGTTTCTGGCTAAAAGAAATAGGGAATGAATTACTCAAACCAATTGCCATCTTAGAAGATTGCATTATTATGAAAACTTTTATCTCCTAAAGGAGTATCTTCGGAGTTGCATTTCCTCTTGCATTATTGGTACTGTTGCAACCTGGGAGTTTCCTGTTACTCTGAAAATAAGCATTTTCAGAGATGCTCTGAGGAAAAGGACATACTGGGAATGAACGCTTCCTCCCAGGAAATATAACTCTGCTTCTAACCTTTTTTGGCTACATTCTCCTAAGCATTTACACAACATTAATGAGAGCCAGAACTGAGTCGCCCTCAGGACCATCAGCCATTGTGCTAAAGTGTTCTCACAGCCTTTTTTATGAACATACTAAAAGACTGTGAATGAAAACAGCTTGGTATTAACGGTTGGCATAAAAGAAAAATGCAGAACGATGGCATTTTGACACCACAGGAACTGCCATGGCTCAATCCTATAGAATTCTGGGATTTGTAGTTTTGTGAGATACTTACCCTTCTCTATCAGAGAGCGCTGGTGCACCAACTACAAATCTCAGGAATCCGTAGCATGGATCTATGGTAGTAAAGTGGTGTCAAACTGCTATCATTCATTTCTGCAGTGTGGGTGGTAATTTGGACCCCTTAAAACAAAGAGAAAGAAAATTTGGAGCAAATTGTTGGGAGAGAAGTAAGGGGGGGCCTATTAGCTTTGTGCATTTGGGGTATACCTTTACCTGTTTTGTGTCCTTGCTTTTGGTGGGGGCCCCAATCCGTTTTTTGGGAGCCTCCCAAAATCGGGAGGGCAGATATCAGTTTTTGCTCTGGAGTGCCGATTGGCCCATTATGGGAGTAGGGGGGCTTCCTCCCCAGGCTCCTCTTCCCAGTGCGTGCTTTAAGGAGGCTACTGTAGAGGAGGTGCTTGGCTATAGGCACTGGCAGACACGTGCGCTTTCTGAGACTGCACGCCACACACTCACTCTCATTGAAAAGATACTCCATGTGTGGTGTGCAGGCCCAGAAAGCATGTGTGTGCCTGCCAATGCTTGCAGCCGAGCACCTCCTCTAGAGCAGTGTTTCCCAACCAGTGTGCCATGGCACACTAGTGTGCCATGAGCGATCATCAGATGTGCCGTGGGAAATTGGAACCTCCAATACCCTTTCTTCCCCCTCCTGCCGAACACTTTTTCTTCTCCACTCAGACTCCCTTCTTCCCAGCCTCGCTCTGCTCACTTTGCTGTGGGGCGAGTCTGCGCAGTAGCACCCGCATGGGTCACGTCTTCCTCCCTCCCCCTTCCCCTCCTGAATACGCTCACACTGCCCCCTCTGATCAAAATGGCGGCAGAGCAGCAAGAAAAAGTAAGTGTTCGGCAGGAGGAGGAAGAAAGGGCGCGAAGGGGAAGGGGGAGGAAGACGTCTCTGTCGAAAGCTGGCATGGGCAAACTTGGACCTTCCAGGTGTTTTGGACTCCAACTCCCACCATTCCTAGCAGCCTCAGGCTCTTTTCCTTTTTACCCCTCAGCCATTTAAGCAGGAAAGGGCCTTAGGCTGTTAGGAATGGTGGGAATTGAAGTCCAAAGCACCCAGAGGGCCAAAGTTTTCCCATGCCTGTTTTAGGGACCTTAAAGTGGTGAGCCTCCTTCCAACATTGTGATTCTGGCTAGAAAACAAACAACAACATGACATAACATTGTTTGAGTCCACAGTGCTCTCTGGGTGTAGGTGAACTACAGCTTCCAAACTCAAGGTCAATTCCCAAGCAAACCCTTTCAGTACTTTCTGTTGGTAATGAGAGTTCAATATGCCAAATTTGGTTCAGTTCCATTGTTGCAAGAGTTCAGGATGCTCTTTGATTGCGTGTTAACTATAAATCCCAGAAACTGTAACTCCCAAATGTCAAGGTCTATTTTCCCAAAACTCCATCTGTGTTCACGTTGGCATATTGAGTATTCATGCCAAGTTTGGTCCTGATCCAACATTGTTTGAGTCCAGGGTGCTCTCTGGATGTAGGTGAACTACAACTCCTCCGTGTGTGTCTTTCTACCATTCCTGCCAGGATATCTATGTTGTGTTCATTGAAACAGGCCCAGGCTTCACACCGAGTGTATAAATACATTTAAAAACATATTAACTATATGTATTACTGTGTTAGAGTGTCATTTTGTGTCATTTTGATCGGTGGTGTGCCCCAGGATTTTGTAAATGTAAAAAATGTGCCGCGGCTCGAAGAAGGTTGGGAAACACTGCTCTAGAGTAAGAGGTGCTTGGCTGCAGGCACTGGCAGGTGTGTGTACTTTCTGGGCCTGCATGCCACACATGCACCCTTCTTGGAAAGAGAGTGCATATGTGGCGTGCAGGCCCAGAAAGCACGTGTGCCTGCGCATACAACTGAGCACTCTCTTTCCAAGGCAAGGAGGCAAGTTCTGCCTGCAGGCATGCACGCTTTCTCTCCTGGGCTACACCACACCAGCCAGCCATGCAATCTCCAAGGCATTTTAAGGAGGTTTCTCACCTCCAGGTAAGGAGAACGATGACCTCCTGGAAGAGGAGAGTAGTTTTCTGGGAACTGGGGTTTACTTTTTATTTATTTATTTATTTATTATTTCACATTTGTCTGTCGCCCCCAAACGGCTCAGGCGACTTACAACAGTTCGTAAAATACAATTGTCAGATAACTCATAATAACTCACAGTAATACCATTAAGATGGAATTACAATTAGAACAGTTGAAACAACAAATGGAGTCGCAGTGGGCTGACAGCTAGGCGGTGCGAGCTAAAGTTTAGCTAACTCCGAAGGCTTGTTGGAACAGCAATGTCTTAACTGCTCTCCTGAACAGGAGGAGGCCCTGGGTGGCACGGATGCCGGCGGGCAGTGCGTTCCACATGGTAGGGGCTGCAACAGAGAAAGCCCGGCGGCGGGTTGCAGACAGATGATATGGGACGAGGCGGTCCCGCAGGTACACTGGCCCCAGACCATGTAAGGCCTTAAAAGTCAGGACTAACACTTTGAAGGCAATCCGGCATTCAATTGGGAGCCAGTGCAGTTCGCGCAGGATTGGCGTGATGTGGTGGCCAATCGGGACCCCTGCCAGGAGTCGCGCTGCAGCGTTCTGCACCAGCTTGAGTCTCCGGATTACCGACAGAGGAAGGCCAATGTAAAGAGCGTTACAGTAGTCCAGCCTCGAGATGACCGTGGCTTGGATCACTGTGGCTAAGTCGCGCCGGGACAAATAGGGGGCCAGCTTCCTCGCCTGGCGAAGATGGAAAAATGCTACCCTGCTGACGCTGGAGACGTGGGCCTCCATCGACAACAGGGGGTCCAAGGTTACTCCTAAGCTCTTAACAGAGGGCGACGGACATAATGTCACGCCGTCCAGGGTTGGAAGCTGAACATCCCTACAGCCCGGAGGACCCAGCCACAGGATCTCCGTCTTTGCAGGATTCACCTTCAACCTACTGGCTCGCAGCCATCCAGTGACGGCCTCAAGGCAACGATGGAAATTATCGGGTACGGATTCGAGGCTGCCCTCCATCTTCAAGATAAGCTGGGTGTCATCAGCGTACTGATGACACACCAGCCCAAAACTACGCACCAGCTGGGCAAGTGGTCGCATATAGATGTTAAATAAGAGGGGGAGAGAATAGTCCCTGAGGAACCCCGCAAAGAAGCGGGAACCCCAGAGACATCCTTGCCCCTCCTCACTTGTTGTAGCCGGTTCCGGAGGAAGGAGGTCACCCAATTAAGGGCTGTCCCCCTAACTCCGGCCCTGGCAAGGTGGTGAGTCAATAGATCATAATCGACTGTATCAAACGCCGCTGTGAGGTCCAATAACACGAGCAGTGCCGATCCGCCCTGATCCAGCTGGCAGCGCAACTCATTCGAGATGGAGACCAGGACCGTCTCCGTCCCATGCCCCGGACGGAAGCCGGACTGGAAGGGGTCTAGCCAAGCTGCGTCATCTAGGAAGGACTGCAACTGCTCCATTGCCGCCTTCTCAATTACCTTGCCCAGGAACGATAAATTCGAAACCGGGCGGTAGTTGGAGGGACCGTTGGATCTAATCCCGGCTTCTTCAACAATGGAGAGACCACCGCCTCTTTTAAACCCTCTGGAAATACTCCCTGGGCTAGGGAAGTATTAATTATATTCAACAGAGGGTCTCGTAATCCCTTCAGGCTGGCTTTCACCAGCCAGGAGGGGCACGGATCAAGGGAACAGGTGGTCGGGCGAGCTGCAGCAATAATCCTATCGACAGCTTCTGCGTCCAGTGGCGTGAACCGGTCGAAGATGGGCCCGGCAAGAGGCCACGGAGTCTCAAGTTCACTAACTGTATCAATCGTGGCCGGAAGGTCCCGGCGGAGGGCCGAGATCTTGTCTGCAAAATAGCTCTGAAAAGCCTCAGCAGTGAGGGCCTGATTATCACCGTTTGGGATGGTAGGGACCATCGTCAGAGACCTAATTATCTTGAACAATTGTGCTGGGCGTGAGCTCGCAGACGCAATCAAGGTAGCGTAGTACGATTTCTTTGCTTCCTTGATGGCTTTCTCATAAGCATCTTTGAAAAGCTTATAAGTTGATTTCGAACCTCCGTCATGGAGTTTCCTCCACACACTCTCTTGTTTGCTGGGGAATTAATAAAAAAGATTCAATGGTGATACCAAAAAGCAGGCCAGGAGCCAAGACCCGCTCTGACTTGCATTCATGTTGAGCTAATTTTCTTACTGGGAGGGGCCTTCCCATTCCATGTTCCTGAAGTATCGAAAGAAATTAAAGAACTGAAGGAAGTGGGAGAAACTATTTCCGTGTAAAACTATGTGCTTTATATCATGGGTCAGGGTGTGCTACTCTAGCATTTCTGGCTAAAACAAATATCTTGAGTGGATGACGTTCACCAGGGACTAGAAAGAACAACTAGTAAAGAAAGAAGGAAAGGTGGGAGAGGGTTGGGTGAAAACGGCTTGGTATTTTGGTTGTTGTGGGCTCTTGTCAACCCACCGAAATGTTAGAGATGGGTCAAGAAAGCAAGAGAGTATTATCAAAGGCTTTCACATCTGGAATTGCTGGGATCTTCTGAAGATGCCAGTCATAGATGCAGGCGAAACGTCAGGAGAAAATGCTGCTAGAACACATTGGCCATACATACTGGAAACCACACAACATCCCAAAGCAAGAGAGTGCTCACCTGTGATATGGAGGAACACGTGGCTTGATATGGAAGAATGGTGGCTTTGTCTAAGAAGGCTGGAGAAAGAGAGAAGAGTTGCTATTTTGGGTTTCCTCATTGCTCCTTGGGATTTGTAGCCTCGAGCAGGTCTGCGCTAGAGGGAATGATGAACTGGGTGTTAGCAAATTGCCTGCATTGCTAATGCATTGTGCGTGCCTGACCCGGACTCCCAGCTTCCGAGGAGCAGGTGGACGCTCCGGAACAAGGGGCCCTGAACCTGATGCAGCATTTTAGCGTGACTTGTTTATTAAGCCTCCACGGAGGTCACTTGTTTGCAGGCAGGTCTGGTTATATCTCTGTCAGCCCAAGCCGAGCAGCACAGAGACATGAGAACAGCTGTATTCAGAATTCCAGACAGAGTAACAATTTCTCCAACACAGCTAGATCTGGCTTTTTAACACAGGCTGCTTTTGGTAAATGTATATGCAGTTTAATTTCTTCAATCTGAAGGCAATTCCAAAATACACAACTATCCCTACAAAGCAAAGCACATGTTTCTAGCCCAGGGGTGTGCAATTATTTTTTCCAAGGGGCCACACGAGAGCCAAAAAGTATTATGGAGGGCCGCTCCTAAAGGCTGAACTGCATTCCAATCTACATAATTTATTTATTTACTTACTATATTTACTATATATTACACATCATTATTATTAACATATTAATATATCAAGAAATATTCATATATTATTAGTATTAATTGGTGCGGAGTTTTGGGCTGGAGTGTCATCAGTACGCTGATGACACCCAGCTCCTTCTGAGGATGGACCCCGGGGTGGTCTCTGTACCCAATAATTTCCATCTCTGCCTAGAAGCCGTTACTGGATGGCTGCGAGCCAGTAAGTTGAAGGTGAACCCGGCGAAGACAGAGATCTTGTGGCTGGGTCGCCCGGAGGGGGTAGAGACCCAGTTGCCGACGTTCGACAGTGCGGCCCTCTGTCCGCAACCGTCTGTTAAAAGTTTGGGGGTCCGGCTGGACGCCCAGCTGTCTATGGAGGCGCCAGGCACGTAGCCAGGGGGGGCTATGGGGGCTTCAGCCCCCCGAAATCTCAGGGTGGTCCGCAAAAAGACTTTACTGGTACATTATTTAAACTGTTATGTTTATTCATATCATCCCCCCCTCCGGACCAAACTCAGCCCCCTCCGAAACAAAATCTTGGCTACGGCCCTGGGAGGCGCAGATTGGTTGCGCCTGCAAGACAGCCTTCTTCCATCTGCGTCTGGCAAAACGTCTGCCACCTTACCTCTCCCGCTGCGACCTGGCCACGGTGATCCAAGCCACGGTCATCTCGAGGCTCGATTACTGTAATGCGCTGTACATTGGCCTGCCCTTGTCGGCGATCCGGAAACTTAAGCTGGTGCAGAACGCTGCAGCCCGCCTGCTCTCAGGAGCCTTAAGATCTGATCACGTGACTCCACTCTTGCGCGAGCTGCACTGGCTTCCAATTGAATTCCGGGTCATCTTCAAGGTGTTAGTTCTAACTTTCAAGGCTTTATATGGTTTGGGGCCAGTGTACCTGAAGGAGCGACTTACCCCTTATGTGCCCAGGAGATCACTGCGCTCAGAGGGGCTCAACCTATTGGATGTGCCCAGTATTAGGGTCTGTAGACTGGCTACTACACGCCGGAGGGCGTTCACCGTAGTTGCACCAACTTTGTGGAACAGCCTTCCTGAAGACATACGGGCCACTCGGGTCCTTCTGCCGTTCCGCAGAGCAGTGAAAACATGGCTGTTCAGAAAGGCATTCGGCCCATAGCCAATTGCTGCTCTATTGTACCCGCTGTCCTGCCGCTAGCATGCTACTGTATTGCAGCTTGGCCTGCAACCTGTTTTATTCGGGGGTTTTAAATTGTTTTTCATGTATTTTAATGTATTTTATGTGTTTTATGTTTTTACTCTGCCATACTTGTAAACCGCTCTGGGCTCCAGAGAGAGCGGTATATCAAGTCGAACTTAATAAATAAATAAAAAATAAATAATTATTATTATATTATAGTATATATATAGACATTATAATATATTGAAATTATAATATAACATTATTATATTATATTATTTATTATATTATTATATTATTATAATAAATGATTATAAATTAATAATAAAATCCACTAAAACAAAATTAAATTCAAGAAGACAAGGTGCGAACCAAGATGAAGGCTGACATCCTCAAGAGAGGAAGGATCCCAAGATGGAATGGCCCAATGGCCCCAGCCCAGAGGATGGCAAAGTGGGCCCAGCCGCCGCAGCAGAGCAGAGCAGAGCAGCCGGAAATCGGAGGCTGTAGGCCTCCGCCCGCTCTCACCCCCAGCCGTTCCCCAGCTGATCGCCCTGCTATGGAGTGCCTGCCATCCCTGGAGGCGATCCGGGCCTACAGGGGGAGCAGTCGGTGATCTGAGGCAGTTTATTTGACCTGCCGACCCGGAAGACGATCAAGTCTTCCGGGTTGCAAGGGCAATCAGCCCCCGCAGGTCGCTGAGTGCTCCCGCTGCAGGTCCGGATCGCCTCCAGGGATGTCAGGCACTCCAAAGCCGCCGCTCCTCTGGCCTGTCTGCCGACACAGGCCCCACAGAGCCCGCGATGGGATGATGGCAGCGGCACCCCTTCCTCTTAGCCCCACCCCTGACGCCCTTCTCCCCGGGCCAGACAGAATTGGCTGCCGGGCCACATCTGGCCCACGGGCCATATGCTGCCCGCCCCTGTTCTAGCCTTTAGGGTTTAAGGGCTGGGTCTAAGGGCTATATTTTGAATGTTAAAGACAGCAGCTGTGTGGAGCTCTGGATGAAGATCCATCTGTCTTGGCAGTAGGTCCTTAGGTGGCTGTGGAGCCCTATTCTTGATCCGCATGATCTCCTGCAGTGAGGACATGGGTTTCCAGGTGGAAGTCAGTTCCGGTCAGGGTTGACTTGATGCACCTTCCTCTCCTTTTCATTCTCCATTTGTGCCTCTTTGAATTCTGCAGCACTGCTGGTCACAGCTGACCTCCAGCTAGAGTACTCAAGGGCCAGGGCTTCTCAGTTCTCAGAGTCTATGCCACAGTTTTTAAGTTTGGCTTTAAGCCCACTCTACATCTCTTTTCTTGTCCACCAACATTACGTTCCCCATTCTTGAGTTAGGAGTATAGTAACTGCTTTAGGAGATGGTGATCGGGCATTTGGACAATGTGGCCAGATCAGTGGAGTTGATGGCGTAGGAGCAATGCTTCAGTGCTGGTGGTCTTTGCTGCTTCCAGTGTGCTGACATTTGTCCACCTGTGAAATCCATAACACATACTATGTGTACCTATATTTTGGGCCCATTTAACCATACAGTCACTTGTTTTCCTACTTGTTTTCCTACATTTAATATTTTAACAAGAAGTTTATACAATTTTTTGCGATAAAATGATCACAATGGCAACATCTGCTGTGGAAGGAGACAGTCCTTCAGATAGGAGAGACTCAAGCTAATTGAACCTGGAACCGACTGCCACTGGAGTCTGGACCTTACCAGGACTAGCCCTACCATTAGGCATAGGGAGGCAACTAGCCCAAACCTGATGGCTGATGTGTTGTGGAGGAACTGGCCCAATGCTAATGGTGAAGAAAAATCTATTCCCCAGCAGATTTGGATTTCTGTGTACATTTGACCACTAGTATCCACTGAGCACACACCCCTTGATACCCAGATCTATGGATGCTTAAGTCCCATGATACACAGCAGTGTAGTAAAATTGTGTCCTTATATATAAAATGGAGCCCACAGTGGTGCAATGGGTTAAACTAGTAGTTCTCAACCTGTGAGTCCCCAGGTGTTTTGGCCTACAACTCCCAGAAAACCCAGCCCGTTTACCAACTGTTAGGATTTTTAGGAGTTGAAGGCCAAAACATCTGGGGACCCACAGGTTGAGAACCACTGGGTTCAACTCTTGTGCCAGCAGGACTAAAGAGCAACACATCAGAGGTTCAAATCCGAGGAGCAGGCTGAGCTCCTGTCTGTCAGCTCCAGCTTCCCATGTGGGGACATGAGAGAAGCCTCCCACAAGGATGGTTAAACATCAAAATATCTGGGCATCTCCTGAGCAGCATCCTTGCCAATTCTCTCACACCAGAAGTGACTTGCAGTTTCTCAAGCTGCTCCTGACACAAACATATATATATATAGGCAAAATCAAGGTTTGAATTTTAGGAAATATTTTTGGATTTTTGGGGAGAATTTTCAAGCTATGGATGACCAAAACACTGTTGCAGTAGCACAGTGGTTAAAGCCCCTGGCAGCAGGAAAGGCTGCTGACCGGAGACGTCAACAGTTTGAAGCCTAGAGTATCGTCTATACTCTCTGGGCTGTGATATCTCCTGCTGCTCAATTGTTATATTGCATTTTGCTGTTTAATTGTTTTAACTGTTTTTAACTGTTTTTATGTTTTAACCTGTGGCGTTGTGCCACTGGCTCTGTGAGCCGCCGCGAGCCCCCGGGAGTCGGCGGCGAAGAAGCCCCAATAAATAAATAAATAAATAAATAAATAAGCCGAGAATCAGGGTGAGCTCCCAACTGTCAGTCCTAGCTTCTGTCTACCTAGCAGTTTGAAAGCATGCAATGCGAGTAGATCAGTAGGTACATTTTACAGATGGGAAGAAAGGTAAAAGCACACCCCATGCAGACATGTAGACATGTCGGCAACATAATCGGATATGTCTACAGACAGCAGACTCCTTCAGCATGTAGAATGGAACAAAAGAGCACCTCCCCATGGCCAGAAGTTGACAGACACTGGAGATGGAAAAGGGGAAGGCCTTTACCTTACCTGTATATTGTATGTCATTGTTCATGGAAGAAGGCATTGAATGTTTGCCTTATATGGGTACTGTCATCTGCTCTGAGTCCTTCGGGGGAGATAAAACGGAATATAAATTAAGTGTGTTGTGGTGGTGGTGGTCCTCTCCATTGGCACCCCCTTGCAGTGGGGGAGAGGCTTGCGTACCCTAATGAAGTTGTGAGCCATGCTGGTGGTGGCATAATAGCCACCGGTAGGGCCTCCCATGCAAGACAGGTCACAACCGAAGGGTCTAACAAAGAGTGTCAAAGGGCAGGATGGGCTCTCTAGCCTTTTGGCAACCATCCTAAGAGAAGGAAAACTCTGATTTCAAACCCGGGCAGATGGTGCTCGTCTAACCCCGTAAAATCAACCATCTAAGAGAAGGAAACTTGAACCAAACCTACGACCTGACGACCTCGCTGCCACCGTCCAAGCTTGCTAAGCCCCGGCAGACGAACCTTTGGTTTAAAGGGTGAGGCCAGTTCTGTGCATGCTGCGCTCCACCAGAAAAATCCATTGCACAGGCTCGAAGGACACATCCAACTTCCGAAAAAGCCCTGTAGCGATAGGCGAGGGACGAAACGGCAGGTGTAAAGATGCACTGGAAGCCACAGACCCAACCCTGCATGACGACAACACAGAAAGAACCGCAACTTGGAAACAACATCACCCAAGGAGACTTTCTGCTGTGCTTTCTGCAACCAAACTTGCCTATCTCAGATTGGCCTTTTTAGTCATCAATGCGCTTGTAAAAAGCGTGGGATGAGTCCTTCCTGAATCTTCGTTCGCGAAGTAATGCCGAGAGATGTTGTTGTGGTGGTGGTGGTTGTACCGTGATTTTGATTGATAGGTGGAAAAACATCCTAAAACCCTTTTGCCAGCATGATTACTGGACAAGTAGGTTTGGAGAGCACCATTTTGAATGGTTCCCCAGATAGCAAAGTGTCCTGGACCAGTGCAATATCAATGTATTGCCTGCATGTAGGAATTCCTAGGGTGAGTATTTGCATCTGTAAAGGAACCTAGGGACATGAGTAGGTTAGAGGTAAATCTGTGCCTTAGAAAATAGAGAGCCGCTGCTATTCAGAGGAGTTCCAATCTGCTAGGGGGTCAAGGTACAAGGCAGCTTCAGACAGCATGTTGCTGAATTTCTCTTTCCACATTCTATTAATTCTTAAAATGGCCTGCTAATGCAGTTGGTAGGGAGCTCATCACCTCCTCAGTGCTGAACAAGCACTGCTTGAATTTATGATGTCTAATTGATCTGAATTGTATCTGACCCTTTGGGCAAAGATTTCAGTGTCACTGCCTGCATGGGAGAAGAGAGCCAGTGAACCTGGCGGGAGATTTTAGCAGGCTTTGGGATTTGCGCGGGATGTTGTTCCTTTGAATGGGGAGGTATATAAGGGAGTGCCCCATCTTGTAATGGCACTCCTGGCTTCTTGCATGTTCGTATCCTATAGTAAAAATTCCTAGTGATATACCGGTTGGCGTTCTGTGCCTTCATGTAGGAGTGGCTATAGAGAGCTGACATTTCAGGGCAAGCAACCAAAGAGTTTCCCCCCTCCTTTTGTGTTGAAGGTAGGAAGCTTCCTTACACCAGGGATGGCTTGCATTATGGGAACTATAATTCAACACTTTTACACATGTGTACACTTTTTGAAAATCCGATACCAAGTTCATTTGTCATCCAGGCCTATGTTATCTTCTCTACCACCAGTAGTTCCACAAACAAGGCGGCAACAAAACAGAAAGAATAGCAATTTCCCATAATTTGCTTTCTGTACCTTTTAATTAGATGTTTCAAAGACCTGCGACTATCTGCATGTACAACACATTGTACTATTTGACCTGTGTTCTTTTCCTTTTTTGAGCTGGATTCTACAACCTATGCATGAGTGCTCCATATAGAAAGCTATTGGACCAACTAACGAATGTTCTACTAGTGGTTAAATGTTTACTATTGATGCTACAAGCTCAGGACCAACTAACATTCGGCAAAAGTAGGATGTTTCTTCAGAAAGCAGAGGTTCAGAGGAAGCATCAAGGTGTGGTGAAGAAAGTGTCATTACCCAGCTGATTTGGCTTTTGCATATGGAATGAGAGCAAACTGTTGGAAATTCTATAACCTACTAGCTTGGGGACCCAGCGGTGCCCGGGTTATTTGAGAAAGGCATTGTGTGCCAAGGTTGGTCTTTGGTACTTCAAGTCCCATCATCCACGGTCCACCCTCCTCCAAACTGCAGTAGAAGATAGTGTGGGTCATGGGGGCTCTGTGTGTCACGTTTGGTCTTGATCATTCATTGGATGAGGGTTGCAGCGGTCTCGGAAGGTGAGTGAAGGTACTTAAAGTCCCATCATCGGTGGTCCATCCTCCTTGAAACAGCACCAGGGTGTAGAGTGGGGCTCTGTGTGCTAATTTTGGTCTGTATTGGTCATTGGATGAGGGTCGTGTTGTTTTCAGGAAGTGAGTGAAGGTACTGCAAGTCCCATCATCCATGGTCCATCTTCCCTCAAACTGCACCAGGATGTAGAGTGCATCTTGGGAAATCTGTGTGGCAAGTTTGGTCTTGTTCTGTCATTGTTGGAGGCCTATTCAGGAAAATCAAGTTGAGGAAGCCTTACTGTCAATTCAGGCCCTAAACAATATCCCATGACCTGAGGCGTAGTCAGGAAAGTCAAGTTAAGGAAGCCTTGCTGTCAATTTTGGGCCTGGTCTGTGATTTATTGGGGCTACAGTGTTGTTTGAGAAGTGAATCAGGTGAAGGTACTGCAAATCCCATCGTTCGTGGCCCATCCTGCCCTAAACCACACCAGGTTGTGAAGTGGGCCATTGGGCCCCTGTGTGCCAAGTTTGTTCTTGATCCGTTATTGCTGTGGGCCGCAGTGACTGACTGACTGAGGCCTTTACTTTTCCTTCTGCATCGCCTCTTAGAATGTTAGAATGTAGATGGCCAATCAGAATCCTTTATGCAAATACCATTTCAGTGGCAACCAATCCCCTCTGTCTGGGGCCATAGAATGTTGGAGTTCAGAGGCTGGCCAATCAGTGTCCTTTATGCAAATAATCCCACAGTGGCAACCAATCGAAACGCTGGCACATATTCCTCCCTCCGCACCACCGCCCGCAAACACTGACTTTTATTATATACTGTATATAGATTGGAAATAACTGCACCATAACCTTATTGAAAAGGTAAACACGGTGACACATCCATTTGGAAAATGTGAATCTCAAGTACCATATGGAGACCATCATTTGAAAACCACTAGTCAAGAAAAGCATGACCTTGTTAAGAAGTCTACTCTTTGAACAAGAGATATTCACAAGCATTCATGTAATCGCGCACAGGGAACTCAGCTGTTAAACTGAAGAACCATGTCTTTAAACTGCCAAGGATAAAGACATGCCACTACAAACATATATTGGGTTAGCAGAGGATGGTTGTTTATTTAAAGTAGAATTTGCAGTTGCCCAAAAGATACTCACTCCCTTAAAACCTCTTAGTTAAAATATGTATTCAGCGATACAAAACAAAGCCAGTTTTCTGGCGAGACCCCTTCCCCCCTATGTGATCCTTTATGTTTTGACACTACTCCAGTTATCTCCCCTGAGTTTTTAATCATTTTATATATACATGTGGCTCGCCCTGTCATTTCTGTTTTAGATTCACCTATGTTGTTGTGTTTTCATAGATGTATTTTTCTATTGTGTTTATTGTTTTTATTGTGTTTATTGTTTTCTGATGTTTTAGATATTTTCTGTGATTTGTTGTTTGGGCACGGCCCCATGTAAGCCGCTCCGAGTCCCCTTTGGGGAGATGGATGCGGGTTATAAATAAAGTTTTATTATTATTATTATATTATTTGAAAAATAACATATCTTGTTTACTCACAAACATCTTGTATTAATTCACCATACAGGCACATTTCTAGTTAAAGTTTAGTTATAAATAGGATGTAGTTCTCTGTGTGTTGTGTACACAGGGTATCATTCTTAATCAATTATCCATAGACTTCTGGACTTCAGTGAGTCATACTGTATCCATTAAAGCATACCTGGGCAATTGCCAGCCCTCCAGGTGTTTTGGACTTCAAATCCCAGAAATCTTAACAGCTGGTAAACTGGCTAGGATTTCTGGGAGTTGAAGTCCAAAACACCTGGAGGGCCGGCAATTGCCCAGGTCTGCATTAAAGTCTCCAAAGCAGACACACATCCACCTCCAATGAGGTGGTAAGCTGACACTGAATACAAAATGAGTCTGAACATGCTCAGTACAATCGTATGTCTATAACCTCTCCCGCAACAAAGAGATGTGTCAAACTGGCAAGTCAACATACACATAGAATACAGGTTAGCAAATATATACATTAACAAATAAATAGGGAAAGGCTTGGGAGGTTGCAATTTTCAACACAAACTCCACCTGGTTCTTTGCCTCAAAACAACAAAATGTCTTGGGCTGGACCTGTGTGTCTTGGGGGATCTGCATCTGGTCTCTAATAGAGGGGAGGGGAGCATATTCAAAGGTTACCATATGCCAAACCTGTGTCCCATTCTCACACAAGATCGGCCACTTGAAAGGATAGCCTGGGGTTAGGTCCCTTCTAATGCTGCCATATGATCCAGTTTATCAAATCAAGTAATCCACATTATCTGCTTTGAACGGGGTTATACGAGACTAAACTGCCATATAATCCAGTTCAAAGCAAATAATCTGGATTGTATATGGCAGTGTAGATAGAGCCTTAGGCATGAAGGACTGGCTGGTACTGTTTTCTCTCACCCAATCCCCAACCCACCAACTGAAATCAACTGGTTGTTGAATACTAGTAACTACTTCATCACACAGAATGAATCCACTTTAAAATCACGCAGCTTCCTCCGCCACTGCCCCGCTCGCGCGGGCGCCACTCCTTCCTTTAGTGAAGGGAGGAGGGGCGCCGGTGCGAGCGCGGTGGTGGCGGGGGAAGCCGCATGAGTCTCCCTAGGGGCGGGACTTCTGGCGGCGCCTTCTCCCCTCACGCCAGCAGCGGCTCCGCCCCTCCTCCCTTCAGTGAAGGGAGGGGGCGGAACCGGCATGAGGGAGAAGGCGCCGCTGGAAGTCCCGCCCCTAGGGAGACTCACACGGCTTCCCCCGCCGCCGCCCCCGCTCGCCCGTGCCCCCAAACACGAGTGGGCGGCGGCGGGGGAAGCCACGTGAGTCACCCTAGGGGCAGGACTTCTGGCGGCGCCTTCTCTCTCTCGCCCGCAGCGGCTCCGCCCCTCCTCCCTTCAGTGAAGGGAGGGGGCGGAACCGGCGAGAGGGAGAAGGCGCCGCTGGAAGTCCCGCCCCTAGGGTGACTCACGTGGTTTTCGCCGCCGCCGCCCCGCTCGTGTTTGGGGCATGGGCAAGCAGGGCGGCGGCGGTGAAAACCGCGTGAGTCGCCCTAGGGGTGGGACTTCCCCCGGCTCCTTTCAGTGAAGGGAGGAGGGGCGGACTAGCCTGGCGTGAGAGAAAAGGAGCCGGGAGAAGCCTTGCCATTGCTGCGCCACCCCTAGGGCAACGGACGTGCCTTCCCCCGCTGCCTCCCGTGCAAGCTGAAGGGAGGTGGGGCGGAGCTCAGCCGGCATGACGGAAAGGAGCCGGAGAGCCTCGCCGCCGCGCAGCCCCTAGGGCGACGGATGTGCCTTCCCCGCTGCCTCCCTCGCTTGCACGGGAGGCAGCAGGGGAAGGCACATCCGTCGCCCTAGGGGCGGCGCGGCGGCGGCGAGGCTTCTCCCGGCTCCTTTTCTGTCATGCCGGCTTTGCCCCCTGCAAGAGGCCCCGCTCCCTCAAGCGGCCGCAGCCCCCCCCCTGGGGGGCGGGATTTAAAGAGTGTGGCCTAGGGCGGCAGAAGCCTTTAATCCGGGCCTGTCCATAAAAGGTTTGTTTCAGGTGAAAGGTTTGCATTCTCCACCACCCAGCTGACTGACAGAGGCTAGGCTGCCAGGATCTGTATCCTCCAGTTGAAGGAGACAACCACCACAGTCCTCAGCACTATTGAGCATGTGCTCCTCAGGTTGCTGTCTCATTCTGCGGAACCATCCAGACCTTTATCCCAGGAGCTCCTGCAACAATCAGGAGGGTGACCAGTCACCGTTCTCTGTAAACCCGGAAGTAATCGCTACAAAGGGCAAAAAACATGAGATTTCCAGGTGCAAGAATATCACAGTTTTTGGCCAAATATCCAGATCTTCGCATGTCTGTATGTCCCTGCAATCGGAAATCATGGGATTTTTTAAATCTGGGTTTGTTCCTGGGTTTTAGATGCTTGTTCCTGATTGGTCAGTTCCTTTAAAAAAAAAAGGTAACACTTGAGTAGAATGCAAAAACTTTGTCCTGGGAAGAGGAACTGAATCCTTCAGCAGTTTAATGAAGTTTGTGGCAGAAAAATGAAGTTCCTGGGGTGCAACAAGTACTTTTCCAGTAAGTAATACACAATGAAACGCAAACTTTTAAACCAGGAACAGAATACCATCCTTACTATAATTACTCAGACCTTGTTGTGTGGCCATTCGTGCAGACAGGTCTCATGGTGTACTTGTGCTAGGGAACAACAAGATGATGTTGCTGGGTTATACATGTCGGTTCGTCATTGGGTGTATGCTGATAACATGTGTACAGTTTATGGCAAAAAGTTACTACTGGCTGTTGGGACATGGATGTGCTGGAGAAGAATGTAAATACTGAGACCCAAGGCCAGGTAGGTGGCTAATAGGAAAAGCCATGTATAACCCAGGAAGCTCCTGATGACACAGTGGGTTAAATCGCTGAGCTGCTGAGCTTGTTGACTGAAATTTCGCAGGTTCGAATCTGGGGAGCGGCATGAGCTTCCGCTGTCAGCCCCAGCTTCTGCCAACCTAGCAGTTTGAAAACATGCAAATGTGACTAGATCAATAGGTACCACTCTGTTGGGAAGGTAACGTCGCTCCATGCCGTCATGCCGGCCACATGACCTTGGAGGTGTCTACGGACAACGCCAGCTCTTCAGCTTAGAAATGGAGATGAGCACCATGCCCCAGAGTCGGACACAACCTTTAACCCAGGAACAGCTCCATGTTGTTGATGTCACAAGTACATAACCAAATCTGTCTGGACAGATGGCCAGGCAACCTGTAAAAAGGGACAATAATGACAGAGTTCTGTTCCTAACTTTAAAGTGTGTGTTCCTGTTTCACTGTGTAGTGCTGATTTGGATAGAAGTAATCATACTCCAAAAACATTTGTTCTGTGCCAGAAACTTTAAGAAACATGTGGAGGACACAATTTTTTTTGGTCTGCACATAAAATGGAACTTTTGCAGAGATGTGGATATTCACATATCTGCTAATAGGGAAAGCCGAATTAAACCCAGAAACAGGACCCTGTTGTTGGATGCCACAAGTACATAACCAAATCTGTCTAGACCAGGGGTGCTCATTAGGTAGATCGCGATCTACTGGTAGATCGCGTAGGGCATCCTGGTAGATCATAGGCAGGGCGGGAGGAAGGCTCAGTCCCGCCCCACAGGCTCCCGATGCTGCCCAGGTGCTGCCGGCCAGTCATCGTGGCGGCAGCGTGACCGGCGTCACTATGGCCCATATGGGAGCCATACATGGTGTGTATGGCTCCCATGCTATTTCCACCGCCGCCATGACGTCACGCATGCCATTTTCCCTACCATTTCATGGTCTCGCCAGAAGAAGGGCGCGGGGGAGGGGCAGCTCCAACTGAGGCTGCTGCAGCATGGACTGGGACTCAGAGCTGTTGATAAGCCACTGGAAGGGCTTCCTCTTTTCTCCCTCCCTGTCCCTCCCCCTCCCTCTCTTTTCTTCCTTCCTTCTTCCCTTTCTTCCTTCCCTCTTTCCTTCCTTCCCTATTTCCCATCCTTTCTTCCTTCCCTTCCCTCCCTTCTGTTCTTCCTTCCTCTCTCTCCCCCTTTTCTCCCTTCTTTTCCTTCTTCCCTTTCTTCCTTCCCTCTTCCCTTCCTTCCTTCCCTTCTTTCCCTCCCTTCCTTCTTTCCCTCCCTTCTTCCTTCCTTCCTTCCTCTCCCTCTCTCCTTCCTTTCTCTTCCTTCCTTCTTCCCTTTCTTCCTTCCCTCTTTCCTTCCTTCCCTACTTCCCATCCTTTCTTCCTTCCCTTCTTTCCCTCCCTCCCTTCTGTTCTTCCTTCCTTCCTCTCTGCCTTGAACATTTGCTGTTGGTTGTGGGGTTTCTGTGTGGGAAGTTTGCCCCAATTCAATCATTGGTGGGGTTCAGAATGGTCTTTGATTGTAGGTGAACTATAAATCCCAGCAACTACAACTCCCAAATGACAAAATCATTTTTTTTAGTGATGGTCACTCCTTGTAGGTGTCTTGTGGCCAAATTTGGCAGCAATTCGTCCAGTAGTAAGAAATCAGTTTGTGTGTGTCAACTGTAAAATAGGAAATCCCGGGACCAACAGGTGTGTATATAGACTTCTCCGGAAGTCCCAGGATTTTTTGCCCCTCTTTAAAACCCGTGATTAAGTACTGTCTAGAAGCGCCCTGCATAATAGCAAGAATGGTGCTAGTAGAGATGGCTGCCTCAACCAGCCTCACACTACACATGCTCCTGAAACAGTGATATAAACTTCACTTGGTTATTATCATTATTTCGTATCAAAAGCATTGCATAAATTAGTATAAAACTGATAAAAATAGAAGGTGCGCAGGCTGTTGACCAAAAACGGGCAACAGCAACGGCATTGTCTGTAGCCTCCAACAATTTCTCCTCTGTACATGAGGCAGGGCACAGTGGACAAGCATACAGATGCCGAGAAGGTGAAAGCCCCCGCCGCAACCTCCATGATCTGCTCATCAGGAGAGAAACCTGGTGGATAACACACCTACAAACAGAGTAATAATAATAATACTTTATTACTTGTGAGTCGCCCTCCACCAATGGTGCTCCGGGCGACTTACATCCTTTAAAAACACAGATACATCAATTAAAACAGCAGATATGAGCCGTAAAAGGCTCTGCCATCCATCCAGTTCAGTCCCCGAAAGCCTGGCGGAAGAGCCAGGTTTTCAGGCCAGCCAGAAATCTGGCCGGGGCCAGTGTGGCCCTGAGCGCAGGCGGGAGCGAGTTCCAGATCGTAGGGGCCGCCACCGAGAAGGCTCTTCCTTTGGGGTTAAACGAACCCCTCCCCATCTCTGCCCTCCTCACCTGAATTCATTTCAAACTACCCTATTTAGTACTTACCTGCTGGATGTAACTTACCTTCGGGTCCACAGGAGACTTTATGCTGGATTCCAACCATGACTTGGTATGTCTGTCATTACTCCCTGTGTACTACCATTGTAGAAATGGGTTGCCTTTGTATATTTGAATTATTTATTGTTGTTATTACAGAACGTATATTTTCCTGTGTCATGCCACTTTGTATTGATGCCATTTGCTGCTTGAGGAAGCCTAAGCAGGGCGAAATGGATCGGGCCCGCAGTTCGACCATTGCGGCCCCTCTGGGCGCCTCTCGCAAGCCCTCCACTCACCATTTGGATTACTTTACCTCTCCTAGGATTATCGTTTGGATTATCGTTTTGGAACTTAAAAAACTCTTGGAACTTGGGCATTGTGTGTGGACCAAAATAAGACTCAATTGGATATACCTTCGAATGAACTTATTCCCATCCCAGTCTTCACTTCCCCATCCGCTATTTGTTCCTGCGATACCCTGCACCAGTGTTTTTCAACCTTTTTTGAGCCGCGGCACATTTTTTACATTTACAAAATCCTGGGGCACACCACCAACAAAAATGACACAAAATTACACTCTAACACAGTAATACATATAGCTAATATGTTTTTAAATGTATTTATACACTCAGTGTGAAACCTGGACCTGTTTCGATGAACACAACATATATATGACTTCCTCTCACATATTTATACATGGCTATCATGTCTTCTCTCAGCCTTCTCTTCTTCAGGCTAAACATGCCCAGCTCTTCAAGCCGCTCCTCATAGAGCTTGTTCTCCAGACCTTTGTGAAATTTCACCCTGAGTGAAACTTGCTTCCAGTTAACTATGGATGTCACGAAGCTGTTATAAACAGTTCCTTGGGGGCACTCTCGAAAAATCCAGTAAAATAGTAAAAAAAAAAAAAGCATTTCCAAGTGGACAGGCTCAATTTGTTTCTTGGAAGGGGGAAGAGTGCCAATTTTCCACGGCACACCTGATGATCGCTTACGGCACACTAGTGTGCCATGGCACACTGGTTGGGAAACACTGCCCTGCACAATGTGGTGATGTATATTGGCTTGTGGGCTTCGCATGGGGCCTTACGAATGTATATGTATTGACGTGCAATATAATGTTGATATTTTGGACATCTATGCTTCCCTTTTGTGTTTTGTTCTGCTCCACAGTCACACAAGGTATGGGATTCTTTTAGGTAGTGCCATTTTGCCAGGTTGTCTTTTGATCTGCACTTCAATACACGACAAAGTAATCACTATTGCAACTTCTATACACACTGCCAGGCATGTAGCCAGGGGAGGGGGCTAAGGGGGCTTCAGCCCCCCCCCGAAATTCTCAGGGTGGTCCGCGAAAAGGCCTTACTGGTACATTATTTAAACTGTTATGTTTATTCATATCATGATCTGATCACCATGCTCATTATATCCCACATTAATGAGGTTATTGGGATAACAATACAAAAGGTTTGCTAGGTAGACCCTCTTCCACCCAGTCTCAGCCCCCGAACCAAACTCAGCCCCTGAATCAAAATCCTGGCTACGGCCCTGCACACTGCTAAACCACAATGTTTAAAGGGGCAGTGTCAAAGGAATACCAAGACATAGCATATATAGGTAAAAACCACTATATTGTATGGCAGTATATGCTCAATAGCAGAACAATATTACAAACAGTACAATGTAATGCAAATAATCAATCATGTGATTAATACACAGTATGAGCATGAATCACAAGCCCATATACATGGTTGGGCGAAGGAGTATTCCACTTGGCACTGAGTAACCCTTAGTGAAGTCCTGGGTGTAGTGACCCATGGACCTGCGACTGAGTCAATAGGGAAACCTTGGTAGGTGGCAGAGTTGGTGGCTGCTATGGTGGGCAGGCGCCAACGGCTGGAGGTAAGCTAACGACGCCAAGATGGCCGTTTTGTGTAACCGCTTCCTCAGGGCGCTGATCACTTCTGACCGCTCCTCCCCAGTATTGTAGTAGACCAATTTAGACTCAAAGTCGAAACGAGAGATTTCGCGTTTCCGCGTTTCAATACAGATCGCTCTTGTGAGCAATCAGCTGAGGAAGCGGTTACGCGAAACGGCCATCTTGGCGTCGTCAGCTTACCTCCAGCCTGCCCACCATAGCAGCCACCAGCTCTGCCACCTACCAAGGTTCCCCTATTGACTCAGTCGCAGGTCCATGGGTCACTACACCCAGGACTTCACTAAGGGTTACTCAGTGCCAAGTGGAATACTCCTTCGCCCAACCATGTATATGGGCTTGTGATTCATGCTCATACTGTGTATTAATCACATGATTGATTATTTGCATTACATTGTACTGTTTGTAATATTGTTCTGCTATTGAGCATATACTGCCATACAATATAGTGGTTTTTACCTATATATGCTATGTCTTGGTATTCCTTTGACACTGCCCCTTTAAACATTGTGTCTTTTGATCTGCCCACTCCACTTCTGAGTCTATTCAGGGACTTCCAAGTTGCCCATTCTTGGTTTGCCCCTGGAGGAAGACCCTCACGAGGGGGGTGGGCATCCAGTTAGGATTTCCTGGTTTAGCTGCCCAGAGGGATACCCTTGCTTTTGCTGGGGGGAGGCCAAGAGGAGTGGTAGTTCTCATGAAGCTTTTCCTTGATTTGAGATCAATCCTGGTGGTTTGATAGCTGCAAAGCAAACAGGGACTTGCACAAAATAGCTACTGAGAACTAGGACTCTGGCAGTATCTCGGTTAGCACCTCCGCTTGACTGTGCCCCACTTGCTTCATTGATGCTGACAAAAGATGACCAAGGCACCTTACCAGAACTAATGGGCTTTGGAGTGACATCATTTTCCTTGACAACAGCTCTCGCTGCCCTCTCTCCCACAGCAACAGAGGTATGGCAGGCATTGAATCCTGGCTTCGTCCTCCTCTGGAAACAGCCTCTTTTGGTTACAGACTGAGCATTAATTTGGATACGTGTCTGCAAAATGTAAATCTCCAAAGCCTGAATATTAAGGAAATAAGAGTAAAGAGTAAAGCTACCGATGTGTTGCAGAAAAATCTTGAGTGCAGGTGTATTGTCAGGTTCAAGAACTAAAACAAAGGAAATAAGGGAAGAATTAAATGAGTGTCCAGAGTATAGAGGAGTAACTGAAAAAAGTATACCACGTAGGTACAATGTTGTTAATCAGTTGATGCAATTGCGGGACGCACTTTGATGTAATCATCAGATGGCAGACAGATGGAAATGGTGACAAGTGACACCCTCAGGCAATTGGTCCCCTGAGTGGCCTTATACAAATCTCACTTCCCATTGGAGGGGAAGGCTATTATTGACAATAACAGAGACGAAATCTCTTGTGAACCAATCTTGCCAAGAAACCCCTGTGATAGGCTCACCTCAGATACACCGTAGGTCAGAAACAACTTGAAAGCACACAACAACAAAGTTAGCTCCATCTATGATTGGACAAATAAAGGCTAGAGATAGTATAAAAACTGCCTGCTGAGAGACAAGAGTTAGGCTGTTTACACAGCTTCCAATAAGGTCAAACCTTACTGGCTTCAACGGCTCTTATGCTGTGCTAATGCTACTCCTACCGGATAAATAATAAATAAATAAATAAATAAAATGCTGGTAAGGAGAAGAGGAGAGAATGTCTGTTCTCAATAGGCCATACACAACTATAAACTTACATATTTTTATCTAGATAGACACATTTATGTGGAAGAAATTTTTATTTTCCATGACACTGAGGCATGTGTTTTTGTCACACAGAAGAAAGGTTCAATTCCTAATAATAATAATAATAATAATAATAATAATAATAATAATCGGCATTACTTTGCGAACGAAGATTCTTAGGAAGGACTCATCCCACGCTTTTTACAAGCGCGTTGATGACTAAAAAGGCTAATCTGAGACAGGCAAGTTCGGTTGCAGAAAGCACAGCAGAAAGTCTCCTTGGGTGATGTTGTTTCCAAGTTGCAGTTCTTTCTGCGTTGTCGTTTCTCTTCGAGACCCATTTGGCGTCTCTTCTCAAAGGAGGTCGCAGCATTGTGGATAGTGCGTCTCCATGCCTCCCGATGTGAGGCCAGGGTGGACCATTGTTGGTGATCAATCTGGCCGAGCCTGAGATGTTGTTTCAGGGAGTCCTTATATCTCTTTTTGGGGGCGCCTCTCTTGCGCTGACCCGTGGTGAGTTCACCGTAGAGTAGTATCTTTGGGAGGCGGTGGTCCTCCATCCTAGAGATGTGCCCTGCCCAGCGCAGCTGTGTTCTCAATAGCATAGCCTCAATGCTGGTGATCCCTGCTTGCTCAAGGACAGCAACATTCGTCAGATAGTCGGTCCAGTGTATATTTAGGATTGTGCAAAGACAGCGCTGATGAAAGTGTTCGAGGAGTCGTAGGTGTTGGTGATAGGTGACCCATGTTTCAGACCCATAGAGGAGAATAGACAGTACGATAGCTCTGTACACACTGATTTTGGTGCTTTGCCTCAGGTGCTTGTAGCTCCAGACTCTTTTCTGAAGCCTTCCAAATGCACTATATGCCTTTGCTAATCTGTGATCAATCTTTGTCAATCTTGGCGTCTGAAGAGATGATGCTTCCCAGGTAGGTGAACTGCTGAACGGACTTAAGCACAGATTTGCCTATGCTGACGTGGGGATGATGGTGTTCTTCCTGTGGTGCGGGCTGGTAGAGGAGTTCCGTTTTCTTCAGGCTGACTTCCAGCCCAAAAGCGCTGCAGCTGTTGCAAAGCAGGATGTTAGGCGCTGCAGGGCTGCTTCTGAATGGGCGACAAGGGCAGCATCATCAGTTTGTAGTGGTTTTTAATGTAATGTTTTTAAATGTTTTAATGCTTTTTAATGACGTTGATTGCATGGTGTATTTTAAACTGTATTGTGGTGTTGCGGCCTGTAGTGCTGCGAATGTAAGCCGTGCTGAGTCCCCCTGCGGGGGTGAGAAGCTACGGGGTACAAATACCACAAATCTGTATCTGTATACCTTTATAAAACGGAATGTTTGTATGTGTGTATGTATGTATGTGTGTGTGTATGCGGAGGGCGGAAGGGCGGATATGTGGCAGCTATTTGCATAAAGTCCTTTGATTGGACAGCCTCGCCACTCCAAAATTCTAAGGCACCAGACAGAGGGCATTGATAGCCACTGATTAGCCAGCAACCCAGAATCCAGGCCTCAAACAACAGGATTTCTTCCCACTGAGGGGAAAAAAGCCAGCAACCCAGAGTCCAGGCCTTTACATTCAAACAACAGGATTTCTTCCCACTGAGGGGAAAAAAGCCAGCAACCCAGAATCCAGGCCTTTACATTCAAACAACAGGATTTCTTCCCACTGAGGGGGAAAAAGCCAGCAACCCAGAATCCAGGCCTTTACATTCAAACAACAGGATTTCTTCCCACTGAGGGGAAAAAGCCATCAAACCACAATCCAGGCCTTTACAGTCAAACACCAGGATTTCTTCCCACTGAGGGGAAAAAAAGTCAGCAACCCAGAATCCAGGCCTTTACATTCAAACAACAGGATTTTTTTCCCACTGAGGGGAAAAAGCCAGCAACCCAGAATCCAGGCCTTTACATTCAAACAACAGGATTTCTTCCCACTGGGGGGAAAAAAGCCAGAAACCCAGAATCCAGGCCTTTACATTCAAACAACAGGATTTCTTCCCACTGAGGGGAAAAAAGCCAGCAACCCAGAATCCAGGCCTTTACATTCAAACAACAGGATTTCTTCCCACTGAGGGGAAAAAGCCAGCAACCCAGAATCCAGGCCTTTACATTCAAACAACAGGATTTCTTCCCACTGAGGGGAAAAAAGCCAGCAACCCAGAATCCATTCCATGCAGGCCTTTTCCATTTTTTTACTCCTTTCTGTTTTACACCGGTATACTTTCACAGGCCAGGGCGGATATGTGGCAGCCACTTTCACAGGCCAGGGCGGATATGTGGCAGCCACTTTCACAGGCCAGGGCGGATATGTGGCAGCCACTTTCACAGGCCACAGCGACCAGCGGGTGATGGACCTGCACCAAACTTGGTACACATAACCCCTATGACAGGACCCACGTATTATGGGATTTGTAGTACTTTCCAAGACTTTGGTTCCCACAGACCACTGAGGCCCCCAAAAGCACCAATACAGACCACACTCAGCACACACAGCCCCCATGACCCACTCTACGTCCTGGTGCAGTTCGGAGGAGGGTGGGCCATGGATGATGGGACTTGAAGTGCCTCTACTCACTTCCAAAGTCCGCTGCAACCCTCATCCAATCACTGATCGAGACCAAACTTGCCATACATAACCCCCATGACTGCCTTCACGTCCTGGTGAGGTTTGGGGGAGGACTGACAATGGATGATGCGATTTGTAGTACTTTTACACCCCTCTGTTCCCACAGACCACTGTGGCCCCCAACAAACACCGAGAAAGTCCACACTTGGCACACAGAGCCCCAGTGACCCACTCTACATCCTACTGAAGTTTGGAGGGGGACAGAACATGGGTGATGGGACTTGCAGTACCTTCCTCACTTCCCAATCCTGCTACAAACCTAATCCAATGACTGATCAACATATGGGACTTGCACTACCTTCAGTAATTTCATGATACCACTGCAACTCCCAATAATGATGGATCAAGACTAAACTTGGCACACAGAGCCCCCATGACCCACTCTACATCCTGCTGCACTTCTCAAATGACCCGGGCAGGGCCGGGTCCCCAAGCTAGTAGATAAATAAATAATAAATCAGCAAAAAGCAGCTCACTGACTAGATAGTTTAGAGTCAAATCAAAAACTTTATTACGGTCACAGACCAGCACAAAGCGGACACAAACGCCCTAAGAGGAGAAGGACAACTCCCCAGTAAACAGTTATTTAAAATCAGACTAGAAATCAATATAGAAATATATTTTAAGAGACAGGATATTGTTGCCTTACGGTGTCAATCATCACCCGTCTGATATTAAGGGCAGCAGCACAGAACTTAGCAACACTGTAAGTCATTGCAGTGTTAGAGTCCGAAAGCAGCAGGGAATTTAGAGTCTTCGTACGAGCCCTCAGACGGCTTAAGTTGAACAAGCTACCATCAGTACGATAGCGTATATATATGCCGTCTTCTTCTTCAAGGTCTGCCGTAGCCCTCTGGAGCATCATGCTGAAGAAGATTGCAAATAGGGTTGGTGCAAGAACACAACCTTGTTTCACTCCATATAATAATAATAATAATAATAATATATTTATTTATTTATACCCCTCCACCATCTCCCCAAGGGGACTCAGGGCGGCTTACACAAGGCCAAGCTCAATGACACATAATAAACAACATAACAGCAAATAATAAAACAATACAATCAATATAAGTTACAAATAGGCAATCACAGACAATTTAAAACCATTCTGACCGGGCCAAATGTGAAATATTAAAATGTTAAAATAAATAAACACTGGATGCGAACAGAGGTAGAATGTATGTAGCAGGAAGGTTTTAAAGGATAATGTGGGGCAGACAACCCAAGAGGTAATTAAAGTGCTTCTGAGGACATTTTACAAAGAATTGATCACAGCAGGGCATTATTTACTTTATTCAGGGAAGGCACATTGGAACAGCCACGTTTTCAGGCTCCTCCTAAAAACTGCCAATGTGGGGGCTTGTCTGATATCCTTAGGGAGCGATACAATACTTAGACCACATTTTCATTGAACATTTAGGTTGATGTCGAGCTCCATGGCAGCCAAATGCCACACAGAGCTGATCCTGGGTAACCCAGGGCAAATGACCTTAACATGGGGGGAAAGTCTGAATTCTGGTTTAGAATTTGGATTATTCCCCAACTTTGGGCCTGTGAGAACAGTTAGGACAGTTCTGAAACAGAATCGCCTGCAACTGTCCCTACTGTCTGGGCTCAGGCAGACTTGGGGCGCTTCCAGACAGCACTAAATCATGGGTTTTAAACAGGGGCAAAAAAATCCCAGAACTTCAGAAGAGATCCACATACAGACCTGTTGGTTTGGGGATTTCTGTCTTTGTTGTCCAGACTTGATGCTTTGTTGCGGGATGTAGAGGCTTCCAAGGTGGCCACCGCGGGACTTCCACTGGAAACTTCGGCATTTGCTTTTTTTAAAACCTCAAGATGTGGATATGTGGAGAATCACTGCAGCAAATCACTGCAAAAGTTCTGTTTTTTGTCCTGGCCAGAGAAACTGTGCCCTCCAGATGTTTCATGAAGTATCTATCACACAAACAACGTTTATGGGTTAGGACCACTTCTCCCCAAGTCAGCACTGCAGAAACATGAACATACACTTTCAAGCCAGGAACAGAACTTTGTCATGATTGACACTTTTTAGAGCCTGGCTGCCTGGCCATCTGTCCAGACAGATTTGGTTGTGTACTTGCAGCATCAAACAATAGGGTGTTGTTGCTGGGTTATTTGTGGCGGTTCCTGCTTGCTCTTCTTGTCAAAAGATGTACAGTATTGACTAGGGGCCTACAACTTTGGCCTGGCCAGAGAGAATGTGCCCTCCACATGTTTCATGAAGTTTTTGCGCACAAACAAAGTTTTTGCGTTCTACACAAGTGTTACCTTCTTTTTAGGAACTGTCCAATCAAGAACAAACATCTAAAACTCAGGAACAAACCTAGAGGGAAAAAATCCTGTGATTTCCGATTTCAGGGACATACAGATATGTGAAGATCCGCATATTTGGCACAAAACCACAATATTTCTCCACCTGAAAATCTTGCAATTTTTGCTTTTAAATTGTGGTATTGGGGGAAAATTCGGAGGTCCTACCCCATAAAGCAGGGGTGCTTACACTTTTTCAGCATGCGAGCTACTTATAAAACAACCAAGTCAAAATGATCTACCTACCCACTGCAAAAATGTGAAACATATAACACAATATCTGCTTTGAACTGGGATTTCTGAGTCCACACTGCCATATAATCTGATTCAAAGCAGATAACATGGGATTTTATTCAACTGTGTGGAAAGGACCTCAGATAACCCAGGGCCGGCAGCACTTGGGCGGCGTCGGTGGCCTGTGGGACGGGCTTGAGCCTTCCTCCCACCCTGCCTGCGATCTACCAGGACACCCTACAGGATCTACCGGTAGATCGCGATCTACCTAATGAGCACCCCTGCCATAAAGTTTGTGCAGCAGACACTTCATGAAATGTCTGGCCATGATAAAGAACAGAACTTTTGCAGTGATTCACATATCCGAATCTATGCATATCCGAAGTTTCCAGCAGAAGACCCGCAGTGGCCATCTTGGGAGCCTCTAAATCTCGCAACAAAGCATCAAGTCTGCACCCCACCTCAAGCAGCAAGGAGAGGCAGATAATAAATATGTTGTTGTTGTTGTTAATATCATCATCAGGTCAGGATTGTAGGAAGTTATCCAATGAGCACATGAACATATTGCCACATAGCACACTTTCCCTAATACTTTTCTGATTTGCATAATTTTCGCACTTTTCTAAAGTTGATCTTTTAATTAGCACCAAGACACTTTTCCAAGCACCTTTAAAATATTTGTGCAATAAAGTTTAAGTGAAAGAGTTTGATAGCACTAAGGGAGAGGAGGTGTACTGCTTTTGGTTTCTGGTATTTTTAGGGGTGTTGCTTTTTATTTTTAATCAGAGTCTTTATTGCAGTTTCAAACAATTTAACAAAATATGCATAACCTAAAACAATTACAGGTGCTATACCCTTTGTTTTAATATCCATTCAAAATACGAAATTATCCCCATGGTTGGCTGAGAGAATGACACTTTTGTTTTCTGATGGTTCCGTGTACACCAGTCATGGGCAAACTTGGGCCCTCCCTCCAGGTGTTTTGGACTTCAACTCCCACCATTCCTATCAGCCTCAGGCCCCTTCCTTTCCCCCCTCAGGCGCAGAAAAGGAGAAGAAATGGAAGGGGCCTGAGGCTGTAAAGAATGGTGGGAGTTGAAGTCCAAAACACATGGGGGGGGGGCAGTTTGCTCATGTCTGGTGTACACAGACATCCCATGCACAAAATTATTTAAAATATTGGGTATAACAGTTTAGCATACAGTATGTGTATACAGTTTATGTAAGATACAAATTAATGTTACGGTATGTTCGGGTTGTGGTGAGATTTCCATATGGCTGTCTGGCCATGTTCCAGAAGCATTCTCTCCTGACGTTTTGCCCACATCTATGGCAGGCATCCTCAAAGGTTGTGAGGTATATTGGGGTCTATATATCTGCTGAATGTCCAGGCTGGGAGAAAGAACTCTCAACTCCAAGACATGTCATTATGTACTGTATATGCAAATATTCCAAAATTGAGGGGGGGGGGGGGTGCAAAATACATAATGTTTCTGGTCTCAAGCATTTTGGATAAGGGATAGTCAATCTGTAACTTGTAATATGGCTTTAGAAATAAAACTTTAAAGTAAGTAAAACAACTGAATAAAGCAAGCTGACAAGACAAATGGCTTGATTGGGTGAAATATCCTTTTCTGCATCCAAGTTATCTGTTGATATACTGTATATACTCAAGTATAGGCTGAAAAATCCCCCATAGCTTATACTTGAGTCAAAGTTATTTATTATTTTACCGTATTTTTATTATTACATATATTATTTTACTCTATCATTGCTATCATTACATTTCCATTATTTTATTCTATTATTATTTTTATTACATTTATTATTTTACTCTATTTTTATTTTAGTGTGTTATTTCTGTTATTATTACATTTCCATTATTTTACTCTATTATTGTTTTTATTACATTTATCATTTTACTCTCTTTATTAGGGGCGCTTTGAATGTGATTTTCCTGCTTCTTGGCAGAAGACGTTGGACTGGATGGCTGACGAGATCTCTTCCAACTCAATGATTCTGTGATTCCATGATATTGGAAGGATATGTCAGCACATTTATATTGGAGAAGGTTGGAATAATGGTTTAATCAGAGTTGGGAAGTCTTATCTTAAATTACAGTTTTATGTAAATATTCAAAAACATTTCACCTCCTGAGACCTCAATTAATGTAATTTTATTGGTATCTATTTTTATTTCAAAATTTACTCATAGCTGCTGCATTTCCCACCCTCAGCTTATACTTGAGCCAATACAGTTTTTTTGTGGTAAAGTTAGGCACCTCGGTTTATATTCAGGTCGGCTTGGACTGGAGTATATACAGTATTATTTTTAAATAATTTGTAACAAGGGCCTGAAGTGGCTACTGTTGCAGTTATAAATTAATACCTATTGTTATTACATGTCACTGAAAGTTACTTTCAGTTATTCTTCAGAAAAAAGGGTTACAAAGATGCTGAGTTATAAGAACATAAGAACATAAGAAGAGCCATGCTGAATCGGACCTCAGCCCATCTAGTCCAGCATTCTGTATCACACAGTGGCCCCCAGTTGTACACGGGATCTCGAGCAGAAGGGAGGGCAAAACCCTGACCTGCTCCCGACCCCCCCACAACCAGTACCCAGGGAAATCCTGCCTACCTCAACCAACTCCGAGGTGGCACTTGAATGTCCACACACCATTATCACACACCAAAAGTTTTGATGTCACCTCCCATGATATAAAAGTAACTGAAGATAGGTACAGTTCTGTTAATCAAATCCAAGTAGCAAAACATCTGGGGGCCCACAGGTTGAGAACCACTGCTCTAGAAGCTGACCATAGATTTAATCTGGAGGACCTAGAGATTCCTATAGACAACATCAGTCTGAGAATCTCTACATCAGTGTCTCTCAATTTGGGAGTTGGAAACTTGGGGGGGGTCATGAGGGGGGTGTCAGAGAGGTCACCAAAGACCATCAGAAAACACATTTTTTCTGTTGTTCACGTGGGTTCTGTATGGGCTGTTTGGCCCAATTGTATCATTGGTGGGGTTCAAAGGGCTCTGTGATTGTAGGTGAATTATAAATCCCAGCAACTATAACTCCCAAATGTCAAAGTCTATTTTCCCCAAACTCCACAGTGTTCACATTTGGACATACTGAGTATTCATGCCAAGTTTGGTCCACAGTGCTCTCTGGATGTTGGTAAACTACAACTCCAAAACTCAAGGTCACTGCCCACCAAACACTTCCGGTATTTACTGTGGGTCATGGGAGTTCTGTGTGTCAGCGCCACTTGGCCCGGTTGTTGTCCTAAGATAATCAGAAAAGACCAGCATCTGGTGGGCTTTGAACTGGAACCGCCCTTTGAAGTGCCAGGTACCTCTTTCCTGAACTTTGATATGCGGAGAGCCGGATGGTCATCCCTGAGGAAGGAGGGGCACAGCAGGGGGCGGGCCAGGGAGGGTTTTTGAAGAGAACCTCATGCGGGAAAACTTTAGTCTATCTTTGCCTACTTTGGATTAAGGACCTATTAAACCATCTTTCCTTCAACCACGCTTGGAGTGAGTTTGATTTACTAGACCCCCCTTGCCGGAGCTTACACTGTGTGCCAAGTTTGGTGCAATTCAATGATTGGTGGAGTTCAGTATGCTCTTTGATTCTAAGTGAACTATAGCAGGGCTGTCCAACTTCTACGGGCCCAAGGGCCGGAAATCCGGTCACTGATCACCTGGGGGGCCGAAGGGTCTGCCTCCGCCCCCGGCTCTGCCCCCTCCCCTGGCTCTCTCCCCTTCCCTGGCTCCGCCCCCTCCCCTGGCTTCGCCCCCTCCCTGGCTCCGCCCCCTCCACGGCTCCAATTTACTTACAATTGACCTTGAGTTGTGGAGTTGTAGTTCACCTCCATCCAGATAGCACTGTGGACTCAAATAATGATGGATCTGGACCAAACTTGACATGAATACTCAATATACCCAAATGGGAACACTGGTGGATTTGGGGGAATGTTTCCTAATACCTTTGAGTTATTTGAGTCCACACTCAAATTGGGACACACCAAAAAAAAAACCAAACACCTCAATGCCGTCGCAGGGCTTGATGGGGCCTCCTTTCCCAGAGGCGGGTGGAGGAGGCCCAAAGAGCTCCCTCCCTCCCTGAACGGAAAACAAGCCGCGGGGGCAGGTGCAAAGGAAGCCCTGCACGTGGGGGAAGGCAGCACAACAAGGGGGAGGGGGCGCGGAGGAGGGGAAGAAAGCGTCGCCAAGGAAACCGCCACTGAGGGACCCCTCCCCCCCTCACCCAACGTCCCACTGTTTTTAGATTGATTGATTCGAGCCAGGCCCTTCCTTACCCATACTGCGGGAGCCAATGCCGCCAATGCCCCCGAAGAGCCCCACTGGAGCCTAGGCCAAGCTAAGGCCAGGCGCGGTGGCTCTCCCATCCACAGAGCAGGAAGCGAGGGCCCTCCACAGGAAGAGGACGGAGTCAGGAGGGGCTTTCCCTGCCTCACTCCCCTCCTCCCTCTCTCTGAGGGAATGGGGGCTGGCCTGGAAGCAGCCACGAGGGAGGAGGAGGCGCGGGCCCAGGCCGGCCGCGAATCCCGCGGGACCTGAGATTTCGGCAGCTATCATGAGACTACGCAGCCACAGATGGGATTTCGACCTCCCTCGAAATCCCGTCTGTAGCTGGCGTAGTCTCACGATGCTTGCCTAAACCCGGAAGTAGGGTTTTTTTGTTTTTGTTTTTAATTTTTAATTTGTATTTTATTAAAATAAGTTAGGGGGGCGGAGGGAAGGGGCTCGGGGGCCGTGTATGGCCCCAGGACCGCCTGTTGGACAGCCCTGAACTATAGTAAGTGAACCCAGCAACTATAACTCCCAAATGACAAAATCAAGCCCTCCCCCCAACCCTACCAGTATTCAAATTTGGGTGTATCAAGTATTTGTGCCACGTTTGTTCCAGTGAATGAAAATGCATCCTGCTTATCAGATATTTACATTACAATTCATAACAGTAGCAAAATTACAGTTGTGAAGTAGTAAAGAAAATAATTTTGTGTTTGGGGGTCACCACAACATGAAGAACTGTATTAAGGGGTCACGGCATTAGGAAGGTTGAGAAACACTGCTCTAGAAGTTGACTATAGGTTCAAACTGGGGGATCTAGAGATTTCTATAGAGAACATATGTCTGGGAATTTCTGCATCTTCCAGTACAGTTATGGTCAGCTTCCAGTAGAAACTGACCATAGCATTGTGATGCAAGACTAGAAATGCCTTGTGAAATGTTCTCCCAATTTTTTTTAATCGCAAGTTTTTTTTAACTTGCCAGTTTTTGCTTTCATGTGTCCTTAACTCCAGCGAATGTGTTGTTGTTTCCAAAGCTCTGCCATATGATGGTTTTCAAAGTCCATTTGGCACTTTGGCCTAGATTTTGCCCAAGGCACCTGCTCCCATTGTCCCTCCAAAACCTTTTTTTGTGGAAAATGATTTCTTTTTGTTTGTTGGGTGATTCTGAGAATTATCGTTCTGACAGAAAACCTTATTCCGTCTTTTTCTGATTATGTACTACTGTTTTCTTTTAAACCTTAACTCTGAGCAGGATAGGTAGAACTCAGGGCTTCCCTATTTGTTTTTAAACAAAGAAGCCTCAGAGCTGATTTCAATATTCCTACAAAGCGTTGACAGGGTGGTGATGGATAAATTCCTGCCTGTCAGCTTGATAGGTCGGAAAGAACATTCAGCGGAGAACAGTGAGGAAAGGTAAAAAGGTGCGTACACAGACCCCAAGGCAGGTGGTTTTCAAGTATTTTGGCTCAGAAAAAAGAGGGGCAGTCATGGTTCTCAAAACTCAGACAAGGGTTGTGGATAAGGAACAGAAGTTTCAAAGCGAAATGTTTGATATGAAGCTGTGTTTTGTGGAAAGAAGTTCAGAGACGGAACAGAACTTGGGGCTGACTGCAGAATTCAGTGTTTCATCACATAATAGTCGCACTTCCCCCCTTTTTTAATGAAATAAGGGAGTGCGACTATTACATGAGTGAAACAATTCTGTTGGTTTTTTCAAATGCCTTACCTCTGAAAAAGGAGGAGGGATGATCCAACCTTAAACCAACAGCTCCATTTCTGTTTGCTTGTATGTTTTTTGAAACTGCAGAGCCATTTGAGGCTGATTTTTTTCCTTCCTTTTTTTCTCTGAAGGCAAGACAGTTTAAAAACAATCAAAAGGAGGTCTCTGGAGCTGTACTCTTCCCTACTCACTCTTTCTTTCAAGGCAAAGGCAGTTTACAACCCCTGCAGTGGAATTCTTTGGAGGAGGAAGGAAAGAGGAAAGATTCAATTTGCAGAGACCTCCATTTCAGGGTTTTTAAAATGCCTTATGGTTTTAGAGCAGTGGTTCTTAATCTGTGAGCTGAGGGCCACTAGTGGGCCACAAGAATGAAAATCTGATCAGTGAGCCTCCCTCCTCCTTATTTGTTTATTTTATTTATATTTTTTTATTTCCTATCCTTTTGTGTCGCCTGCAAATCCTTCCCTCATGCTGACCGTGGCATATGTTCTGTATCAGAAACTAGAGCTGATGTGGTGTATCCAATGCAATTTTCTGAATCAGGACTCCAAACTGAATCTAAAGTTGGCTGAAAACTGATTCGTAACCTTTTTGGTAGTGAAGTTAGAGAGTGGTCAAAGTGGTCCCTGATCAAAAAAAAGGTTGGAAACCACTGTCTTAGAATTTGTTTATTTATTTATTATTCAGATTTGCTAGACCAGTGTTTCCCAACCAGTGTGCCATGGCACACTAGTGTGCCGCGAGCGATCATCAGGTGTGCCGTAGGAAATTGGAACCTCCATTACCCTTTCTTCCCCCTCCTGCCGAACACTTTTTCTTCTCCACTTGGGCTCCCTTCTTCCCAGCCTCGCTCTGCTTGCTTTGCCACGCTTTGACCCGTGCTGGCGCTACTGCGCAGACTCACACCACGTCTTCCTCCCTCCCCTCCACAGTACTCTCTGGATATAGGTGAACTCCAAAACTCAAGGTCAATGCCCACCAAACTCTTATAGCATTTTTTTCTTGGTAGTTCTGTATGGGAAATTTGATTCAATTCCATCATTGGTGGAGTTCAGAATGCTCTTTGATTGTGGGTGAACTATAACTCCCAGCTGTTGACAAGACCTTTGTGTGTGTCTTTCTGCCATTCCTGCCAGGATATCTATGTTGTGTTCATCGAAACAGGCCCAGGTTTCACACCGAGTGTATAAATACATTTAAAAACATATTAACTATATGTATTACTGTGTTAGAGTGCCATTTTGTGTCATTTTGGTTGGTGGTGTGCCCCAGGATTTTATAAATGTAAAAAATGTGCCGCGGCTCAAAAAAGGTTGAGAAACACTGTGCTAGACCTCCCAAGGCTCGGGGCTGTTTTCAACACAGTAAAATACACAGAGAAAACATCATAAAAGCATTACTAAAAACAGTCAATACATCATAAAACAGTTTTAAAAACCCCAATCTTCAGTACAAGAGGCAGCACAATCTGGTGGCGGGGCTGATGTTAATGCCAATTATTCGCCGAAACAACCAGGTCTTGCAGGCCCTGCGAAAGGCCATCAGGTCATGCAGGGCCCGCGTCTCGGCCGGCAGAGAGTTCCACAAGCTAGGTGCAGCCACCGAAAACGCTCTCTGTCGAGTGCTGGCCAACCTGTAAGACCTCACATCTGGGACTTCAAGGAGAAAGGAGAGAAAAGTGGAGCTTCAAAGACCTCAGTTATATAATTTTTAAACTGCCTTGCCTTCAGAGATGGATGGATGGATGGAAGGGAGAGAGTGGGAATCATTCCTCAAATGGAGATGTGACTATTATATGAGGAAAACAAAAAAAAAATACAATGTATTGTTGAAGGCTTTCATGACCTGAATCACAGAATGAATCGCAGAATGTTCCATGGCCATCCAGCCCGAAAAACTCACAGCAACCCCAAAAATGTGTTTTTTATCATTTCAAAAATGGAGGTGCAACTATTATGCAGTGGCAACCTGTTCTTTAGGAGTTGAAAGGCATCACTGTACAAATATCTAGCTAGAAGTAAAGAGAGCATGAAAGTAACTAGTTATAAATAATTAGTTCCTCGCAATTATGTTATAGTACAGAAGTGCTATTTTATTGATACATTGGTGCTGTGATGCACTGTGACTCTAAAAACATTTTTAAAGGAGGAAAAACAGACCCTTTTTTGTTTGGATATCTCTCAGAATAAAATAGAAACCCACCTGATGTCAGGAATGACATATTCCATGAGGTGGTGAGAATTGAGACAACGTAAGCATCATTTGCATATTTTTTTTAAAAAACCATGAAGACTATGGCAAGAAATACTGCAGCTCTTCAGCAGCCTCCAGACACATTTGTCACGTATGCAGGAGCCCTAGGGTTGATCCAATAAATCACTAAGATCTCCTTTAAAAATGTAATAAGTGGGGGGGGGGGGGTGAAAGCAACCACAAAAACATATATTCCACAAATATTGGGAAATTATTTTTCTTTAATAATCAGGCCAAAAGAGGCACCTTAGCTGACTCACCGGTTGAGAGGGTTGCGGGGCAGCGTTGCTCTCATGCCATCTTGGTGTTGGAGAAGGGGCTTCTTCTCCCCAAAAGCCCCTGGGGTGGCAGGAAGGCTTTCCACCACCAACGCCGGCTGGCCAATGAGGGGGCTGGCCCCACCCCGCCTGCATTTCCGCCCGGGCAGCTTACTTAAGGCTGCCCGGGACTGCCCAGGCCACATGCGGGGGCCAGTCCTGTGTTTTCCTCCCCACTGTTTGCATTGCTTGTTGGTGTCCTTTTTGTTTTACTTCACTTCATTGTTGAACTGTTCATGGTTACGCGTTATTATGTTCTTTGTCACAACTCCATGTTTGGCGTGTGGCATGGCCCCTGGATCAGGCTGGCTTATTGCCCCTTGGTTGTAAGGGGGGATAATGCCCAGGCCCCCTGGGGTGCTGAGTTTCCGTGGACAGGCACTGGGCCGCTCGCACCCCAGGCTTGCAAACGCCTTTGGACGTTCGTGGGGGCTGTTCGACCCTGATCCAGGACCCATGTGTGGCCGCCAACCCTATGTTCCTGTTTTCAATAAAATGAGTTGTGGCCATTTTCATCCAACTACTTGTGTCTGTGTTATTGTTCTTGGCACGAGGTGTGTCACCCTTGCACACGCAATGGGAAACAGTATAAAAGCCACAAGGGTTTACCAGCTCAACTGCCAATCAGGGTGAGCTCCTGTCTATCAACTCCAGCGTCCCTTGTAGGAACATGAGAAAAGCCTCCCACAGGATGGTAACACGTCTGAGCATTCCCTGGGCAATTTCCTTTCAGACGGCCAATTCTCTCATATCAGAAGCAACTTGCTCTGCATTGCACGCAGATGGAAAGAGAAAGAAACAGCCACAATGGATGAGTGGATGTTGAAAGTAATGGACATTATGAATATGGACCTTCTAACTCAAAGATTAGCGCAATACAGAACATGGACAAATAACACAATAAACACTAAGTGGGACAAGTTCATTGAATTTATTAAAAGAAGCAAATACAAATATATATAATGAATAGAAGAAGGGAAGACTGGAAAACTAGGAAATACCCAGCCTTATCAGAATAAAACAACAGAACTTAAGAATACAAAATAAAGACTTTAAAATGCCCGAACGGCAAACACTATAGCTAAAAAGAAAGAAAATCAAAAGTCATCACAACTGCCTAGGAGTTCCTGGGATTTGTTTGTCTTTTTTTTTTAAAGGGGGAGGGGGGAATGAATGGAGGAGGGTCTGGTAGGTGATTATTGTAGGATGTAAGATGTACTGTATATCTTTCTCTTAAGCCCTAGGTATGTCCTTTCTAGATGTATGCATGTTGAATGGAGAAGAGTGGAGAAGAATGGGATGATGGTGTTTCTGGCTTGTTTTGTACTTCTTTTTATATGCATAAAATAAAATTTAATAAAAAAAAAGAAGCAACTTGCAGTTTCTCAAGTCGCTCCTGAGGTGAAAAAACAAAAACAAAACACCAACCCGCTATTTGGCAACAGCCACATGAGGGTAGAGCAGGGGTGCTCAGAACGGTGATCGCGATCACCAAGGTGATCTTCGGGCCTCATCCTGGTGATCTTCAGGCCCCTGACCAGGTTTTTTGCTGTTGGTCCTCTTCACGCGCCCCTGCACACTGCAAAGAAGTCCTCCGTCGTTGCTCCTCCCCCGCTCCTGCTCGCGCCGCCTCCAAAAGCTCCAGAGTCCAAGAGGCAGAATGGGCCCCCTCTTTTGGATTCCTCCTCCTCCCTCCGTCCTTCTCCAGCCACTCAGAGTCGTAGGAGACCAAAGGGGGCGGGCCTGGATGACGCGATGCATGGCTGGCCCTGCGCACATGCACAGAAGCGCCCATTCTGCCTCTCGGACTTCTCGTGAGCTCTTGGAGGCGGCACGCGTGCTGGTGGCGTAGAAATAGGAGCAACGACGGAGGAGGAGGAGAAGGACGCTTTGGGGCATCTCAAAGGTCGGTCTTTTTACTTTGGGGTGGGTGCTTGATTGTTCTGTGGTATGTCTCTTTGTTTATTTTTAATGTTTAAAAATGGCCTTTTAGCTCCAAAGCCTCTCTGCTTGCTTTGTTCCTTGAGAAATATATGTTGGGGAATATGGAAATGTGGGAGAAATGGGGTGGTTGGATGTATTTATGCATGCCTCTTTGTTTACCTTGCTGAGTATTAAATGGCCTTGCAGTTCAACAGCCTCTCTTCTTACTTTCTGGCTGATAATATGTGTGGTAATATGGCAGTGTGGGAGAAATGGGGTGGTTGGATGTATTTTTATGCTCTGTTTTATATTGTTGTTATTAAATTGAAATGTTGATGTTTTATAACTTTCTTTTATGTAAACTGCCCCGAGCCTGCTGGGAAGAGCGGTACATAAAAATGAATAATAAGTGTAAATAAATAAATAAATAAGAAAATAGTTATACATTTTACATTTCTGGGTAGGTGATCTTTGGGACTTGGTTTTTTAATCAGTAGCTCCCATGCTGAAAAAGTAAATAATGTAGAGTAAATAATGGATGCATACTAAGATATGCACCTTCAATATTGTATCTTACTTCAGGTAGCACAATTGTGCCAGTCTGTGATCTCATGATCAGACCCTTGAATGATCAGACTTCCGGACACCCTTGAATAATAGAATCATTGAAAGCCTGCCTTCCTGCATCACTCTCAACCTTGTGGTTCATTTTTTAATTTCCACTGGCCATTGACAGGGAGGCAACCAGCCAGACTCAGCTCCTCTGTGTCTTATTTATTACATCTTATTTATCACTGCATCTTATTTAGATTATAAACCTGAGGACAAATTAACATTTGGTGATCTGCTCTGAAGAGTGGAGTATCAATACTCTAAGTAACTATTTTATTTTTAGCACAATTGTGCAATCCCCGCATTAAAAAACAACAACAACAAAAACGTCCATACAATAAAAATAATGATGATGTCATGTTACTGTTGGCATGTTGGCACAGAAGCGGAAGGGACCCATTGCAATGTGGCAGAAAGAAAATGTAGCAGGATGATAGCAGGATTGGGAGCAACTGATGAGTTTTACTCATCAAACCTTTTCAATCCTGCAAAGTTCCCATCACCTACCTTTGTGCAATTAGTCGCTTCTGCTGCTGTGCTGACATGGTTTTGCCTGTCAATTGCGATGGAAGTAGGGGAAGCAAACCAATAGTGGTCTGCACCCAACGTTGTGAGATAGAGAATGTCACAAAGGGAGGCAGACCAGCTGCAATGCCAGCTTGCCTACTTAGTGTTATAACAGCGTTTCTCAACCATCCTAATGCCATGACCCCTTAATACAGTTCCTCGTGTTGTGGTGACCACCAACCATAACATTATTTTCGTTGCTACTTCATAACTGTACTTTTGCTACTGTTATGAATCGTAATGTAAATATCTGAGATGCATTTTCATTCACTGGACCAAATTTGGCACAGATACCCGATATATGCAAATTTGAATACTGGTGGGGTTGGGGGTGTGTGATTTTGTCATTTGGGAGTTGTAGTTGCTGGGATTTATAGTTCACCTACAATCAAAGAGCATTCTGAACTCCACCAATGACTTAGCACACAGAACTCCCACGATCAACAGAAAATTGACCTTGAGTTTTGGAGTTGTGGTTCACCTACATTCAGAGAGCACTGTGGACTCAAACAATGATAGATCTGGTCCAAACTTGGCACAAATACTCAATATGTCCAAATGTGAACACTGGTGGAGTTTGGGAGAAATGGACCTTGACATTTGGGAGTTGTAGTTGCTGGGATTTATAGTTCACCTACAATCAGAGTATTCTGAACACTACCGATGGAATTGGGCTAAACTTCCCACACAGAACCTCCATGACCAACCAAAATACTGTGTTTTCTGATGGTGTTTGGTGATCCCTCTGACACCCCTTGCAACCACCCCCAGGGGTCCCAATCCCCTGGGTGAGAAACGCTGTGTTATAAAGTTTCATGTTGTACCTGTCTGCTATAGAGACTTTTTTCTCATATCAGGAGCAACCTGAGAAACTGCAAGTCATTTCTCGTGTGAGAGAATTGGCCATCTGCAAGGACATTGCCCAGTGGACAACCAGATGTTTTACCGTCCTGTGGGAGGCTTCTCTCATTTTCCCACATGGGAAGCTGGAGCTGACAGAGGGACCTCAACCTGCTCTCCCCAGATTCGAACTACTGACTTGTCACTCAGCAGTCCTGCCGGCACAAGGGTTTAACCCACTGCGCCACTGGGGGCTCATTAGAGACACATTATAGATATGGTGCCTCTCAGGACAAAGAAGTTGCAAATTCAATCCAGCCCTCAAAAGACTGAAACTTTAAGAGTTAACCGCATCAATCACCATGTTTAAAAAGATGAAACTGCCAGGAAGTTGGTAAAGTTTGGCAACTTTTTATAACAAGCAAAATAAAATTAATTTATCCTTCATACTAAATGGTAGTCAATCTTTACTAAATTGAGAATTGCTCAATGAAGCCATCAGCATTTTGAAAAAAAGAAGCTGTTTTGGGGAGTTTTGTGGAGAAGGGGTGTTATATCTAAACATATTTAATGGATTAGTTTACATATGGAGGTGGTCCGATCCATGTTGCAACAGCTAAGGTTATAGCAAACCATATAGAAGGGAATGGCATCTGGTCCATCCCCCAGTTTCCATTTTATGTCATCTCACATTTAGCTTTTGGCAGGAGCTTTATGCCAAGTGATAATACTTCATGATACCCAAAGAAGTGCACTTCCATTCTGAATTACGACCTTGACAAGTCAGCTCTCAGTCTCTCTTTGATTAATGCTTGAACTTGAGGTTAAATTAATAAACATCTTTCAACTAAACTGATTTCACTTATGGTGCAAATGTTTGCTTCCTTCTGAAGTGACATTCTCCCAACCCCTTCCTGACAAATCCATAAGAAGATAAAAGAATATTGATGGTCAAGTTGGCTATATATTACCTCCAGTATCTTAGGCAGTAAACCCTCTCCATTAGAGAAGAGAAATCCTACTCTACAGCTCTCAGAATCCACCAGTCAACGTTGCAGCTGACCACGTTGGTTAAGGAATTATTGGAGATACAGTCCAAAAAAAGCAATTATTCCTTCCATGTACAGCATATACATTGAGTCAATGGGAACCTGCTTCCCATATTTACCTGCTTTAATTGGCCTCTTCTAGTTGGAATGAGTCAAGGGAGGATTTGAGAGCCACACAATTATTTATTTATTTATTTATGTTTCAAACTTTTATACCGCCACTCCCCGAGGGCTCGGAGCGGTTTACAGAGTTTGTCACATAAAGAACAAAAGACATCAGCAAAAAGAGAGAAAAGAGAGAGAAGAGTAGAAAGAAATATACAGCGTAAGAAACAGAAAGGGGAACATGGGTCCGAGATTCTGCTCGGACCTCAAGGCTAAGACAATCGTCTAGCCACAGAGTTGGTCTGAAAGTCAAAGGGGGGAGCTGAAGAGCTCCTGGCGGGTCGCCAACCATACCCTTTGAACTCAATAGTTTGGAGGAGCCCGACCTGCGCCAGCTTCCAGCGCTTATGAATTTGATTGGCGAAACAAGAGCAACAGCACCTGGAAGCAAGTCAGCTTTGGCTGTCACCAGCATTTTCCCCATCGATTCAAAAGACAACACCACACAAAGGAAGTAAAGGTGGGTCAGTGCTTTTTTCCAGCAAAGGGTGTGAGTATGTCTCTTTTGTCGAAGGATGCTGGTATGTGAAGTGATTTATAGTTTCCAAATCACTAACTCCCTGAACCTCTGCGTTCTGGATAGCAATTGTCTCAGAAGCAAGCAAAATACAGCAGAGTCCTTGCACAGCAAATGCATACTTCAACCCATCTATCAGCAGAGTTAAACTGCCAGCATTTGACCTTATCTACACACTGTGGATTTAGGTTTTCATCCAAAATTTCACCATTGCAATATATACAAATGTACAATCAGGATATGCAGATCCATTTTCCTTGTACTTACAAACAATCAGAGTAATCAAATTGTCACAAACAACATAGGCAGATACTCACATTGAGTCACACAGGAGAGAGCAAGATGGATTCTTTCATCCTCCTTATATATATAGTATAGCCACTAGGTCATTAGTAATGGACACTGGCTGATGCAACCCCATTGCAATAACCCTCACATGGTTATGACTCTGCCAGTACCACACTCCTTATGTACTGCATCATGACATTCATAGTCATATCCAGGTGTTATCAATATACCACATGTTCATCAAACAGTATTTTATTCTATGATTTAAAATGCTTTGCCCTTTCTATCTGACATCTTTTTGATAAGATGTATGATACATTGATCCATGGATAAATTAATCCAGATTTTGGGGCTCAATTTTCTGAATAATATTTCTGTACATGTGTATATACAGTAACATTGGAACTAGCTGGAAATCCCAGTTGCGGGAGAGAATGAGCTACTGAATGCTATTGCCTTCATGCTCTGCTTGGGGTTCTTCAATAACTGATTGGTTATTGTGTAAAAAACAGACAGCTCTTTAGTCTGACCCAGTATGGGTCTTCTTATGTTCTTATGTCTAAGTTGAATAATTAAACCTGTTGCAACGTGATGGTGAGCATGCCAGGAAAGCCATTGTTCACACAGCATTAATTATGTGAAAAAGCTCAGTGAGGGGAAAAAAGGACTACGTGGATCCGTATTGATTTTGATCAGTGGCTAAAAATATCCCAGGAATTCAAGGCTGACATCACTGGCTTGTTGAGACCAAGAGCCTTTCGTTCCTCACCCATCGCTGATGCTGATTGTATCCATCCTTATTTGAAAGCAAGCCCCACTGTGCTCACTGAGACTTCTTTCCAGGTATACTTGTTGTTGCTATTATGATAATGAAGGGGAAATGATTCTGGTTTTCATGGGAAGTTATCTCAGGACAATTTACAGTTTTCAGCAAAACCTCAAAAGAGGTCAGGTTTCTGTGCAAACGGCAATGATGTCATAAGAAAAAAACCCCCCAAAACATTAAAATATACTGTAAAATAAGTATAGACTACAAATCAAGAAATCAGGTAGATAAAATCTCAAGCAGAAAATAAAAATATTTCTTTTGCAAATAGAAGCAATAAAAGAAAACAGCCACTATCATCAAAAGGCAAATGATATAAATGTTTTTTAGGCACTAAATACTAACAAGGAGGAGGCAATGTACATTTCCTCTGGAATAGAGTACATAAAGACAATGGATTTGTCAATGCCAACAAAGTAATCCAGCTGCAATTCAGATTAATCTGACGCAGATTTGCCCCGTTTGTGCCACACTCATCACTAATATACCGCACTAAATTTTTTATTGTTGTCCAAACTGAATTAGCACTGTTTTTAGTTTTCCTTTTTCTCTGAAGTGATTTCCTTGCTACTGCCTTCCCAGCCAAAGAGCTTCCCATCAGAGTCCAGCTGTGGAGGCCACTTGCTCAGAAAGAGGTGTCTAACAACTATAACTCCCAAATGACAAAATCAATCCCCCCAACCCCACCAATATTCAAATTTGAGCGTATTGGGGATCGCCTATAGTAGTAGCCCGGAGGAGAGAACATGTGGTGACTACTATAAGTCAGGGCTGTCCAACGGCCCCCGAGCCCCTTCCCTCCGGCCCCCTAACTTGTTTTAATAAAATACAAAAAAAACCCTACTTCCGGGTTTAGGCAAGCATCGCGAGACTACGCCAGCCACAGACGGGATTTCGAGGAAGGGCCTGGCTTGAATCAATCAATCTAAAAACAGTGGGACGTTGGGTGAGGGGGGGAGGGGTCCCTCAGCGGCGGTTTCCTTGGCGACGCTTCCTTCCCCTCCTCCGTGCCCCCTCCCCCTTGTTGTGCTGCCTTCCCCCGAGTGCAGGGCGCAACATGGCTTCCTTTGCGCCTGCCCCCATGGCTTGTTTTCCCTTCAGGGAGGGAGGGAGCTCTTTGGGCCTCCTCCACCCACCTCTGGGAAAGGAGGCCCCATCAAGCCCTGCAACGGCATTGAGGTGTTTGGGGGTTTTTTTGGTGTGTGGACTCAAATAACTCAAAGGTATTAGGAAGCATTCCCCCAAATCCACCAATTTGGGTATATTGAGTATTCATGCCAAGTTTGGTCCAGATCCATCATTATTTGAGTCCACAGTGCTCTCTGGATGGAGGTGAACTACAACTCAAGGTCAATTGTAAGTAAATTGGAGCCAGGGAAGGGGCGGAGCCAGGGAAGGGGCAGGGGCGGAGCCGGGGAGGGGGCGGAGCGGGGGGCGGAGGCAGACCCTTCGGCCCCCCAGGTGATCAGTGACCGGAATTCCGGCCCTTGGGCCCGTCGAAGTTGGACAGCCCTGCTATAAGTGATCCCTCCTGGCCAAACCTGATTATCTTCCAAGGGTAGAGACTTGGCAGTGGGTACGTAAGAGGTGTAGAGACTGATTCTGGATTTGAGTGGTTTTTCTTTCACAGTGAGGACATACATTTCCAGATGGAAGGTGGTCCCAAAAAGGGTTTGCTTGAGACACCTTCCTCTGGAACATTTCATTCTCTTTTAGTACCTCCACAAAATCCACAGCACTGTTGGTAACAGATGAGTTTCAGTTTCAACACTGGGTGGCCATGGCTTCCTAGTTCTTGGTGTTGATGCTCTTTCCTCTGGGCACATTTCACCCTCTATTTGTCCCTCCTCAAAATCCATAGCACTGTGTAGTGAATCCTCTTCTTTGGAGATTTTTAAGTAGGGCTGAATGCTTAAAATTGCAATGCTTGGAGGGTATATCCCTACATTATTTATTTATTTCCCATATTATCTCCCCAAAGGGGACTCTGCATGGCAGAGTAGGATTGGCCCTTGTGGTCTGCCATGCATCCAAGACAAGCATATCACCTGGGTTTCATGACTGGGTTTGTTCAGAGGCCCTCCACCTTTGCCTTCCTCCAACGCTGGGTATCCCGGCCAAAGAGAGATTCAAATCCTGGTTTGGAGGGTTGTTTGCAACTCAGCTGCTGAATAAGCACGCCCAGTGTGGAATACATCTCACCACATTAAAACAGTGTATGCAGCTCTTAAGGAGACATGTCACATCATCACAGGATGTCTACACCCTATGCCAGACGTGGGCAACCTACGGCCTGCGGGCCGGATGTGGTCCGGTAGCCGATTCTGTCTGGCCCGGGGAGAAGGGCGTCGGGGCAGGGCCAAGAGGAAGGGGTGCCGCTGCCACCATCCCATCGCGGGCTGTGGGGCCTGCGTCGGCAGACAGTCCGCTGCTCTGGAGAACAATCATCTTCCGGTTCGCCAGGGCGATCACCCGCCGCAGCTCGCTGACTGCTCCTGCTGCAGGCCCATATCGCCTCCCGGGATGGCAGGCACTCCAAAGCCAGGATGGCAGGCACCCCATGGCAGGGCGATCAGCTGGGGAACAGCTGGGGGTGAGAGCGGGCGGAGGCCTGCAGCCTCTGATCGTCTGCTGCTCTGCTCTGCTGCTGTGGCGGCTGGGTCCGCTTTGTTATCCTCTGGGCTGGGTCCATTGGGCCATTCTATCTTGGGATCCTTCCTCTCTTGAGGATGTCAGCCTCTATCTTTGTTCACACCTTGTCTTCTTGAATTTCATTTCATTTTATTTTAGTGGTTTTAATTATTATTTTATAATAATTTTATTATAATAATATAATAAATAATATAATATAATTTTATATTATATTATATTATATTTTCAATATATTATAATGTCTATATATATACTATAATAATTATGATAATACTAATAATATATGAATATTTCTTGATATATTAATATGTTAATATTAATGATGTGTAATATATAGTAAATATAGTAAATAAATAAATAAATAATGTAGATTAGAATGTAGTTCAGCCTTTAGGTGCGGCCCTCCATAATACTTTTTGGCTCTCGTGTGGCCCCTTGGAAAAAATAATTGCCCACCCCTGCCCTACGCTGTTGGAGGAATGATACTGTTTAGCCAGTACTGCACCACCTGATATCCACCAGGAAGTAGCAGCCAGCAATGAAAGGACCAAGACCAATGTCTTAAATCAAGAAATATTTTCTAAAATTTACAGAGATACTCACAGGAACACCTCACCAAGCAAGGGTTCAAAAGTGGCAGGCTAAAACCAGAACCTCAATCAGTGTCTGAGACTGAATGAGAAACTCTCTCCTCGACACACAGAAGACTGGGCGACTTGGAAGTCACTGAACAGACTGTGCTCTGCCACCATGAGATGCAGAACCAACCTTGAGAAATGGGGCTACAAAGTGAAGTCCATGACATGTGAATGTAGAGAAGAGCAAACCACAGACCACTGACTACAATGCGGTGTGAGCCCTGCCACATGCACAATGGAGGACCTCCTTATAGCGACACCAAAGGTACTCCAAGTGGCCAGCTTTTGGTCAAAGGAAATTGAGCGAAATGCCAAGTTTTAAACTTTGTTTGTGGTTTTTACACATTATAATTGTATTCTCAATTTGCTTCTGACACGATAAATAAATAATAGAGGTGTGCATTTTTTCGTTACTCCTCGTAATTCGGATCAAGGCAATATCCACACCAAAAAATTAAGAATCAAAACTTAGCCCCATACTATTTCATTTTAGTTTTGTAAATCTCGGAAGGCTCCCAAAGTTAGTTTCATATTCAGTGCAAGGAAGCAAAGCTGAAAAAGCAAAGCCAAAAAGGCTTTGCCTTTCCTCTGTAAATGAATGGAGTCTTGGCATTAGGAGTGGGGAAAAGAGGCAAAAGTGTTTTGTGGGAAATGTAGTTTGGGAAGGGAGGAGCCCTATGCCAGAGAAATCAAAAGGCCTTGCCCTAGACTACATTTCCCAGAATGCAGTACACTGCTCAGCATCAGAGACATTTGCCCCTCAATAACCAGCCAGAGTTCCAATTAATTATTATTTTTGTTCCTGGGTTATAAATGTAATTTCCTAATTGGTTCTATCATAAAAACATGGCAAAAGTTTATTAAACTGCAAAAACTTTGTATTTGCGCAAGGGACATCATGTTATAGCACAGTATATCTATAGCATGCTATCCAATCCACCAATTTAACATCATTGTTCACCCATTTAACAAAGTTTTTGGCACAAAAACAAAGTTCCTGGAGTACAACTAATACTTTCAAAATAAGGACTATACAATTAATCAATAAATAACACTTTCAAACTAGGAATATGTTTTCATCATCGTTATTATTACTGCCACAGCAGTAAGCAACTCGGGGGAGTGTTCCGGCTGCAAATGCTGGAACCTGCCTGTTTGATTTAACTGTCTTTTGCTATTTTTTGTTGACTATCTCAGCTTGTGGACATTTTTAGACATTTTTAGACTTATTAGTTGAGAGATGGCGGCAGCGGACACAGAACCTTTAACACCACTATCTATGGGGTCTGACATCCAGCAGGGAACTGCTGTAGAAGGTCCCCCCGGAGCCGACATAGAACGAAGAAACAGCAGACGTTTCAGTTGGGGCCTGCGAAAGAGCATACAGAGCCCCACGCCACCGGGACACGGCCGGCTGGTCCTGTCGATCCCTCTCCGGGGGGATGACGCTCGACTGCCAAACCCAGGGGGTCGTTTTGGGAGACCCACGGACACCGAATAAACAAATTTGGCTGGGGAAAACAACCGGGCTATCACGGAGGACGCCCAAGATGTCCAAGGACGGATGGGTCGTCCAACCAGTGACGGCCTCCGGTGCCCGCCTCTTGAGGATGTTTGGTAGGAGATCGTCTATTAGAAGATCGCCCCCACGGACCCCCCTGATGGCGGAACAGCCAGCCAACAGGAGGCCCCAGACCTCTGGGCCACAGGGGGCTCAAAGAAGCAGCTCCCCATGGAGGCCTCGGCAAGCGGACCAGGGCCCTCCCACTGATCAACTTGACCCCTGCATTTATGCTGAGCTGTTTGAGGAATACGCCAAGCTCATGGCTCACGTCAAGGAATTTGGGGATAAATTTGGCGGACTGCTGGAGAATATGGGGATTCCCACTGCGCAGTTCCCAATTCTGAACCTGGAGTCCACCAGCCTGGATGACCCTCCGCGAGTCCCCCCCACAAGCCAGGACCTTAGGTGGGATCAGTCGTGGGATTTTCCCACCTGTACCGCAGAGATGGGCCGGGAGAGGCCTGTCCCCTCAGTCGAAGACCCCTCAACCATCCCTGACCTGGCCCGCCAGCGGTCCCCCCCTGACGAGGACCTGGGGTTGAGCCGGGAGAACCGGGAGGAAACAAACTCAGACGCTGGAAGTGAACTAGCCCAGACTGCCCACTTACCCTCAGTGGAAGAGCCACCCGAAGACCCTGAGCGCCGACCGGTGAGCCCTGGGGTCCCATCGGTGTTGGCGGAGTTGTCGCTGGCCGAGCTTGACATCTCGGCCGTTCTGCCCCCCCCTCCTGATGCCTGCCGCCGCTGCCGTCGTCCTGGGAGAAGTTGGGGAAGCCTCCTCGAGGAGGCAAGACCCAACATGGCGTGTGTCCTTGGAGACGCCCAGCCAGCCCATGTGCTGGGGCCTCAGGAAGAAACGCCACCTGGAAGTAGTCAACTCCCGGAAGTCCTGCCCTCGGAGGACTCTGCTCCCAGCGTTGACCTGACCAGAGTACAGCGAGGCCCCCGGAAGAGGAGGAGACGCCGCCGGAAGAGGAAGGAAGGCACCCGAGCTGCCCCACAGGCTATGGAATGGAGGCCGGGACCAGCCTCCCGCCAGATTGGCCAAAGGGACCAAGCTCGGAGAATCGATCCCCTTGCTGACGGGTCCAGAACGGAGAGGGCCCCGAAGTCGTTCTTCACCAGGACGTTTTGGAGCTCCTGCTACAAGCAGTCGAAGCTCCGAGGGCCTCACCGGACGATCAATAAAGATGTGAAGGACACCGCGCGGTCAGGCCGGGACTCCCAAACCAGACTCCCATATGGGAGCTCACGGGTTTTAACCCCCACCGGCGACTTGGCACCGGCGATGGTATTGGGACATCCCTGCCTGCCTCCTTTCGATGGCAGAATGGGGCCTTAAGGGCATCGCCGCGGACACTTCCCTATTTCCTCCCACCCTCCCCACCCGTTTGTTCTTCCCTCTGTGTTTTTTGTATATGTTGTTGTTCTGTTGCTGTAAATCGCCCGGAGCATCTATGATGGAGGGCGATTAACAAATATTAAATTCTATTCTATTCTATTCTATTATTATTACTAATGACATTTGGGAGTTACAGTTTCTGGGATTTATAGTTAACACACAAAGAGCATCCTGAACTCTTGCAACAAAGGAATTGAACCAAACTTGGCATATTGAACTCTCATTACCAACAGAAAGTACTGAAAGGGTTTGCTTGGGAATTGACCTTGAGTTTGGACGTTGTAGTTCACCTACACCCAGAGAGCAATGTGGACTCAAAGAATGTTATGTTATGTTGTTGTTTGTTTTCTATCCAGAATCACAATGTTGGAAGGAGACTCACCGCTTTAAGGTCCCTAAAACGGCATGGGAAAACTTCGGCCCTCTGGGTGCTTTGGACTTCAACTCCCACCATTCCTAACAGCCTGAGGCCCTTTCCTGCTTACGTGGCTGAGGCTGCTAGGAATGGTGGGAGTTGGAGTCCAAAACACCTGGAAGGTCCAAGTTTGCCCATGCCAGCTTTTGACAGAAACCTCTTCCATCCCCTTCGCGCCCTTTCTTCCCCCTCCTGCCGAACACTTACTTTTTCTTCTACACTGCCGCTTCTGCCGCCATTTTGATTCGAGGGGGCAGCATGAGCATGTTCAGGAGGGGAGGGGGAGGGAGGAAGACATGACCCGTGTGGGCGCTACTGCGCAGACTCGCCCCAGAGCAAAGCGAGGCAAAGCGAGCAGAGCGAGGCCGGGAAGAAGGGAACCCGAGTAGAGAAGAAAAAGTGTTTGGCAGGAGGGGGAAGAAAGGGTATTGGAAGTTCCAATTTCCCACGGCACACCTGATGGTCGTGTGCCGTGGCACACTGGTTGGGAAACACTGGACTACACAATTAAACAGGAAATGATGCTTTCAAACTAGGAACATACTTATTATTTTTAAAAATGTTGTTTATAAATACTTTGAAAATTCCCCAAAAATCTGTGGTTAAGTGAAACGTTCTGATATTTGGTGGGCTAAGAGTGATCGATGTATTCTATCCTTGTAGTGAGTTTCACCCCAATAACTGTAAAAATGAGGGAGAAAGGAGCCCCTGAAGTTTCTCAATTATAGTAATCATGTGCAATTACTATAACGAAAATAGTAACTAAATGTCGTTACTTTTGTTATAGTAACAAATTTTTCACTCACAATACTTTAGAAACACTTTAGAAAGAAAACACCAGCACTCCCACCCAGTATTGCAATGACTTTTGAACCATTTTAAAAATGGATCACACATCTGTATGTATGTTTGTATGTACAGTATGTATGCATGTATGTATGTATGTATGATGTGGTGGTACGGCAATGTATTTTTCCGGTCGGGCCTCCGATTTCCACAGAGCACTGAGACCCTCACAAATGACAGACCTGCACCAAACTTGGCACACAGACTCCTCATGACCAACGAAACATACTGGAGGAGTTTGAGGGAGGATGGACCATGGGTGGGATTTGCAGCACCTTTGCCTGATTCACTCTGACTTCCAGAGACCACTGCGACCCCCACTAAAGACTGACCTGGACTAAACTTGGCACACAACCCCCCTGTGAGCAAACGAAACTTACTTGAGGAGATTGGGGAGAATTGATTTTGATTTCAGAGAGTTGTAGTTCACCTGCATCCAGAGGAACCGTGACAATGGACCACGACCAAATTTGGCACACTGACCCACTGTGAATACTGGCTGGGGTTTGGGGTGATTGACCTTGAATTCTGGGAGTTCCAGTTCACCCACATCCAAAGTGTACTGAAGCTAACTGACGAGGGATCTGGACCAAACTTGGCACGCAGACTCAAGATGGCCTATGTTGAATACTGGCGGACTTTGTGGAGGATTGATCCATGATTCTGAGAATTGTAGTTCACCCACATTCTTATGCATTTTCTAATGGGAACAGTCATAAAAACAAAAGCCAATTACCAAACCGATATGATATGACCTAACATTCAAAAACAAACAACGCCTTTTTCAAATAATCTGGGTGTCACTAGGTACCCAAGCTAGTAAATACATAAATAAATACATTTATTTTGTGTCAAAGGCATTGCATAAATAAGTATAAAACTGATAAAATAGAGGGAGCACAAGTGGCTAGTTTTAGACCAAAAACAGGCAACAGTGACTGCATTGTCTATAGCTTTAAACAGTTCTTCCTCTGTGCATGAGGCAGGGCATTGTGGGCAAACACATAGATGTAGAATTGTTTGTTCTGCTCCACAGTTGCACAACATGGAGGATTCTTCTAGGTAGTGCCATTTAACCAGATTGTCTGCTTCTGTGTCTGTTCAGAGGCTTCTAAGTTGCCCATTCTTGCTTTGCCTCTGGAGGAAGACCCTCATGGGGGGGGATCCAGTTGGGAGTTTAGCTGCCCAGAGGGATACTCTTGCTGTTGCTGGGGGAACGTTAAAAGGAGTGGTGGATTTCAGTCTATTGGGAGGAGGCTGATAGCCATGCAATTGGCAGCTACTTCCCATCGCACTTCAGGGGGGGCAATGTCAGCCGGCATGTAGAGTTTATCAACAGGTGTAGGTTTAAGGCATCCTGTGATTATTCTGCATGTTTGGTTCAATGCTATGTTCACTTGCTTCATGAGTGCAAACTTGTACCAACCAGGGCAGGCATACTTGGAAGTTGAGTAAGACAAGGCCAGGGCTGATGTTCTAATAATAGTAATAATATAATATAATAACAATAATAATTGCAGCCCAAGAAGCAATTAGAATCAATGTCATCAAAGCCAGTACTGAAAAGTCGATGACAGTCGAAATGTAGACTCTGCAAGGAAGCAGACAAAATGATGGATCACATACTCAGCTGCTGCAAGAAGATCATGCAGATGGACTACAAGCAGAGGCATAACACAGTTGCTCAGATGATCCATTGGGGCTTGTGCCACAAATACCATCTGCCTGTGACAAAGAACTGGTGGGATCACAAGCCTGAAAAACTTATGGAAAACGGACTCGTCAAACTACTTTGGGACTTCTGAATTCAGACTGAGAGTTTTGGAGAATAATACTCCTGACCTCACGATTGTGGGATTTAAAAAAAACAACAAGTGTGGATTGTCAATGTTGCAATCCCAGGCAACAGCAGGATTGATGAGAAGAAACTGGAAAAGCTTACATAATGTGAGGATTTAAAGATCGAACTGCAAAGACTCTGGCACAAGCCAGTCAAGGTGGTCCCAGTGGTGATTGGCACACTAGGTGCAGTGCCTCACAACCTTGGCCTGCACTTAAAAACAATCAGTGCTGACAAAATTACCATATGTCAGCTGCAAAAGGCGTTTAATAGGCTGTTCCTTAATCCCTCCATATTATCCAACATTTTTGCTTATCTGTTCTGCTGGCCTGTTTATGTTGGATAAGCAAGACTCTACTGTCTAAAGCTCTTTGTGGATGGTGGCTGAGTTAAACAAGGTTGGTTTAATAAACAGAATAATAGAATCTTAGAGTTGGAAGAGACCTGGTGGGCCATCCAGTCCAACCTCATTCTGCCAAGAAGCAGGAAAGCACCCATGACAGATGACTATCCAGCCTCTGATCCATGGCCCTCATCACATCTCCTCTCAGCCTTCTCTTCTGCAGGCTAAACATGCTTGGCTCTTTCGGCTGCTCCTCATAGGGCTTGTTCTCCACACCTTTGATCATTCCAGCTTGTCAACATCTCCCTTCAATTGCAATGCCCAGAACTGGACACAATGTGATTCCAGGTGTGGTCTGACCAAGGCAGAAGAGACTTCCCTGGATCTGGACCAGTGTTTCTCAATCTGGGGGCCAGGACGCCTGGGGAGGTCATGAAGGGGGTTTCAGAGGAATCACCGAAGACCATCAGAAAACACAGTATTTTCTGTTGGTCATATGAGCTGGTCATTGATCATAATAAAGTGAACATGAACTTGAACTGGTAATGGGGGTTCTGTGTGGGAAGTTTGGCCCAATTCTGTTGTTGGTGGGGTTCAGAATGTTCTTTGATTGTAGGGGAACTATAAATCCTAGCAACTACAATTCCGTAATGTCAAGGTCTATTTTCCCCAAACTCCGCCAGTGTTAACATGTGGGTATATTGAGTATTCATACCAAGTTTGGTCCAGATCCATCATTGTTTGAGTCCACAGTGCTCTTTGGATGTAGGTGAACTCCAAAACACAAGGTCAACGCCTACCAAACCCTTCCATTATTTTATGTTGGTCATTTATTTATTTATTTATTAACTTTATTTATACCCCACACCCATCTCCCCAAGGGGACTCGGGGCGGCTTACATGAGGCCAAGCCCAATAACACATAATAACAACACAATAGCAATTATAAATACAATACAATCAATAAAACTCAAACACAAGCAGTAACAGACAATTTAAAATCATGGGAGTTCTGAGTGCCAAGTTTGGTTCAAATCCATCATTGGTGGAGTTCAGAATGCTCTTTGATTGTAGGTGAACTATAAATCCCAGAAACTACAACTCCCAAATGACAAAATCAATTCCCCCCTCACCAGTATTCAAATTTGGGCATATTGGGTGTTTGTGCCAAATTTGATCCAATGAATGAAAATACATCTTGCATATCAGATATTACATTACGATTCATAACAGGAGCAAAATTACAGTTGTGACGTAGCAATGAAAATAATGTTATGGTTGGAGGTCAACACAACATGATGTAGGTGAATTATACAGCTACATGATGTAGCTGTATTAAGGGAGGTTGAGAAACACTGCCTTACAGTGAGAAAAGCTCTACCTCATGTTCAAGTGCAATCTCCTTTCTTTCCTGTAGTTTGAAGCCATTGTTCCATTGTGTTCTAGTCTCCAGGGCAGCAGAAAAAAAAAGCCTGCTCCCTCCTCCCCATGACTTCCCCTCAGATATTGATTCATGGTCCTCATCATGTTTCCTCTCAACCTTCTCTCTGGTAGACTAAACATGCCCAGCTCTTGAAACCGCTCCTTATAGGGCTTGTTCTCCGGACCCTTGATCCTTTGAGTCGCCCGCCTTTGGACACATTCCAGCTTAGAGTCAACATGTCCTTTCAATTTCAATGCCCAGAATGGGACGCTATTTATTTATTTATTTATTGTGTCAGGAGCGAACCAAACAGTTGTATTGCATTAAAAAACACGCACACAGTGTGATTCCAGGTATGGTCTGTCCAGAGCAGAATAGAGGGGAGCATGACTTCCCAGGATCTAGATTGTTGTTCATTTGTTCAGTCGCTTCAGACTCTTCATTATTATTATTATTATTATTATTAAGTTCGATTTGGTATACCGCTCTCTCTGGAGCCCAGAGCGGTTCGCAAGAATGGCAGAATAAAAACATAAAACACATAAATACATTAAAATACATTAAATTACATTAAAACAATTTCAATCCCCCGACTAAAACAAATTGCAGACCGGGCTGCAGTACAGTGGCAGGCTAGCAGCAGGATAGCGGGTGCGGTAGACAGCCATCAGCTATGGGCCGAATGCCTTTCTAAACAACCACGTTTTTACTGCTCTGCGGAACGGCAGAAGGGCTCATGACCTCATTGACCATCCCACATCAGAGCTCCCTGTCGGCCGTCACCTCGCCCAACTCTTTCAGGGTCAAGCCAGTCACTTCAAGGATGCCATCCATCCATCTTGCCCTTAGTCGGCCCCTCTTCCTTTTTCCTTCCATTTTCCTTCCATTTTCTCCAGCATTATTGTCTTCTCTAAGCTTTCCTGTCTTCTCATGATGTGGCCAAAGTACTTCATCTTTGCCTCTACTATCCTTCCCTCCAGTGAGCAGCCGGGCTTTATTTCCTGAAGTATGGACTGGTTGGATCTTCTCGCGGTCCAAGGCACTCTCAGAACTTTCCTCCAACACCACAGTTCAGAAGCATCTCTCTTCCTTCACTCAGCCTTCCCTATGGTCCAGCTCTCACATCTGTAAGTTACTACGGGGAATACCATTGCTTTGACTATGTGGATCTTTGTTGCCAGTGTGATGTCTGTACTCTTCACTATTTTATTGAGGTTGGACATTGCTCTCCTCCCAAGAAGGAAGCGTCTTCTGATTTCATGGCTGCAATCTGCGTCTGCAGTCATCTTTGCGCCTAGAAATACAAAGTCTGTCACGGCCTCCACGTTTTCTCACTCTATTTGCCAATTAGAATATAGTTTATTGCATTAGCCACAAGGCCATATCAAGCAGAACAAACCATGCAAAAGAAATACATGTACCAAGCGTTGAACAGTGGTTCCAAAATGTGCAACAGTACATTAAACAACCATTCTGTAATAAAATAACAAATACTCTCCTGGCACCTCTGCCTTTCTGCTTCATTTTCCTCAAAATTCCTAGCCTAGATACCCATCTATTTGTTCCTCAAGTATCCTCATCTCCTCTGCAATCAATTCCAATTGAGGCAATATATCATTGTCTACTTTTACTAGCTTTGTAGATGAATGTTGCTACTTTTGTAATTAATAACTGGTTGGGATTAGAGAGGAGGAATATAGTTCTATTAGGATTTATTGAGTAAGAAAACTTCAAATAGAAATTTTCTTTCTTTTTCATATATTACACACTGTAATATATTACCTCCTGGGCCCCACAGACACATGTTCTCGCTGTGTAAGGCAGTCTTTCTCAACCAGTATGCCATGGCACACCAGTGTGCCGTGACGGACCTCCTGCTGTGCCGCGAGAGAAGCTCTCTGCCCCCCTTCCTCCCCCCTCCTGCCGAACTCCTGCTGCTTGGGGGAGGAGGAAGGGCTGGGCAGTGGCGAAGAAAAAGAAGAAGGGACCGGGGCGCTGCCTCCTTCGGCCGTTTCCCCAGCCAGCCTCCAATCCGCCATGACTCCCACGATGACTCTCGCCCCTCGCTCGCTGAAGCCGCGTGGAGGAGCCCCACCCACTGAAGCCCATCCACCGCTCATGCTCCTCCTCTGTAGGAGAGTTGAAGCTGGGGGGAGGGGGCGGGGCATGGCACGGCCTGTAGGAGCTGAAGCTGGGGGGAGGGGGCGGGGCATGGCACGGCCTGGCTCTGCCCCCTCCCCTGGCTTCGGCACTCCCAACAGCTGCTCCAGCCTTGAGGGGACAGTGCCAAGCCAGCATTGTGCTGGCTCTGGCACCGCTGGCTTGGCACTGCCCTCTCAAAGCTGGAGCAGCTGCTGGGAGAGGTGAAGCTGGGGGTAGCCTGGCTCCGCCCCCTCCCCGGCTTCGGCACTCCCAGCAGCTGCTCCCAGTAGGCCACCAACCCCCAGCCGTTGTTTACTGTGTTAGAGTGTCATTTTGTGTCATTTTGGTTGGTGGTGTGCCCCCGGATTTTTTTAATGTTAAAAGTGTGCCGCGGATCAAAAAAGGTTGGGAAACACTGGTGTAAGGGATGGAATGATATCTACCATATCTAACCATTGATTCATTCTGTTCAAACCTTGCCCTTGTCAGAGCCACTCTTAGGTGTCTTGGTAGATTGGCCGTCAGATAGTGGGCACGACTGTAGGTGGGATTCAGTGCCGCTAGCCATTTCAAAGAGCCTGCACTAGCGAGGCACGCAAGGTCTTCTTGGGCTTGAAAGTCTAAAATTCTCTGTTTCACCTCTGCTCTGACTTTGATGGTATTATTGCTCAAGGAGTCTAGGGGTAGCCCACATGATCTTAGTGAGTGGATTAATTTATTTGCCCAAGTAGATTGGGCAGGGTTTTTGAGTTGTTCTTCTAGACAGCAGCGGGGGAGTCTGTGAACTTCAAGGTTTTTGATTTGCCAATTATCAATCATTCCTGTTGCCATAATATTGGTTTTTTTATGCTTAGCTGCAACCCAGCTTTTGCCCTTTCTTCTTTGACCTTGATTAGAAGCCTCCTCAGCAACTGCTCGCTTTCGGCCATCAAAGTGGTATCATCTGCATATCTAAGGTTGTTAATGTTTCTTCCAGCAATTTCAACCCAGACGCAGGCCAAAATCCCATTGGTTGTTTAAGCTGCTGCATGACATTCCTGGCTCCTGTTCCCCTTCCTGTCCACTAGGACTCCAAGACCTTTTCCACACGTCCTGCTATCTGTATCTTTGCGTTTCATTTTTCCTGCTTAAGTGGAGTCTCTTGGTGGGGTGTTCTCCGTTTCTGGATCATGGCCTTAAAATCTGAATCCCCTAGGGGATTAAATGACCGTTTGTCCATTGGCAAAATTTTGTTATGAAACACACCTGGCGCCTGATGCGGAGGGGCCTTTCTTAAACCGCGGCTTTTTTCAGTTGTGTTGTCCGACCGCATGGAGTAGTGGCTGCGTCCACGCATATAATTTTGTGATTTTGGTATGTATAGACTACCTCTTGCCATTTTGGGGATTAAAAAAAAGTTTTCTTATGTGGGATCACGCCTAATGTGTTAGGTTTATAAATGTATGTAATGCTAAAGCGGATTATATATTGTAAGACCTTTTGATGTTTTTAATTGATAGATGTCGGACCAGTGCATTTGTGCAGTGGATTGTTACTATATGACAGGTCCCGAAGAAGCCGGAAGCGGTGAAACGGCAGGGCCTTTATAGACCGTCGACCTGGTGATATTGGCATTTAAATCCGGATTATACACTATGATGGAATATGAGATTTTTGGATTATAATTTTGTGAAGGATATACAGGGGCGGTCTAAGGTTATTTTATATGGTAAGCAAACATTACTTTGGCGCCCCCTTTGTCTCCGCCCCTTTCCTTTTGTCTCCACCCCCTGCCTGCCCAATTGCGTCACGTGACGTGTTTACAGGCTTCTGCGCATTTATTTATTTATTTATTTATTCAGGCTTCTATGCCGCCGACTCCCGGAGGCTCGCGGCGGCTCACAAGAGCCAAAGGCGCAATAAAATACAAGATAAAAAACAGTAAAAACAGTTAAAATAGCAGTGGCGAAATAAAACAGTAACATAATTCAGCATAACACACTTAAAGGTACACGGGCCTATTCGCCAAAAGCCTGCTTGAACAGATGGGTTTTGCAAGCCCGTCTGAACGGGAGCAGGTCCTTCAAGGCCCTGGTTTCGGCCGGGAGGGCGTTCCATAGCGTGGGAGCTATGACAAAGAACGCCCTCCGGAGGGTAGATGTCAAACGTGCCAGCTTTGCTGATGGTATTTCCAGGAAGTTGGCATCCTCGGACCGTAGTGATCTCGAAGGGCAATATGGGGTGAGACGGTCCCTCAGATACGCTGGCCCCAGGCCGTGCAAGGCCTTAAAGGTAAGAACCAACACTTTGAAGGCGATCCGGTGCTCAATTGGCAGCCAGTGCAGATCCTGCAAGACAGGTGTTATGTGGCAGCCTGCTGGGGTGCCAGACAGGAGCCGGGCGGCAGTGTTCTGCACCAGCTTGAGCTTCCGGTTCACCGACAGAGGAAGGCCAACGTAGAGCGCGTTGCAGTAATCCAGCCTTGAGATGACTGTGGCTTGGATCACCGTGGCCAGGTCGCTCCGGGAGAGATAGGGGGCCAGCCTCCTTGCCTGTCGGAGATGGAAAAAAGCAGCCTTGCTGACCGCGGAGACCTGGGCCTCCATGGTCAGCTGGGAGTCTAGGTGGACCCCCAGGCTCTTCACAGAAGACGATGGGCATAACGATGGGTTAAGCCTCTCTCTTTGCCTCCGCCCCCTGCGTGCCAAATACGGACGGTGTGCTGACGTGACGTGTTTACAGGCTTTGGCTTCAGTGCCTGCAGGAGCTTCTGGGCATGCGCAGTGGCTCCGGAGCTCAACTTCAGCTGTGGAGCCACTGCGCATGCGCGAAAATCTCCACGCACCCAGAAGCTCCTGCAGGCCAGGTGCTGAAGCCGACGCAGCAGCAGCAGCAGGGAGGTTTGCTACGGCGTTGCGGCGCCCTTCCCAGAAGATGGCGCCCTTCCCAGAAGTTGGTGCCCTAAGCCAGTCTTTCTCAACCAGTGTGCCGTGGCACACTAGTGTGCCGTGACGGACCTCCTGCTGTGCCGCGAGAAAAGCTCTCTGCCCCCCTTCCTCCCCCCCCTCCTGCCAACCTCCTGCTGCTTGGGGGAGGAGGAAGGGCCGGGCAGTGGCGAAGAAAAAGAAGGGACCGGGGCGCCGCCTCCTTCGGCCGTTTCCCCAGCCAGCCTCCAATCCGCCATGACTCCCACCATGACTCTCGCCCCTCGCTCGCTGAAGCCGCGTGGAGAAGCCCCGCCCACTGAAGCCCGTCCACCGCTCATGCTCCTCCTCTGTAGGAGAGCTGAAGCTGGGGGGAGGGGGCGGGGCATGACGCGGCCTGTAGGAGAGCTGAAGCTGGGGGGGGGCGGGGCATGGCCCGGCCGGTAGGAGAGCTGAAGCTGGGGGGAGGGGGCGGGGCATGGCGCGGCCTGTAGGAGAGCTGAAGCTGGGGGGAGGGGGCGGGGCATGGTGCGGCCTGGCTCTGCCCCCTCCCCCAGCTTCAGCACTCCCAGCAGCTGCTTCAGCCTTGAGGGGACAGTGCCAAGCCAGCATTGTGCTGGCTCTGGCACCGCTGGCTTGGCACTGCCACCTCAAGGCTGGAGCAGCTGCTGGGAGAGGTGAAGCCAGGGGTAGGGGCGGGGCATGGCACAGCCTGACTCGCCCCTCCCCTGCCGGCACTCCCAGCAGCTGCTCCCAGCAGGCCACCAACCCCCAGCCGTTCTTTACTGTGTTAGAGTGTCATTTTGTGTCATTTTGGTTGGTGGTGTGCCCCCGGATTTTTTTAATGTTAAAAGTGTGCCGTGGCTCAAAAAAGGTTGGGAAACACTGCCCTAAGCGGCCGCTTATTTGGCGTATACGTCGGACCGCCCCTGAGGATATACAATGCCAATTGATTGATGTCTAATATGATCTGCATTCCACTATCCACTTAAAAAATTGAAGATATTGATGATGATAATAAATCAACAAGAATTAAAGAAGAATATCGTGATTTCCCGCATTGTTTATTGAGAAGTGGAGTCTCTTGCCTTCCCGGTTGAACTTCCAACTTTCCAATAATCAATAAGGCGGCAGGACGGGCTGAGAGGCGAAGAGGGCGGCGCTCCCGCTTCCCGGCGGAAGAGGGCGCTGGCGACACGCCGACGGCAAAAACAGCTCCGCTGGATCCCTCCCTCCCTCCCCAACACTTGGGGATTGCTTTTGAAGGCTGCCTGCTTGGGAAGTGCAGATCGGCTGGAGGAAGAGGAAGCAGGAGCAGCGAGCAAGCCACGCTTCCAGGGGAAGGAGAGAACTTTCTTTCGGGGAGAGAGGGGGAGGGGGCAACGCTTGGAAGGAAGGGGGCTGCTGAACCCCCTCCTGCCCCGCCTCCTTGGGACAAACCAAGCGCAGGAGGAGGGGGGAGCAGAGGGGCGGGGTTATCGGCAAGCTCCGCCCAAGAGGAGACTCCCCCCTCCCTCTCGGGAAGACTACACCCCCCAAGATGCTTTGCCGGACTCTCCCTGGGGTTCCGGATGCTGCTGACAAGCGAAGGTAAGCAGTCGAGCTCCGGGGAGCAGCAGCAGGCGCTCGGAAGGAGCCCAGCGGAGCCTTTCTCCTCCTCCTCCGAAGGGAAGGGGAAGGGAGAGAAGGCGGCGGCTGAGAGGAAGAGGGCGGAGGGAGCCTTCGCCGCGGCCTTCCAAGCCGCAAAGAGAGCCACAGGCAGCAGCAGACACAGAGACAGAGACACAGAGAGAGAGAGAGAGAGGGAAGCGAAGCCTGCCAGCTTGGCCTCCGCCTTTTGTGCGGCGGGATCGCAAAGGAAGGCAAGAAGAAAGGGAGGCAGGCAGGGAGAGAGAGGGAGGCAGGCGGCCAGCCCCGTCCAGCCAAGCCGCGCGGGGAGAGAATGTGAGCAGCAGCAGCAGGAGGAGGAAGGGGGACGATGCTGTCGCTGAAGGTTGGCAGCGGCGCCGAAGCAGAGCCCGGCACTGGCGAGGGGGGCAGGCAGGCCCCCGCCTCCTCCTCCTCCTCCGCCGCCGCCGCCTCTTCCTCCTCCTCTTCCTCCGCCTCCGCTTCGCGCCTGGAAGACAAGCAGAGCCTCCACGGAGCTGCCCAGCAGCCTCAGCCGCAGGAGGAGCCCGAGCAGCCCCAGCAGGAGCAGCAGCAGCAGCAGGCGGCCCCGAGCCCCGCGGGTGAGTCGTCCCAGCCTTGTTTTGTTCACGGTTCGGGCTTGTTTGTGCCTCCCCAGCATTCTCCTTGGCCAGCCGAGAGAGAGAGAGAGAGAGAGAGAGAGAGAGAGAGAGAGAGAAGGCCCCCCGCCCCCTCCGCGGGGCTGGAAAGAGGGATCCAGGAGGAAAAGGAGGAGAAAGGGGGGGGGGTCCTTAAAACAGGCAAGGGCTCGGCGGACAGCCCAACCAAGCAGCCTTTTGTCTCCAAAACCTTGGCAGTTGGAGAAAGAGGGAAGGAAGGGAGGAGAGAAGGAGAGAAAGAAGGAAGGAAGGAAGGAAGAGAAGGAAGGAGAGAAGGGAGGGGAAGGATTGAAAGAAAGAAGGAGAGAAGGAAGGAAAGGAGAAGAGGAAGAAGGAAGGAAGGTAGGTAGGAAGGGGGTTGGTGTGTCTTGTCTTTCCTACCGATCTCCTTCCCTCTTCCTTCCCTTCCTCTCCAAGTGACACCTCTCCTTCCCAAGGTGCCCAGAGATGATGATCCACAGTCACTTCTCTCTCTCTCTCTCTCTCTCTCTCTCTCTCTCTCTCTCTCTCTTGCCCCTTCCACACAGCTGTATAAAATCCCCACATTGTCAGTCACTTCTCTCTCTCTCTCTTGCCCCTTCCACACAGCTGTATAAAATCCCCACACGATCAGCTTTGAACTGGGTTAACTGGCAGTGCGGACTCAGATAACCCAGTTCAGAGCAGGTATTGTGGATGATCTGCTATGATATTCTGGGTTCTATGGCTATGTGGAAGCCCCTTCCCACCTTTCTTTCCTTAAGCGTGGCTTTGGGTGTCAACACAGATCGGGCTCCACACACATGCCAGTAAGGCTGAAAAGAGGGGTGGGTGGGGGTTGCCTGCCTTTGGCAAAGAGAAGAGGACAGGAGGAAAAGGAGGGGGAAGGAAGTGGAGGGGGAGTGGAAGAACCCCCTTTTCTTTCTCTCTTCCCCCCCCCCCCTCACACACACAAACAATCCTTTATTATTTCAGCCTGTGGGGCTGCCAGGGAGGCGAGGGTGAGGGGTGGAAGTGCCCTGCGGACCCTGGCTGGGGGAAAAGGGTGAAGGGGCCTCCCCTTCTTCTCCTTTCAATTTCCTCTTCTAAGGGGGAGAAAAGGTGAACCCCGCAGGGAGAGGTTGTTTGCCTGCCAAAGTGTTTGCTGGACCTGTGGCACGGCCAGCAGACCTCCCCTGCCAGTGGAAAAAGGAAGAAGGCAATACACACACTCTCTTTCTGTCATTGTGCCACACGCACATACTCCTTCTCCCAAGGAAAGGGTCCAGGCAGGTGGCCTTCACTTAGCTTTGGAGCAATGAAGCCTGACACCAAAGTGCCTTCTAATGATGTTCTTTTACAGCCAACAGTCTTTTAGGCCCGGAGGCTTGAGAAGGAGCCCAAAGCGGCAGCACATTAAGGGGAGGGGATTGACTTGGGCTTAAGTTCCCATGTGTTCCATGGAAAAGGTGTGCACAGGGTCACAGCTTCACTCAGATGTTGGTCCTTTCAAATTGTAGTCTGTTTATTGCAGGCATGGGACAACTTCTGCCCTCCTTCCAGAGGTTTTGGACTTCAACTCCCCAAATTCCTAACAGCCTCAGGCCCTTTCCTTTCCCCCCTCAGCCACTTAAGCGGAAAAGAAAAGGGAAAAGGAAAAGGAAGGAGCCTGAGGCTGTTAGGAATGGTGGGAGTTGAAGTCCAAAACACCTGGAAGGAGGGCCGAAGTTGGCCCATGTCAGGTTTATTATCCTTTTATATATATATATATATATATATATATATATATATATACTTCTCCCAGTTCAGTTGCATGTTTCAAAGTCAAGGCCCGCTGGCCAAATTCAACCCACCTATGTCCTCTTACATTGTCCTCACATGCTACACTACAACTCCTGTACTCCTCCTCACTTGACTTCATGAGGAGTTGATGGGAGTTGTGACATGGCAACATCTAGTACGCTGCAGTTGGTTCTCTTTAGTCAGGAGAGTGGGGTTTGGATTGAGAGACAAGGCTTACGAATACACTGCCTGGCTTTCTAAAAGTCCTTTAACCTTCCGCCAACCTCGGAGCCACAAGGGCTGTTGGTTGCCGTTTCCGTCTTTCTCCGGTCCACATGGCAGATAGAGACTCAAAAGTGACGGGAGTTATCGTTCAGTATTTACAAATAGAGTAAATAAATAGTATCCAGGTAAAAACTAAAGAGCACTGATCACCATATTTAGATAGATAGATAGATAGTGATCCTTCTGCATCCATAGATTCTCTGTCCATGGATTCAAGGCGACCATAAAACTTTGACACCCCTGCTCTTACACACATTTGAATGGCGTTTTGTTTGAAAATAGAATGCAACACTTGCAAAAGACTCCTGGATTGTTTACCTCGACTTGCTCCTTCTTTTCTGTTCTCCTGGCGACTGAGTCTGTGCTCAGTCCCGATCCCCAAAGACCCAGGGAGACGACTGATGTTATCAGTGGGGTTTCCCACCTCCTGCCTTTTAATACTCTTTCTTTGTCTTGAAGACTAAGTAGCATCCAAACACTCTGGTTCACGCAGGAATAAATTAACAGTCGCAATGGGGCTGATGATGAGGTGCACTGGGTAATGCTCAAGCCTTTGAGAGTTGAGTTATTAGGCTCTGTTGGTGTTGTTTGGCATGGAGAAAGTTTCGCGAATGAGGGCAACCTGTCTCAAACTTCTATATCCCTAGGGCTGGGCTCAGTGTGTAGCAAACGGTGCAACACATTCCTCTCTTGGAAAGAGGAATGCCAAAATCAGGATTCCCAAGTTCTGGAATAATTCAGTTTGAAGTTGGTGTAGATCAGGCATGGGCAAACTTGGGCCCTCCCTCCAGGTGTTTTGGACTTCAACTTCCACAATTCCCAACAGCCTCATGCCCCTTCCTTTTCCCTCTCGGCCGCTTAAGATGTGGGTGAAATGTCAGGAGAGAGTGCTTCTGGAATGTTGCCATACAGCCCAGAAAACTCACAGCAACCCAACAAAATCTAGGCTGTGTTGTCGAAGGCTTTCATGGCCAGGAATCACAGGGTTGGTTTGAGTTTTCAGGGTTGTATGGCTATGTTTCAGAAGCATTTTGTCTTGTGGGAGTTGAAGTTAAGGAGTTGCCTGCTTTTCGGAAGGCTTGCAAGACAGCTCTTTTCCGGCAGGCATTTAACCCCCAGCCACTTCCTTGGGTGCTGATAATAACATTGTTTTAGTGATCTGGTATTTTATTGTTTTAGTGTTATTTTAATGATTTTATGCTGACATGCTGTAAACCACCCTGAGCCTGTTGGAAAGGGTGGTATATAAATTGAAATAATAAATAAATAAAGTCCAAAACATCTGGAGGGAGGGCCCAAGTTTGCCCATGCCTGTTGTAAATAATGACATTGCTTTTAATAAGGTCCTGGGTGTCTTTCACTGGCTTATGCCAAGGAATATCTCATTGGGGAGAGGCTGGCAAAACACGTGCTTTGCAGTACAGATGGCTCAGTCCCTGGCAGTTCCCATTGCGAGACTCTTGGTCGGTTATTTCTGTTGAGGACTCTGCCTGAAGCCATGAAAATACGGCAACTACTGTGGTGGACAACACTGGGCTAGATGGGCCAGTGGTTAACATCAAGCTGATCATTCAGCTGTGGGGAAAGAGAAGATTCATGTTACATGGGATTCAATTCAGCTTGGTCACATCCATGAGCCAAAACGTTCACCATGTTTGAGGGGGAATAGCACATCTTAAGCCAATCTCACTGGAATGCTAGGAGCCCCCGGTGGTGCAATGGGTTAAACCCTTGTGCCAGCAGGACTGAAGACCAACAGGTCAGAGGTTCGAATCCAGGGAGAGCGTGGATGAGCTCTCGTCTGTCAGCTCCAGCTTCCCATATGAAGACAGGAGAACAGCCTCCCACAAGGTAAAACATGTGGGCGTCCCCTGGGCAATGTCCTTGCAGACAGCCAATTCTCTCACACTAGAAGCTACTTGCAGTTTCTCAAGTTGCTCCTGACACGGAAAACAAAACAAACATTGGAACGCTGGCAAAGCTATTCACATCTTATAGGCTGCTATGGTACACTTTAAACTATTACTGTTCAGGCACTTTTTTAGTCATTTAACTTTTTTGGGGCACACGTGTTTTCTGTAATCATGTTTTATTTAACTATTCGTATTTTTAATGATATTTTTATTTCTATTTTCTCTTGTCGATATAAGTTTATTGATTTTAATTTGTATTATTTTGAATTAGGCATTTTCATTCATTCATTCATTCATTCATTCATTCATTCATTCGACTTGTACACCGCCACTCCCAGGGGCTCGGGGCGGTTGACAGAACTCAGTAAAACAGTAAAAACAATAAAACAATACATGTTAAAATAACATCACATTACGACTCAAAGGCTTGTTTGAACAAGAAGGTTTTGCAAGCTTTGCGAAAAGTTACCAGATTTCGGATGGTAGATTGTTCCAGAGAACTGGGGCAATGATAGAAAAAGCCCTCCGTTGGGTTGCTGTTAAATGATAGGATTTCACGCTAGGAATGACCAAAAGGTTCTGATCTTCGGACCGTAGCGATCTCGAGGGACTATATTCAATTGACTACGGCATTGAATGTTTGTCTTTTTGTAAGTAAACTGGTCCGAGTCCCCTTAGGGAGAGGTCTATAAATAATAATAGACCTCTCCCTGTGGCCCCTAATTATTATTAGGGGCCACAGTGGTGGAATGGATTAAATCCTTGTGCCGGCAGGAAGGTTACACAGCCAGGCATCCCCTGGCCAATGTCCTTGCAGACAGCCAATTCTCTCACACCAGAAGTGACTTGCAAATTCCCGAGTCACTCCTGACACTAAAGGACAAATTATTATTATTTGATACAGAACAAGATAACTCTGCTGGCTCTTGTATTGGATCACACGTCGGATACTTCCCAAGTGTCTAGGATTGTAATGTATTGGCAAATAATGCGTGCAGATCCAAGTAGGGTGGCCTTTTGCAGCTGACAGATGGTGATTTTGCCAGCGCCAATGGTTTTTTTTAAGTTCAGGCCAAGGTCTTTAGGCACTCACCCAGTGTGCTGATCACCACTGGGATCACCTTGACTGGCTTGAGTCAGAGTCTTTGCAGTTTGATCTTTGAATCCTTATTATTATTATTATTATTATGTGGTGCCCTTGTGTTTACTTCCTATGCCTTTGTGCCAGTTTTGTTCTGCAAAAGAGTTAGGTTGTGCTCTCCCTTCTTCTGCCAGTTAGAATAACTTACACGCTTTCTCTTGCCAATGACTGGTGCTCAGGAGGAAAAAAGCTTGAGACCTCATAGAAGGTTGTTGTATCTGAAGGAGTCCGATTACACGGGAGGCTTCGAAACAGACCCACTGTTATCAAATGGAATGAGTTGATGGTTTGTGCAAGGGATGGGGCTTCGGCTAGGATGTGGTGAACCCTTTGGAGGGCTGGCGCCTAGCAGGGACGATGAGGTGGAAGTATGTAGGACGTTCAGGGCAACGCGGGGGATCTGGCCGGACTCTTTGCTCCGGCTGCCTCAGAGGGAGGCTTCAGGGACCTAGGGGCGGTCTATTTCTGCTGAGATCCTGAGGAAAGATCTGGGAGAGTGGTAAGTAAGCATCTATAAATAGTGTGTGTCAGCCGAGTGGAAACGGAGCCTCTGAAACGCTTAAGAGACCAGTGCCTTGATAAACAGGGCTATGTTGTCAGGAAGGCTGTTCTGGCTTGTAATGAGATCTGGGACTGAGGAATTGCAGGGGGGAGCAGAGGGGAACGGCTTTCTTTTCTTTGGGGTTTAAGCTGCAAGTCCTCCTCAAAAGTACAACTCTCTCCATGTGCTTCCTATGTCTGGGTCACACTGCCCTGCTTCACACTCCAGCAGAAGCATTTGGGGTGGGGGAGTGCCAAGTGACCTGGGAATCTGAATCTGAAAACCCTCCTGCTGCAATTGGGAATGAGTCAGTCCTCTGGGCACCAGGTCTTTCCTGTGGGACGCTCAGTTGCCGATCTAAAAGGAGAAGCCCTGAGTTTGTGGGAGTGTTGGTGTGGTCACCTGTTGAACGGTCAAATGACATGTAGGTTCCATATCATTAACTTTGCAAACTACTCTGTGGTTCTGGCAGCAGAGATAGAATTATATTAACTATTAAAGGAAAAAGGAAACCTGATGACATGATTGCTGGCCAGAAAAGTTTCAGACTATTCCGATACACACACACACACACACGCTAACTTGGGTACTCGGCAGTATCCAGGTTATTTGAAAAAGGCATTGTTTGTTTTGGGGTGTTAGGTGATATCATTTAGTTAATTAGTAACACTATTTATTATGAACCTTCCCATTAGAAAATGCATAACGATGTGGGTGAACTACAATTCCAAGAATCGTGGGGCAAACCTCCCGAAACTAGGTCTCTATGTACAGTTGGCCATGTTGGATCTGTGTGCCAAGTTTCGTCTAGATCTGTTGTTGACTGGGTTCACCGTTCTCTGGATAAGGGTGAACTAGAACTCCCATATTCCCAGGGCAATCATCCCCAAACCCAGCCAGTATTTACAGTTGGCCATGATGGGTCAGTGTGCCAAGTGTGGTCCAGACCTGTTGTCGACTGGGTTCACTGCTCTCTAGATAAGGGTGAACTAGAACTCCCATATTCCCAGGGCAATCATCCCCAAACCCAGCCAGTATTTACAGTTGGCCATGATGGGTCAGTGTGCCAAGTGTGGTCCAGACCTGTCGTTGACTGGGTTCACCGCTCTCTGGATAAGGGTGAACTAGAACTCCCATATTCCCAGGGCAATCATCCCCAAACCCAGCCAGTATTTGCAGTTGGCCATGATGGGTCAGTGTGCCAAGTGTGGTCCAGACTTGTCGTCGACTGGGTTCACCGCTCTCTGGATAAGGGTGAACTAGAACTCCCATATTCCCAGGGCAATCATCCCCAAACCCAGCCAGTATTTACAGTTGGCCATGATCGGTCAGTGTGCCAAGTGTCGTCCAGACCTGTCGTCGACTGGGTTCACCGCTCTCTGGATAAGGGTGAACTAGAACTCCCATAGTGTGTGCACACTGACCCATCATGGCCAACTGTAAATACTGGCTGGGTTTGGGGATGATTGCCCTGGGAATATGGGAGTTCTAGACCTGGTCCAGACCTGTCGTCCAGACCTGTCGTCGACTGGGTGTGGTCCAGACCTGTTGTCGACTGGGTTCACTGCTCTCTGGATAAGGGTGAACTAGAACTCCCATATTCCCAGGGCAATCATCCCCAAACCCAGCCAGTATTTACAGTTGGCCATGATGGGTCAGTGTGCCAAGTGTGGTCCAGACCTGTCGTCGACTGGGTTCACCGCTCTCTGGATAAAGGTGAACTAGACCTCCCATATTCCCAGGGCAATCACCCCCAAACCCAGCCAGTATTTACAGTTGGCCATGATGGGTCTGTGTGCCAAGTGTGGACCAGACCTGTCGTCAGCTGGGTTTAGTGCTCTCGGGATGCAGGTGAACTACAGCTCTCAAAATCAAGGCCATTTCCCCCAAACTTCTGCAGTCTGTTCAGTTGATCATGGGGCTTCTCTGTGCCAAGTTTGGTCCTGGTCCATTGTCAGACCCCTCCAGTCTGTTCAGTTGCTGATCAATTCCTCTGCGGTTTGCTGTGTGCCATAGGAAAGGGTAAAGAGGGGCATTGGGCAGGGTCATGCAAATTCCACACAACGAACCCTGGGGCGCCTGCCTGTAGTGGAAGAAACACATCAAATGGCTGTTACTATCCTTAGGAGCTTCTTCTTGTTTTATTATCCTTTCTTTCCGCCCGTGTATGATGAACTGTGGTGCTGATTGCCTTGAAAGAACAAAGACCCATCCACGCGGCCACAGAGCCCAGAATATCGAGGCAGATAATCCATGATATCTGCTTTGAACTGGATTAACTGAGTCCACACTACCATATAATCCATGATATCTGCTTTGAACTGGATTATCTGAGTCCACACTGCCATATAATCCAGTTCATTGTAGATTTTATACAACTGTGTGGAAGGGCCTAAGTCCCCTTTCTACACTGCCATATAAAATCCAGATTATCTGCTTTGAACTGGATTATATGGCAGTGTAGATAATCCAGTTCAACGCAGATATCGTGGATTACCTGCCTCGATATTCTGGGTTTTGTGGCTTAATGGAAGGGTCCTTGTTCTTTCAAGACAATCAGTCTTTTATCTGCTTTGATAATCTGGATTATATGGCAGTGTAGAAAGGGCCTAAGTATCCCAAGGAAGCAGCACTATCCCTTTCTTTTCCATACTACTAGTTTGCAGCCACTTACTGTTCTAAAGAAGGGCCTGAACCAACAGTGTTCAGATCATTGCTTGCTGCTGTAACACATTTGCTACATGGATATATGGGAGTAGATGTGCATAAACATCTTCAAGTATGGTCTAGAACAGTGTTTCTCAACTAGGGGGTCAGAACACCCGGGGGGAGAGATTTGGGACCCTTGTGGGGGGTCATGAGGGGGTGTCAGAGGGGTTGCCAAAGACCATCAGAAAACACAGTATTTTCTGTTGATCATGAGGTTTCTTGTGTGGGAAGTTTGGCCCAATTCTATTGTTGGTGGAGGCTCAGAATGCTCTTTGATTATAGGTGAACTATAAGTCCCAGCAACAGAACTTCTGAATGTCAAGGTCTATTTTCCCCCAAACTCGACCAGTGTCCACACTTAAGCATATTGAGGATCCGTGCCAAGTTTGGTCCTGATCCATCATTGTTTGATTCCAAAGTGCTCCCTGGGTGTAGGTGAACTACAACTCCAAAACTCAAGGTCAATGCCCACCAAACCCTTCCAGTATTTTCTGTTGGTCATAGGAGTCCTGTGTGCCAAGATTGTTTAATTCCATCGTTGGTGGAGTTCAGAATGCTTTTTGATTGTAGGTGAACTATAAATCCCAGCAACTACAACTGCCAAATGACAAACTAAATCTCCCCCGCATAATTCCAACAGTATTCAAATTTGGATGTATCAGGTATTTGTGCCAAATTTGGTCCAGTGAAAGAAAATCAGATATTTATATTACAATTTATAACAGTAACAAAATTAAAGTTATGAAGTAGCAACAAAAATAATGTTATGTTTGGGGGTCACCACAACATGAGGAACTGTATTAAGGGGTTGCGGCGTTAGGAAAGTTGAGAAACATTGGCCTAGAAATTGGGGGAATTAGAGTCTGGACTTATCCTTTTCTGAATTGTTCCCTGCAGCCAAGTGGTACCCCCTTGCCCATGTTTGTTCTGCCTGTGTGCCCATGGGAAGACGATTCCTTTGTATCAGCACTGAAAATGTCCATGTATATTACGAATTGGGTTGGTGATGGATGATGAAGATTATTCTAAATGTTTTGCTGTAAAAAAAATAACATTGGGGAGGAGGTAGGCCTGCACAGCTTGTGACCTACTAAACTGGATGTGTTCTGCCAACAATTCATGGCATCCTGCCAGGCTGCATATCTCTCTCCCCCCCACACACACACACACACCTTACCTGGACCTGGCTACACACTGGAGGGGACATTGAACACCTGGCAGGTCAAAAGTGCATAGTAAAGTTTGCTGTGTCTGACTTGGTGGGTTACAAGTTGTCTCTGTTTGAAGGAGTCTTAAGTTGGAAGGAGTAGTTGTTATTAAGTCAAAGTAAAATTAGAGCTCGTTTGATACAGTTTTCTGCACATTCCTAGAGTTGGACATTCAATGGTTTTTCTTTCTTCGGCCTGATGCAAGGAAGGCGTTTTCTGCTGTGCTTTTGGGTTGAAGTCAGTGACTTGGGTAACCTGCGTTCTTGGAGTTGCACATTTCTTATCAAATAGTTTGGTTAGTTTGGTTAGGAAATTTCATTTGCTTCATTGCCGTTTTCTTTGAAGTAATGGGGTAGTTGGTTGCTATAAGTCTTTTGGGCTGTGTGGCCATTTTCCAGAAGCATTTTCTCCTGACATTTCAACTGCGTCTATGGCAGGCATCCTCAGAGGTTGTTAGGTCCGTTGGAAATTAGGAAAATAATAATAATATAATAATAAACTTTATTTATACCCCGCCACCATCTCCCCGAAGGGGACTCGGGGCAGCTAACATGAGGCCAAGCCCAAAGATACAATACAGCAAAATAAAGTGTAAAATACAACAACAAGAATTACATCACAATAAAGTACATACAGTGGCAAAATAAAATAAACAAAGCAAAATAGGGTTTATATGCCTGTAGAATGTCCAGGGTGGGAGAAAGAACACTTGTCTGTTGGAGGTAGGTGTGAATGTTTCAATTGTCCACCTTGATTAGCATTTAATGGCCTTGTAGTTTCAAGGTGTCACTTCTTACTGCCTGGGGGAATCCTTTGTTGAGAAGTGATTAGCTGTCCCTGGTTGTTTCTTGTCTGGAGTTCCCCTGTTTTTGAGTGCTGTTCTTTATTTACTGTCCTGATTTTAGAGTTTTTCAATACTGGAAGACAGATTTTGGTCATTTTATGGTTTCTGTTGAAATTGTCCACATACTTAATGTGGATTTCAATGGCTTCTGTGTGTAGTCAGACATGGCAGTTGTTGGAGTGGTCCAGCATTTCTGTATTCTCAAATAATACTCTGTGTCCAGGTTGGTTCACCAGGTGCTCTGCTATGGTTGACTTCTCTGGTTGGATTAGTCTGCAGTGCCTTTCATGTCCCTTGATTTGTGCCTGGGCATTGCTGCTGCGTGTGGTGGTCCCTATGTAGACTTGTCCACAGCTGCATGGTATACGGTAGACTCCTGCAGAGGTGAGAGGATCCCTCTTGTCCTGTGCTGAATGGAGCATTTGTTGGATTTTCTTAATGGGTCTGTAAATAGTTTGTAGGTTGTATTTCCTCATCAGCTTTCCTAATGCTGTAGTGTTTTGGAGTGGAGGAAACGCAGTCCATCAGACTGTTGACGGGGCAGACTACAGTTTGAAAGAAAAAAACACAATTTCCTAAGCACACTGCATATATTTTATCTGTAGTGCAAAAAAATTGAAAAAACAATACAATATTTACAGTTAAGAGCCATTTTAACTAACATAAACTTACCAGTATTTCAGTGGGAAGTGCAGGTTTGCTTTTGGCTGATAGAGAGTCAAGTTAATGAGCATTGTTGTTGTTGTGTGTCTTCAAGTTGTTTCAGACTTAGGGTCACCCTGAGTCTAAACTTTAGGATGGGAGCTGGGTAAATAACTTTGGAAGGCCGTATCTGGCCCACGGAAAGGTGCAGACTTGAAGAATACAAGGGTTGGTAAATGTGATTTTCCTGCTTCTTGGCAGGGGGATTGGACTGCATGGCCCATGAGGTCTCTTCCAACTGTTTGATTCTATGATTCTATGAAAAGCATTGGTGGAAGAAATTTTGGGTATTGCAGTCCAAAATTTAAGCTTTTCAAATCTCTGGAAGAGTGGAACACTGTTTGCAGCAAAATAGGCATCCTGAGCACTCACATGTCTGCCTAGGTCAGAACGTAAATCCTTTTAGAATATATTAAATTCTTTCTGGACAAAGATTCCTATGAACAAATATGATTCTATATGTTTTTGAGATGTGAAGTCAACATACTCTTTTAGATTCCTTTTCTATTATGTACCATCCCCCGCCCTTATATGTTTTACCCTTATTCCTTCCTTTACAGTCTCTTGTATTGTGTTGTGATGTTTTTATGTACTTTTTCAATAAAGGAATTTTAAATAAGAAAAAAAAATCTGCCTAGGTCAGTGTTTCTCAACCTGGGGGTCGTGAGGGGGTGTCAGAAGGGTTGCCAAAGGCCATCAGAAAACACAGTATTTTCCGTTGGTCATGGGGGTTCTGTGTAGGAAGTTTGGCCCAATTTTATCATTGGTGGGGTTCAGAATGCTCTTTGATTGTAAGTGAACTATAAATCGCAGCAACTACAACTCCCAAAAGACAAGGTCTATTTTCCCCAAACTCCACCAGTGTTCACATTTCGGCATATTGAGTTTTCGTGCCAAGTGTTGTCCAGATCCATCATTGTTTGAGTCCACAGTGCTCTCTGGGTGTAGGTGAACTACAACTCCAAAACTCAAGGTCAATATCCACCAAACCCTTCCAGTATTTTCAGTTGGCCATGGGAGTTTTGTGTGCCAGGTTTGGTTCAATTCCATTGTTGGTGGAGTTCAGAATGCTGTTTGATTGTAGGAGGACTATAAATCCCAGCAACTACAACTCCCAAATGACAAAATCAATCCTTCCTCCCCACCCCATCAGTATTCAAAATTGGGCGTACCGGGTATTTGTGCCAAATTTGGTCCAGTGAATAAAAATACATCCTGCATATCAGATATTTATATTACGATTCATAACAGTAGCGAAATGACAGTTATGAAGTAGCAACACAAATAATGTTATGGTTGGGGGTCACCACAACATTAGGAACTGTATTAAGGGGTCGTGGCATTAGGAAGGTTGAGAAACACTGGTCTATGTAGCTGTCCAGTGAAACCTATTTGTCGATGTGGCCAGCAGGTACCTGGAGACTATGATAGAGCTCTTGTTGGTATATTTGGAGACAGAAATCAGTACCTTTTCTCTTGAATTTATTTCTTTACCACGTTTTTATCCTACCGTTCTCAACCCCGAAGGGGACTCAGGGCAGCTCTACAGAGCCTGAATTCTCTGTAGAGGAGTCAGGCTTCAGATTTTAGGGAAGTTGGAACAGAGCAAGTTTGATTATAGCTTTGTGTTATGGAGAATGAAGCAAATCTAGTTGACGTATGTTTTTCAGTCCTGGGCAAAGTTTATTCTGAATGCTCAAGCTGAATCAAGTGCAAAAATAATGTTCTCCCTGTAGAGCAGGCCCCGGCAAACTTGAGCCTTCCAAGTGTTTTGGACTTCAACTCCTAGAATTCCTAACATCCTCAGGCCCCAGCCTCAGGCTCTTAGGAAAGGGCCGGAGGCTGTTAAGAATTGTGGGAGGTGAAGTCCAAAACACCTGGAGGGCCCAAGTTTGCCCCTGCCTGCTGTAGAGGATACATTTTCCTTAATTTATCAGAAGTATTTCAGGTGTGACTCTTGGGAAATATCCCTAAGAGCCTCTGTTGCATGCTTTCCTTCCTTTGAGCCATGGCATTATGTTTTCATTAACATAGTCCCAACTCCCTCCTCCCGCCTGTGCAGAATTATTTTCTCGTAAGTTTGTATGACACTCCGACATAAGGAAATGTGAATTTTGATTCAAATACTATTTCAACCAAATGGCTATGTACAGTATATATTTTTGCTGAGAACAAGCGAAGAAAACACATAGTAACTTTACTAGCCCGTCTTCTTTGATATCTATAAAAACTTGACCATAGCTTGCATTATAGGAGGCATACTAGGAAGTGTTACCACCTTTTGTACTATCTTTGATCTTAAAAGAAAAATTACCCAGAATTCTGAGAAATCCTGGTTTTTTTGTTACCATTCTGATTTTTTCAGTATATTCAGTATGTCCTGCCTAACCAAAAGAGAACGATCTTGCTCAACTTTTTGTCCAAACCAGGGATCATTGTTATTATGCACGTTGCAAACCAGGATTAAGGTAAAGGGAAAGGTTACCCCTGACGTTAAGTCCAGTCGTGTCCGAATCGGGGGGTTGGTGCTCATCCTAGCCAACCTACCGTAGCAGTTTGAAAACATGCAAATATGAGTAGATCAATAGTTACCGCTTCAGCAGGAAGGTAACAGTGCTCCATGCAGTTATGCCGGCCCCATGACCTTGGAGGTGTCTATGGACAATGTTGGCTTTTCAACTTAGAAATTGAGATGAGCCCCACCACCCAGAGTCAGACACAAGTTTATACAGTAGAGTCTCACTAATTGAACCTTTGCTCATCCAACGTTCTGTATTATCCAATGCAGTTTCTGTACATTGCAGCATTTTGGTGCTAAATTCGTAAATACAGACTACATAAAGTTACCATGAATTGAACTGCTTTTTTTGTCAATTTGTTGTGAAACATGATATTTTGGTGCTTAATTTGTAAAATCATAACGTATTTTTGACGTTTAATAGGCTTTTCCTTAATCCCCCTTATTATCCAACATTTTCGCTGATCCAACATTCTGCTGGTCTGTTTATGTTGGATAAGTGAAACTCTACTGTACATTAAACACATTGATAAAGGTTTAGCTGAGAATTTGTGACAGATCCGAACTGACGTTTGGGGTAATGATCATATTAATTATTGGTGGGGAACCACATTCTCTTTCCACTTGTGTCTCTGAAAGTTTGATAAAACATACTGATGAGAGGTTCTGTGCCTTCGGCTCCATTGGCTGGCATATACGTATTTGCTGGAAAAGATGACGAATACGAAGGCATTTGGTTGGCAGAATGGCAGCCATGTCTACTTTCACAGGGAAGGGAGGAGCATCATATGCACCTGGCTTTGCACACTCAGGTGAAGAGCGCAGTGCAGATGCCACTGGGGAGATGGAGGCGGAGATTGTATCAGTGGGAACTGGCACTCAGGTTCCTCAAAGGGAAGACAGAGGTTTTCTGCCAGGAATTCCAAATTGGGACTCACCAGTTGAAATGTGGGAACTGGTGTCCGCTTGCACTGCTGCTGATGTTGGGAGGAGAAGGACTGAATGGAATCCACAGGCGAAGAAAAATCAAGTTAAAATCCAGCTGGGAGTTTGCTTAGTATCAAAACAAAACCAAACCACCACACACCCTCAACCTTTAAGGGAACAAATGGCTCTAAGGTTTGGGCATAGTCTGCACATGTAGTCAAGTGAGAGGCTAGAATGCCCAGTACAGAGTTAAGCTGCAGATAGAGAACCCACCTTTGTATGCCAGAGGGAATGGGGTTCTAACCCAGCCCTTTTCCTCATTGAAAAGGGTCCAGAGCAGTGTTACTCAACGTTCCTAATGCCACGACCCCTTAATATGGTTCCTCATGTTGCGGTGACCCCCAACCACAAAATTATTTTCTTTGCTACTTCATAACTGTAATTTTGCTACTGTTATGAATCATCATATAAATATCTGATATGCAGGATGTATTTGCATTCACTGGACCAAATTTGGCATAAATACCCAATACGCCAAATTTGAATACTGGTGGGGTTGGGGGGGGGGATTGATTTTGTCAATTGGGAGTTGTAGTTGCTGGGATTTATAGTTCACCTACAATCAAAGAGCATTCTGAACTCCATCAATGAATATCCTGCAAATCTCTTGGTAAGACAGGTGGACAAATGTCAGCGTGCTGGAGGAAGCAAAGACCAGCAGCATTGAAGTGATGCTCCTACACCATCAACTGCGCTGGACTGGCCACGTTGTCCGAATGCCCGATCACCGTCTCTCAAAGCAGTTACTCTACTCTGAACTCGAGAACAGAAAATGTAATGTTGGTGGGCAGGAAAAGAGATTTAAAAGATGGACTTAAGATCAACCTTAAAAACTGTAGCATTGACACCGAGAACTGGGAAGCCCTGGCCCTTGAGCACTCTAACTGGAGGTAAGCCTTGACCAGCAGTGCTGCAGAATTCAAAGAGGCATGAATTGAGAAAGAAAGGGAGAAACATGCCAAGAGGAAGGCACGTCAAACCAACCCGAACCAGGACCACCTTCCACATGGAAACCAATGTCCTCACAGAAGTCTGACAGTGCTGAAATCCAGGCTAGATGATGCTACTGGAAAATGAGTTTAACAGGATGACACTGGTGATTATATGTTTTAATGGTTTTTAATATGGTTTTTATAATGTTATGCTAAATGTTTTAATTGTATTTTATGACTGTTGTGGCATCAAATTTCTGCCAATCTGTAAGCCGCCTTGAGTGGCCTCAGGGCTGAGAAAGGTGGGTTAGAAATACCACAAATAAATAAATAAACAAACAAACAAATAAATCTTCCCTCTGCCCAGATCTTTCACCATGCAGCTTGCCTTCTCATTTTCATTTCTATTAAATGCAAACAAAGATATTACTTTAGTTTGGGATATGTGCGTGTAGTATTTCACTTCACTGCTATTATTTAGTAGGAAGGGAAGAACTGATATCATAGTGTGATTCGTGGGAATCTACATATACTAGTGGCGAATGTTCCAGTTTTCCAGCAAAAGCTGACATTTCATTTACAGACTCGACAGAAAGAAGAGGTTAAAAGCTCTTTTTTGTTGACAATGTCTCTCTGCTCCATCAAATGTCTGTCTGGTATTTCGTGGGTTGGAGGATTGGGTGGGATTTGGGATATTATGATTGGGTTTTGGGATATTAATAATTTGATAATTTGTGGTTGTCCATTAGTTTGCAGAGCTTTGTGCATCAAATAGTAATTTATGTCCTGCGTTTGCGTTGGATCTCTTCCTTCCTTCTTTTTAATTTTCTTACCTTTGAAAAGGTGGTTAGACAGAAAAGCTGCACAACTTGCAGAAGGCACATACTAAGTATTGAAAAAGGTTTTTTTTTAATGTCTTTGGTGTTCTGGATTTATTTCAGGTTTGTTGTGGTGTTTATTAGAGAAATTGAGGTATGATTATATATCCTACTAACGGCCTGTTTAGTACTTGTATAGGAGACAGCTGTAGGTTATATTTCAAAGTAAAGAACTGGCAAGACCAACTCTGAGTATTCCTTGCTTAAGAAAACCCTATGAAATTAATGGGCTCACCGTAAGTCGACATGTGGCTTGAAGGCACGTATATACGTACCTGATAAATATTAAGGTAAGTTGAGAGGTAATGAGAGTAAAGAATTTCAGGGGTGATGGGTGATTGCAAGAAGGAGGAGGAGAAGAAGGAAAAGAAAAAGGCGACGACAGTTAAGGGGGTCCCAGTGGTGATCGGCACACTGGGTGCAGTGACCTGCACTTAAAAACAATCGGTGCTGACAAAATTACCACCTATCACCTGCAAAAGGCCACCCTACTCGGATCTGCATGCATTATTTGCTGATACATCACACAGTCCTAGACACTTGGGAAGTGTGTGACGTGTGATCCAATACGAAAGCCAGCAGAGTGATCTTGTTTGCTGTGTACTAATCCTGTTATGTATCAAATAATGATGGTAATAATAATAACAGCAACAGCTTGAATGGGAGGCCGATCTAATGTCCTTAGAGAAGGTGTTCCATAGCCGAGGGGCCACCACTGAGAAGGCCCTGTCTCTTGTCCCCGCCAGCCGGATCTGCGAAGAAGGGGGGACTGAGAGCAGGGCCTCTCCAGACAATCTTAAACACCTAGATGGTTCATATTTGAAAGGCTGGTGTATAGTTGATCAGTAAGGAATAGGAGTTGGCTGAGGGTGAGGAATATGAGTGATAGTTGGGATCAGTCTAGATTTAGATGCTTTAAATTAGCATATTGATACATCTATGTCTCTGATAATTCAACAATAGTGTTGTTGGTGTGGATGAAGTCAGACACTGAGTGTATGGGATAGCAGCAGTAGCTCAAGGGTTCTAGGTTGTATTCGGTAGTGGGGTTATATAACCAAGGTCTCCATGCTGCATTGGATGCCAGGGTGGTGGGAGAGGAGGAGATCCTCATATTTATCCTTATATTGAAAGGCAGAACACAATATAGGGTTGCAGCCTGTGCTGGGCAGGGTCACACTCCTTCTGAAAGCACAGGTTAGCAGTCTCGGGGTGATCCTGGACTCATCATTGACCCTCAAACCCCAGGTCTTGGCGGTGGCCAGGAGCGCCTTTGCACGCTTAAAATTCGTGTGCCAGCTGTGTCCATATCTTGAAATGCCTGACTTGGCCATGATAGTCCACGCCTTAGTCACATCCCGTCTGGACTCCTGTAATGCTCTCTACGTGGGGCTGCCTTTTTAGCTACAGCTAATTCAGAGATTGGCAGCCAGGTTATTAACTGAATCCCTAAATTATTCTTATGTTGCGGCAGCTCCACTGACTGCCGGTCTGCTTCCTAGCTAAATACAAAGTACTGGTCGTTACTTATAAAGCCCTAAATGGTTTGGGTCCAGGCTTCTTGTCTAACTGCATCTCCCTATATAGATCACCTCATGAACATCCATCAGCAGAGGAGGCCCTGCTCTCGGTCCCACCCCCCTCACAAGTATGGTTGGTAGGAACAAGAGAGGAGGCCTTCTCTGTGATTGCTCCCTGCCTCTGGAATTCCCTTCCTATAAAGAAATAGAAATGGCCACCACCCTCAGCTCCTTCAAAAAACCACATCTTTGTACCTTAACGTACAGAGGGCAGAAGGACTAGCACAATCTGCACTTTATGACTGCTGTGGTCCAATTCGAATTACAACTTGATGCTTGCCACATTTTGCAGTTTGGTTGTTTTAACTGTTTAGGATATGTGTTTTTGTGCAATTATGTTTATTGGTGTAATTATGTTTTATTTAAGTATTTGTATCTCTTATACCTTTCATTCTAATTCTTTTATTGTAGTAAGTCTGTTAATGTTTAACCCACATCTTTTAATATTGTGTAACCTTAATTATGGCATTCAATATTTGACCCTTATATGTATGTGATCCGCCCTGAGTCCCTCTGGGGAGAGAGGATGGTCTAGAAATAAAGTGTTGTTGTTGTGTGCTAATGGTGGGATAGGTGGATAATCCTCTCTATAACCAAAAGGTGCGGGTGGCGGACCAATTCAGATGGATTTCTAGAAGGGGTAATTAGGCTGACATGAATATGAATGCCTGGAATGGGCTTTGATAGGAACAGGCAGAGAACCCATCAGGTTGGACATGCCTTCTCAGCCTGTGGTTGAAGCAAGGCCATGTGGGGTCCGACACTGTCAAGTTTTGGAGAACTGTTTTATTGCTGTTCTGTGTGTATTGACAATGTGCGGGGGAAGAGCCTTGTTCCTCAGCGATTAATAGAAAGTCATTGTGATGCAATTCATAATGCAGCTGGAGCTAAGTGTGTTGTCATCCATTCATAAACTGTGCATATGAAGACTTACTGTTGGTTGGTCTAATCAGGTGTACATTGCAGTGACTGGGAACGTCTCTTCTGGGCTTCAGATGGGAATTTTTGACAACCTGGAGATGATGGGATTCAACTTGCAACTTTGTACTGTACATGCAAAACATGTAGTCAATCATTGAGCTGAGATTCTACTTAAAATATATGTTATCTGACTTTTAAAAAGCCAGTTCTAGGCACTGTACAGAACAAATACACATGACCTACTCATGAACTTCTAAATTAATACAGATTACCACAAATAAAAACAGAAGGACAATTTAGGAAGGAAGGAGCTAATGTATAGCAAATTGCAATGGTAGCTCAGTGCTGAGAGGCTGGAGGGTCCGTGGGTTCAATCCCCACAGGTTGGACTCCTGGAGTACCTAGTCCTAGGCTGTGACAAAAACAAACAAGACAGTACAATCCCTATATTTGGGTCTTAACACAATATAGAGTTGCTGTAATGTTAGTTGCACAATTTGTGTGTGTTTGGGGAGGGGGACTGAGTGTCCTGTTTTGCAACAACAATAGCCTTAACTCCAAGTTTAAAGGAACTCAAAAAGCTTTCCTTCAGCAAAGTTTAAAGTAGTAAAATCAAATACAAAAAAGCAAGTTCACAGAAGGCAAGTTCATAAAACAAGGAAAATGTATCTCTGCTGAGCAAAATCAAGTCTTCTTCTCAAGGCAAAAACACTTACAAAGACTTTCATGGCTGGAGTCACTGGGTTGCTGTAAGTTTTTTGGGCTGTATGGCCATGTTCCAGAAGCATTCTCTCCTGATGTTTCGCCTGTATCTATGGCAGGCATCCTCAGAGGTTGTGAGGTCTGTTGGAAACTAGGAAAATTGGGTTTATATATCTGTGGGATGTCCAGGGTGGGAGAAAGAACTCTTGTCTGTTGGAGGTAGGTGTGAATGTTTCAATTGGCCACCTTGATTAGCATTTAATAGCCTAGCAGTTTTCAAGGTCTGGCTTCTTACTGCCTGGGGGAATCCTTTGTTGAGAGGTGATTAGCTGTCCCTGATAGTTTCTTGTCTGGAGCTCTCCTGTGTTTGTTTACTGTTATGATTTTAGAGTTTTTTAAAATACTGGTAGCCAGATTTTGTTCATTTTCATGGTTTTTTCCTTTCTGTTGAAATTGTCCACATGCTTGTGGAGTTCAATGGCTTCTCTGTGTAGCCTGACATGGTAGTTGTTAGAATGGTCCTGCATTTCTGTGTTCTCAAATAATATGCTGTGTCCAGGTTAGTTCATCAGTTGCTCTGCTACGGCTGACTTCTCTGGTTGAAGTAGTCTGCAGTGCCTTTCATGTTCCTTGATTTGTGTTTGGACAATACTGCGTTTGGTGGTCCCTATGTAGATCTGTCCTCAGCTGCATGGCACACAGTAGACTCCTGTAGAGGTGAGAGGATCCCTTTTGTCCTTTGCTGACCGGAGCATTTGTTGGATTTTCTTAGTGGGTCTGTAGATAGTTAGTAGGTTGAGTTTCCTCATCATCTTCTCTATGTGGTCAGTGGTTCCCTTGATGTATGGCAAGAACACTTTTCCTCTGGATGGATCTTTGTTTAAACTAGGCTTCTTGCTGGAATAGATGCAGGAACAAAGATTAGGTAATTGGATCAGTTGCTGCCAGCAATGGTTGTTTCCTCTGCTCCTGATGTATAGTCCTCAGCCTACACCACATGTGTCTCTAGAGAGTGGTCTGATTGCCTACACTTTGCTTGTTGCTCCCTCTGGCATTCTTGAAAAGTAGGAACAACATGCGTTCCTCCCTCCTCTTCTCCTTCCTCCTGAGCAGGCCTGACCATCTGCCCAGAATCTCCAGCCCCTTCCTCTTCAGCCTTCTCCTGTTCCCACTCCTCAGAGGCAGAAGAGGAAGACACAACTCTGATTAGGAATCTTATCTCAGTCCCAATGTGAGCCCCCAGTGCCTCTGCTGTTGTTTTGAGGACATCGTTCCTAGAACTTCTTGGAAGTGTTAAGGATTGCATTTGCGATCTTCTACATGCAGTCTGGCCTTTGAACTGTGGCCACATCCAGTGACAGTTGCAGGCAGTGATATCTAGGCGTGTGTTACCTGGGTTCCCAGAATTACCTTATTTACTCAAGTGTAATGCACCATCGAATCTAATGCGCATCTCGGTTTTCAAAACCATGCAACCCGAAAGAGTATTGACCATGTTACGCGAATCTAATGAGCACCCTAATTTTGGGAATGTGATTTAGTCAAAGTATTCGAGTCAAGTAAATACGGTAATCCTAATATTGATGTTTGGGAGGTAGGTAATTAAAGTTACCTCTTCACTTCTTCCATGGTTTCTTTTGAAGGCAGCCTGTCTGTAAATGATGTTCTGGCTTGTGTGTTTCCCAGTTTGCATCTTTAATTTTTTGTGGCACTGCACTGTCCAAATTCAGAAAATGTATCAGCGGTCACATTGTTCCCTGCTCTCATTCCTTTCCAAAATCCATGGAGAAATTAAGGGATCTCCCCCCTTTCCAGGGTGTGTGTGTGTGGCTCCATGGGCAGGTGGCTGCATGACAGGGAATTAGGTCTGCGTGTTTCCATAGTAGCCACGAAGCCTGCTGTCACCACCCGAATGGAGAATATAAGATCTTGCCATGCTAAAATGTGGCAGTTATGTCTTCAAACATTTGGGCGGCAAAATGTGTAGGCAATCAAAAAAATGTCATCACAGACTTGGTGAATTTGTTGTCATTTTTAAGTACAAACTACAAATAAGAAATGATGTGGCAGACTGGTCACAGATTCATTATGTCTGCGTTCAAGCGTTTATTTTCCTCTGTCGAGGGAATGGGCTTCACAGACTGCCTTATAAATTATAATTTTGCAAAACAAAAGTGTGTACACCAATCTGACCTGTTGCATTTTTGCCTGCCCCTTCCAAAATTTTTGTTGTTCCTTTCTTGGGCTTGAAAGAGGATGAGCTTAACATCTGTTTGTAGACACAATCCGCTTTCACACTTGTGACAGCATCTCTTTATTATGTGCTGAGCTGGGTCTGAACGGCAGTCCTGTTGAGGAATGGGTGGGGAATGAAGGGGTCAAATTCCCCACTGGAAGGGCTGTGGTAGAAAAAGAGATCAAGGGACAGTAATCAATGTCCCTTTTCCAAAATGCTGTTTAATGTGCTGGTAAAAGAAAAAGTAAAGGCACCGTCCTTATGCTTACATTGGCTATTGAAGTGTCACAGCTGCCTGCTGTCTCCTGGGTCACTCAGGAGCTCTTGGGCAGCTCAGAGGTAACTGTGTGCACATTGCTGAGCCCGAGGAATACAGATTTCTGGGCAGGGGATGGGGCGGAGAGCTACAGTGTGAGGCCGCTAAGCCTGGAGTGTCTTTGGGGGAGTAGGGGTGTCCTGAAATGCCTGCCATGGACTGTAATGGAACAAGATAGGGGAGGGTGTGTGTGTGTGCACTGCTGAGTGTGAGTCAGTCTTCTATCTTCTTGTGAGCAAGATGGTAATGCTTTCCTATCTCGCTGGGCTTCCTGTTATGTGAGCCCATGGAGTTTGGGCTCAACATATGGCTGGCATCTCTGCTTGGCTGATCAAAGGTAAATTCCAAAGGCCTCCCTATTCTCTTTCTTCTCTCCTCTCTCCAGTTCAATGCATAAAGCCCTCATTTGAAGCCTCTTTCCTTCCCACCCCCGCTCAGGCAACTCTGCTTCTCCAGATGCGATCTTAGCTCCCCCCCCCCCAAATCTCTTGGTGATGATGTTCCCACCACCCCTTCGGGCCCCATGGACGGTCATGACTCTGCCCTCTTCTTTGCACTACAGCTGTAGCCATTCTCATAGACTTCACATGCCAGCAGTCAAATGGAGAGTAAAATATAATCCTCTCTCTCCTTTATTTGCACCCTTCTATAATAGTTTCCTATTTCTTACCCCCTTTCTTTCACACATTCAGTACCCAGGCAACCTAAAATAAAGTGGGCAGGATTTGTATTAAGTTATTTACTCACCCCTTACCCTTTTGTTATCTGCTAAGAGTCTGTTATAATAATAATGATGATAATAATAATAATAATTTGATGTTGCAATTCCAGATTGACGAGAAACAACTGGAAAAAGCTTACACGATATGAGAATTTAAAGATAGAACTGCACAAGCCAGTCAAGGTGGTCCCAGTGGTGATCGACACACTGGATGCAGTGCCTAAAAACCTTGATCTGCACTTAAAAACAATTGGCGCTGACAAAATTACCATCTGTCAGCTGCAAAAGGCCACCCTACTCGGATCTGCATGCATTATCCACCGATATATCACATAGACCTAGATACTTGAGAGGTGTGTGACGTGTAATCAAATGCAAAAGCCAGCAGAGTGATCTTGTTTGCTGCGTACCAATCTTGTTATATATCTAATAATAATAATAATACCTTATTTATATCCTGCCCCATCTCTCAACAAGGGACTCGGAATGGCTTCCAATCATAAAAAAATAAATACATAAAACAACTGTTTGACATATGTCCTCACCACACTAGAGAATGAATCCACTTTAAATCCGGTTGCTGCCTCCTCCGGAATTCTGGGGTTTGTAGTTTAGGGAGGAGTCTTTAACCTCAATAAACTACAAACTCCAGAACTCTGCAGGCGGCAGAAACCAGATTTAAAGTGGATACATTCTCTAGTGTGATGAAGTAGATAATGAATTAAAACAAGTCAAAATTAACACATAAACAAATATTGTATAAAACAATGTAAACAAGATTTTAAAAGTCCAAAAAGTATTGCAAAAAGTGTCTTGGGATGATGGAGGTGGTCCGGCTGAAAATGGTGCCTTTCAGCATATTATTTGCCCAGGAATTTGTTTTCAGTAGCCAAATTGGGGCTCTAATGATTTCACTGTGGAATCCATAGCTTTTGCAGGGCATGGCTGGGTGAGAGGCTCTTTGACATCACTGTTATTAAATTTTGGACAGTTCGGAACCTTTGCTGATCTCCAACACAAACACCCTGTTCTGTACTAGTAGATCTCTCCTCCCTAAAATTTACAGAAGCACCTAACAAGTGCATGTCATGCTACATATATGAAAATTTTGGGACTGGACTTCTGTTATTTTCTTTTTCTTTCCTCCTCTCTTGAGGGGAAGAAGGAAGCTTAGGTAAAGCAGAGACAGATGAGTCCAGCAACTTCCAAATACTTTCTGCAGTGTAGAATTTCCCACTCTACTAAATATCCCAAAGAAAGAACAGGTGTAATGGAAAGCTCTGAGGACATATACACCTTTAACCCTGATTCCAGGAAACCAGGAAGGCTTTTGGATACAGGAGGATAGGGACCTATGCCCCTATGTTCAAACCTGAGCAATCTTTTAAATACGTACTATTTCCAGTGTTCAATTTCCCCTCTGTTTTAATACTTCTGTTGTTGAAATACAACTTGAAGATGTTGTTGGTGCTTCTCTGCAATGCAGAAACACCCTACTGTGAGTGAGCACACAATTGCCCTCTGCCAGATAAATAGAAACTCAGTGCAGTTTTGCATTCGATCATAGTTCTCTTTACTTGCTGGCAGGCTCTAAAAATTCACTTGCTAATTTTAATTACCTAGTTGCCAAACTGCCTAAACAGAAGTTGGGCAACGGTGAAGTGCCTTTTTTCTCCCAATGTTGACTGTATAAGACACTGAAATGTATCTAGTGCAGGGGTGCTCACACTTTTTCAGCATGCGAGCTACTTATTTATTATTTCGACTTGTTGGTCGCCCCCTCCGTGAGGCTCGGGGCGACTCACAGAGGTTAAAAACACAATAAAACATAATAAAAACACAGCAAGTACAGCAAAAATACATTAAAACACAATAAAATCACTTTAGGAACTAACATCCAATTTAAGAGCTACATAATACTTATAAAACAACCAAGTCAAAATGATCTACCTACCCACTACTCAGAGAACCATAAAAGCAAATATTTGGAAATTTATTTCAGTGAGAGCAATATAATATATTTCAAGACTGAATTCAACTAAATGTGAGTATAATAAGCCCCTGAATTTATTCATAATAATAATGATTATAATATTCATTCAGCCTCTGCTACTACTACTACTACTACTACTACTAATAATGGTAACAACAACAGCAATAGGTTCCTAGAGTAGAAGGAGACCTCCAAGGGCCATCCAGTCCAACTTCCTTCTGCACCTGGGCGGCGTCGGGAGCCTGTGGGGTGGGACTGAGCCTTCCTCCTGCCCTGCCTGTGATCTACCAGGACACCCTACGGGATCTACCAGTAGATCGCGATCTACCTAATGAGCACCCCTGATCTAGTGAATCCTGTTGGATAATGTAAGATGTTGCAGTAAGGAAGAGTGAGTCTTAGGGCAAGACAAGCATTGCCATTGCCAGTTCTTTGAGTCAATCATAGAATCACTGAGTTGGAAGAGACCACGAGGAGGGACATCCAGTCCAACTGCTGTCATGCAGGAATACATAGCCTCTTTCCCCATAATTTGAATTGGTTCCTCCATTATGTCCTAATCTGGAGCAACAGGACACAAACTTGCTCCGTTTTCAATATGACATCATCCCACAATCTAGACCAGTCATGGGCAAACTTCAGCCCTCCCTCCAGGTATTTTGGACTTCAACTCCCACAATTCCTAGCAGCTTCAGGCCCCTTCCTTTCCCCCCTCATCTGCTTAAGATGTAAGCAAAATGTTAGGAGAGAATGCTTGTGGAACATTGCATACAGCCCAGAAAACTCACAGCAACCCAACAAAATCTAGGTTATGTTGTCAAAGGCTTTGACTGGGAATCACTCGGTTGGTGTGAGTTTTCAGGGCTGTTTGGCCATGTTTCAGAAGCATTTTCTCTTGACATTTCACCCACATCTATGGCAGGCATCCTCAGAGGTTGTGAGATCTGTTTGAAGCTTGGCAAGTGAGGTTTATATATCTGTGGAATATCCAGGGTGGGAGAAAGAACTCTTGTCTGTTTGCAGCAAGTGTGAATGTTGCATTCCACAGATATGCAAACCCCTTTTGCCTAGTTTCCAAAAGTCCTCACAACCTCTGAGTTAGCATGCCACAGATGTGGGCGAAACATCAGGAGAGAATGCTTCTGGAACATGGCCAGACTGCCCAGAAAACCCATAGCAACCCAACAAAATCTAGGTTGTGTTGTCAAAGGATTTCATGACCGGAATCACTGGGTTGCTGTGATTTTTCCAGGCTGTCTGGCCACGTACCAGAAGCATTCTGTCCTGACGTTTCACCCACATCTATGGCAGGCACCCTCAGAGAATGTGAGGTCTGTTGGAAACTAGGTTTGCTTTTTAGGATTTTTTTTAGGTGTGGTGATATTTTCAAGGTGTGGATGGCTGAAGCCGTCAATACAGAATCTATGAATATGGAAGACTGACTGCACTGTCACTGATGCATGTTTGTGCCAGATATATGAATACGTCTGCATCCCACTGAACCATTTTCGGGGCAATTCACTGTCCGACTTTGGTCTCTGGGTGACCCTTCCCTATCTCACAGGGATGTTGTAAAAAGAGAAGAGCCATATATGTTGCCCGGAGATCATTGCAAGGTGTGTAATTAATAATATCCCGCTTCTGTTACTGTTACTAAAATGTATCAACAGAAACCTTCCTTTTTCCTCTGTGCACTCGAACTTGAGTACTTTCTGTGTCGTACCCGCTCAATCCTCCCTTTTTTGCTTCTCATCAAAAGGCCTATGTCTGTGGTGATGGTGGTGGGGGTCTATCCTGCTCCTCCCCAGCATTCCATAAGAATGAAGCACAAGTGCTGGCAGAGGCTATGCCTCTCTCTGGCCCATTCTCCTAAACAAAGCCTGCTCTCGCTCTCTTGGGAGCTGAGCCTGAAACAGGAGAGGCTGCTGCTGCCTGGAATGGCGATGGCTCCTTTAGGCCCACCTCAAGTTTCCATTGTGGGAGCTGGAGCCGGGGGCTGGGATCGGAGTGAGAGGCAAGCCTTGCCAGTTCCTTCTGGCTGCCCCCAAACAGTATCCTTCAATGCGTTCTCAAATCTCAGGCCAGAATTCTACCATCCAACTTGATTTCCTGAAATGCAACGAGATGTCTGACTGTGCCGTACAACTCTATTATTCTCTAGTTTTGCCCCAATAATAGTGACAATAATATGTGTTGTTGAAGGCTTTTGTGGCTGGAATCACTGGGTTGCTGTAAGTTTTTCGGGCTGTCTGGCCATGTTCCAGAAGCATTCTCTCCTGATGTTTTGCCCACATCTGTATGGCAGGCATCCTCAGAGTTTGAGGAGTCTGTTGGAAACTCTCGTGATGTTTATATATCTGTGGAATATCCAGGGTGGGGGAAATAACTATTGTCTGCTAGAGGTATATATGAATATTGCAATTTGCCACCTTGAGTAGCATTCAATGGCCTTCAGCTTCAATGCCTAGCTGGTTGCTGCCTGGGGGGATCCTTTGTTGGGAGGTGTTAGCTTGTGCTGATTGATTCTTGTCTGGAATTCACCTGCTTTTTGAGCCTTGCTCTTTATTTACTTTTTGATTTTAGAGTTTTTTCCATACTGGTAGCCAGATTTTGTTCATTTTCATGGTTTCCTCCTTCCTGTTGAAATTCCCCACATGCTTGTGGATTTCATAGCAGAGCACCTGATGAACCAATCTTGACACAGCATCTTGTTTGAGAACACAGAAATGCTGGAACACTCTAACAACCACCATGTTGGACTACACAGAGAAGCCCTTGAAATCCACAAAAAACATGTGGACCTTGATAAATGCTAACCAAGGTGGCAAATTGTAACATTCACATTTATTTATTATTTCAACTTGTATACCACCACTCTCTGAAGGCTCAGAGCGGTTTACAATACAACACTAGCAGTACATTACATCATAAAAACAAAAACAATCTCCAATCAACAGGATTCAAATGCGGAATAAATACGCTTTACAAGCTCTTCGAAAAGAGGATAGGTCACGAAGAGCTTGCATTTCAGCTGGCAGACATGTACCTAAAGCAGACAAGAGTTCTTGTCTGGATATTCCGCAGGTATATAAACCTCACTTACTTAGTTTCCAACAGACCTCTCAACCCTTGAGGATGCCTGCCATAGATGTGGGTGAAACCTCAGGAGAGAATGCTTCTGGAACATGGCCAGACAGCCCGGAAAACTCACAGCAATTGACAATGATATGGAGATGCTTTTTTCTTTTTTAGCGGAAACTTGTTCCAGGTTAAACTGGTTAGCATGTAAGCTCTGCCTTGGGCATAGAGAGATTGGACTCTTGTTTCCTTTGTTAGTTTGCAGTGGCAGCTATGTTCAGGTTGCTCTGGATTGGCACGGTCTGTCGTGTCCCTTGTGCCAAGCAAATGAAATATGCTCGTTCATGCTAGGTTTCCTTGTGAAATTCCCAGAGCAGTTTGCCCAACAGTTTTGGGAGTGCCTTGCTGAGTAAACTTTGGATATTGAGATGTGTGTGTCAGGAGCGACTTGAGAAACTGCAAGTCACTTCTGGTGTGAGAGAATTGACCGTCTGCAAGGACGTTGCCCAGGGGATGTTGCCCAGAGGTTTGATGTTACCATCTTGTGAGAGGCTTCTCTCATATTCTCGCATGGGGAGCCGGAGCAGACAGACGGGAGGTCATCCCACTCCCTAGATTTGAATCGCCAACCGTTCTGTCAGCAGTCCTGCTGGCACAAGGGTTTAACGCATTGTGCTACCAGGGGCTCCTGAGATGATGATGCTTAGGGCTGTGTGCATTTCCCACTCTCGGCTTATACTCGAGTCAATATGTTTTCCCAATGGTACATATGTAGATATGTTACTTTTTTCCCAAATAATTTTAATTAATTGTTTAAATATTAGTAATACATGGAAAGAGGGGGAACAATCAAGGTGATTAAAAAGTTGGAAAAATAGAGATAGATATTTTAGATATGTTACTTTTGAACAGTATGTTTGTTTATTTATTTATTTATTTATTATTCACTCTTATATAGCGCTCCTTCCGGCAGGCTCGGGGCGGTTTACATGTTGCAAACAACTGTATTTGATTTTGGAGCACAGAATTCAGATTCACAACACAATCTGCTTTTGCACTAAGTGTGTGTGTGTGTAAATGAGCTAGAAGAAGTTTCTCGTTTCCAGCAATCCCTATGCAGCATTCCCGGCAGAAAATTGTGTTTTACGGTCGAAGTCATAGGTTAGGACAAAAACCACCTGCTTCCAGTGGTGGAGCCAAGCAGATAGGAGCAATGTGGATCTTCGTGGGAAGAAGATTGAGATTCTGAATAGCATCACTCCACCCTTTTCTGTCGAAATGGGTGTGAGAATAGCCCTTAGAGTAGTGCCGTTGATCTGATATGTTTAGGTCCTGCAGGGTCCCTGTCCACTTCCCTTCCTGGGCGGAAAGAGGAGAGTCTTTGCTATTTAGTACAAGCAATTGGACTTATTTGGTTGGATTTGGTGTCAAGTCCAGTTCCCTCTTCCGTGGTTTGTGCCCATCTCTCCTCCGATGAAGCCAGCCCTTGTGCAACACACTCCCCGGCAGTGAAGGTTATTTTAATGGATACACTACTTTCAGTGAGCCTCTTGCCATCTGTTCCACCCCCTAATTACCAATGCAAAGAAAAAAAGAAGCAGCCGGCTAAGGAGAAGGTGAAGATAGACAGTAAGTGATTTAAATGCACCAATCTAAAGCTCTGTAAGCAACTGGGATGTGTGGCAGTGTCTTTTTTCCTTTATTTTCTATCTCTTATTGGAGATGAAGCATTGCCAACTGAGTTGGCTGGGTGAGGGCCTCTCCTTGCAACAGGAGGCTGGGTTCAGGCTACAGCGAGTAGGAGGGTTGGGTAGGAGGGGACCGGCTTGGCTGCCTCCTACTCCCATGGAGGAAGAGGAAGGAGCTTTGCCTCAAGGCTAGGTTGGATGGGAAGCTGTTTCAAAGTGCAAAGCAATGTTTGCCTCTGCCTTTGTGGGTACCGGTGCATTGTGGGGAATCTGAGGGTGTGGGGTAATCATCAGTTTTGTTTTTTCCATTTCTGGCAGGCCCATTGTTCTGCTTGCCTTTAAGCACTTTGGGAGCTTTAATAGCAGCTGATCCCATGTGTAATTGATCCCTGTGGATAACTTTTCCAGCGCTCTTTTTATCCCCCTCCGCGGAGCAAGAAAATGGGGGGAATTGTTTCTAGGCTAGCCTGGATATTCTCTGCAAAGGATTAAATTGAAAGCCCTGCACATAGTTTCGGAGAGGCAGAGCTGATAAGTGGGAGTCCTGGGGTAAAAGGGAAGGGAAAGATTAACAAGGTGAGATACCTTACCTGTTGCTGTATAGACTCCTGTATAAGTCAATCTCATACAGGCTTATGGTCCAAAACCATGCATTTTTATATGACTGACCACACCTGGAATACTGTTTCCAATTCTGGGCACCGCAATTGAAGGGAGATGTTTCTTCTAAGCTGGAATGTGTCCAGAAGAGGGAGACTCAAAGGATCAAGGGTCTGGAGCAGTGTTTCCCAACCGCTGTGCCGCAGCACACTAGTGTGCCGCGGCCGAGCATCAGGTGTTTCGTGGGAGAAGGAGGAGGCTGCTATGGCTGCTGCTGTTGTCCCATCCTTCCCCTCAAAGCAGCGGCAGCAGCGGAGGCTGCTTCTTCCTTGCCCTGGCTTGCTCTTTCCCTCGCGCTCGCTCAAGTGTGAGGCGAGGGGTTGGCTCCTCTGCGCAGCCGCGCCTTCCCCTCGCTCTCTCTACCGCTGTAGGCCAAAACGTCATGGAGGAGGGGAAAGGGCGGGGACTGTTTTGAGCAGTGTCGGCCCCGCCCACTTTCCTCGCACACGCTCTCTCCCTCCCTCCCTCTAGTAACTAGAGGTCATTCCCAGAGCCTTGCATGCTTTGTACCCAGGCAGGGGCAGGAAGACAGGGCGGGGGGGGGGGGGGCTTCTGCATAGTCTCCCTTCTCCCTGCTTGACTCACCCCACTCACCTGGGCAGAGAGGAAAGGAAACCCACTCCTCCTCTCCCTTCTTGGAGCTGCTCTACTTCAGAAGCCCCGCCCTCCAGGCAGCATTCACATGGCAGGAATGTCAATCAACACCAAGCCCCACCTCAATCTCACAACACTTCTGCCTTCTCTAAGGTAGCCATCCCCACCCCTCCTAGAGGGCCAACAGACACTGCTGCTTGCGGGGGAAGGAGAAGGAGGAAGGGCTGGCAGAGAGGCTGAGGTGAGCGGAGGGAAGGTCGGAAAGGGAAGAGGTGGAGTGTCCCCCTCCCCATGAGGAAGAGGCCTGTCCATCATTATTTGAATCACACAGTGCTCTCTGGGTGTAGGTGAACTACAACTGCAAAACTCAAGGTCAATGCCCACCAAACTCTTATAGTATTTTCTCTTGGTTATGGGAGTTCTGTGTGGGAAGTTTGGTTCAATTCCATTGTTGCAAGAGTTCAGGGTGCTCTTTGTTTGTGTGTTAACTATAAATCCCAGAAACTGTAACTCCCAAATGTCAAGGTCTATTTTTTCCAAACTCCATCTGTGTTCACATTTGGGCATATTGAGTATTCATGCCAAGTTTGTTCCTGATCCAACATTGTTTGAGTCCACAGTGCTCTCTGGATATAGGTGAACTCCAAAATTCAAGGTCAATGCCCACTAAGCACAGAGAGAGACTGACAACTGTTGAGCAAGACCTTTGTGTGTGTCTTTCTGCCATTCCTGCCAGGATATCTATGTTGTGTTCATCGAAAAAGGCCCAGGTTTCACACTGAGTGTATAAATACATTTAAAAACATATTAACTATATGTATTACTGTGTTAGAGTGTCATTTTGTGTCATTTTGGTTGGTGGTGTGCCCTAGGATTTTGTAAATGTAAAAAATGTGCCGCAGCTCAAAAAAGGTTGGGAAACACTGGTCTGGAGAACAAGTCCTATGAGGAGTGGCTGAAACAGGTAGGCATTTTAGTCTGCAAAAGAGAAGACTGAGAGGAGACAGGATGAGGGCCATGTATCAAGAGGTGAGGGGAGGAGGGGAGCAAGCTTGTTTTCTGCTGCACTGGAAACTAGGACACAATGGAACAATGGCTTCAAACTACAGGAAAGAAAGGAGATTCAACCTGAACATGAGGAAGAACTTCCTAACTGTAAGGAGAGCTGTTCAGCAGTGGAACTCTCCCCCAGAGTGTGGTGGAGGCTCCTTCTTTGGAGGCTTTTAAACAGAGGCTGGATGGCCATCTGTCAGGGGTGCTTTGAATGCTATTTTCCTGCTTCTTGGCAGAATGGGGTTGGACTGGATGGCCCACCAGGTCTCTTCCAACTCTAGGATTCTATGAATCTTTGATAGGTGGAAGGTCATTCCCCAAAGAGCAGGAACCATAAGGATATCTCCACCAATTTCCCACCCAGGCATTCAAAAAGGGCAGAAGTGGCATTGCGATGGAAAGAGTAGATAAGGTCAATGATCATTTTAGGTCCTCCCAGGATAAGTTAAGCCAAGCATGGGCAAACTTGGGTCCTCCAGGTGCTTTGGACTTCAACTCCCACAATTCCTAACAGCCTCAGCCACTTAAGCTGCCAGTGTATTTGAACTGGCAAACCGAGGAGTAACCATACAGCTGAAATAGTGAATTTTAAACTCTGGCTTCCAGTTCTGGGATTAGAAGGCCAGCGCTTGCCTTACTTTAGTGATTCCAAGGTTGGAGAAAGTGACGGTTTACATTAAATGAGAAACGGAAAGCAAAGTTGGGCACTAGGAGAGAGTGTACAACATAGATTAAACTGAAGCATGACTTGGAGACTATGCCAAGCTGAATGATGTGTGATGACATTTCCATTATTTTACTCTATCATTATTATTATTTTACTCTATTATTATTATTATGACATTTATTATTTTATTATTATTGGAAGGATACGTAAGCACATTTGCAATGAAGAAGGTTGGAATAATGGCTTAATCAGGGTTGGGCAGTTTTATCTTAAATTACAGTTTTATGCAAATCTTCAAAAACATTTGACCTCCTGATGCCTCAATTAATGTAATTTTATTGGTATCTATTTTTATGTTGAAATTTCCCAGCTAGCTGCTGCATTTCCCACCCTCAGCTTATACACGAGTCAATATGTTTTTCCAGTTATTTGTTGTAAAATTAGGTGCCCCAACTTATATACGGGTTTATTTATTTATTTCATTTATAACCCTCCCTTCTCTACACCCGAAGGGTGACTCAGGGCAGCTAACAAAGGCAATAATTCAATGCCCCATACCCAGAAACAAAAAACAACATATCAAAATTACAACAAGGCAGATTAAAACAGTTACATATCAAAATACCCACATAATCCCCATTCCACATTCATAGACTATCCAAGCCAATCCATAGTCTGCCAACACAACCCTATCATACTCAAATTGTCCGTTCTCTGCTCCACATCAAGCAAACGCCTGGTCCCAAAGCCACGTCTTTAGCTTTTTTCTAAAGGAAAGGAGGGAAGAGGTAGATCTAATTTCACTGGGGAGCAAGTTCTACAGGCGAGGGACCACTACTGAGAAGGCCCTGTCCCTTGTCCCCACCAAACATATTTGAGACAAAGGTGGGATTGAGAGCAGGGCCTCCCGGAGGATCATAAATTTCGAGGTGGGACGTAAGGGGAGATACGTTCAGACAAGTAAGATGAGTCAGAACCATAAAGGGCTTTAAAGGTCAAAACCAGCACTTTGCATTTTTATTTATTTATTTATTATTTCAATTTCTTGGCCGCCGCTCCCAAGTGGCTCGGGGCAGCTTACAAATAAGGCAGACAGCCTACTCAATACACATTAAAACATTAAAACATTGTGCGCTATGCATTAAAAGATTAAAACTGGATGTTACATACAGCTTGAACAACTTGGAGTTCAAATGCCTGGAAATGGACAGGCAGCCAGTGGAGCTGGCACAACAGAGGAGTGGTGTGCTCCCTGTATGTCACTCCAGTTGGTAACCTGGCTGCTGACCGCTGTACTAGTTGAAGTTTCCCAACAGTCTTCAAAGGCAGCCCCACGTAGAGTGTGTTGCAGTAATCTATTCGGGATGTAACCAGAGCATGGACCACCGTGGCCAAGTCAGACTTCCCAAGCGTTGTCTTATACTCAAGTATATACGGTGGTCATTAAAGTCAGGGTTGGCTTGACGAGACTTCCTCTTGGCATGTTTCTCCCTTTTGCCCTCCATTTGTGCGGCTTCGAATTCTGCAGCACTGCTGATTATAGCGCTCAAGGGCCAAGGCTTCCCAGTTCTTGATGTCTAAGGTTGGCTTTAAGCCCATCTTTCCTGTCCACCATTTCTCATTTTTTTAGTTGGGAGTATAATAACTGAGACAGTGATTGGGCGTTCAGACAACGTGGCAGCCAGTCCAGTGGAGTTGATGACGTAGGACAGGGGTGCTCACACTTTTTCAGCATGGGAGCTACTGATTAAAAAACCAAGTCCCAAAGATCACCTACCCAGAAATGTAAAACGTATAACTATTTTCTTATTTATTTATTTATATTTATTATTCATTTTTATGTACCGCTCCTCCCAGCAGGCTCGGGGCAGTTTACATAAAATGAAGTTATAAAACATCAACATTTCAATTTAATAACAACAATATAAAACAGAGCATAAAATACATCCAACCACCCCATTTCTCCCACACTGCCATATTACCACACATATTATCAGCCAGAAAGTAAGAAGAGAGGCTTTTGAACTGCAAGGCCATTTAATACTCAGCAAGGTAAACAAAGGGGCATGCAAAAATACATCCAACCACCCCATTTCTCCCACATTTCCATATTCCCCAACATATATTTCTCAAGGAACAAAGCAAGCAGAGAGGCTTTGGAGCTAAAAGGCCATTTTTAAACATTAAAAATAAAGAGACATGCCACAGAACAATCAAGCACCCACCCAAAGTAAAAAGAACGACCTTTGAGATGCGGTAAGGAAATGACCCCAAAGCGTCCTTCTCCTCCTCCTCCGTCGTTGCTCCTATTTCCACGCCGCCAGCATGCGTGCCGCCTCCAAGAGCTCACGAGAATTCCGAGAGGCAGAATGGGCTCTTCTGCGCATGCGCGCGGGGCCAGCCATGCATCGCGTCATCCAGGCCCGCCCCCTTTGGTCTCCTACGACTCTGAGTGGCTGGAGAAGGACGGAGGGAGGAGGAGGAATCCAAAAGAGGGGGCCCATTCTGCCTCTTGGACTCTGGAGCTTTTGGAGGCAGCGCGCGAGCAGGGAGCGGGCAGGAGCAACGACAGAGGACTTCTTTGCAGCTTGCAGGGGCGCGTGAAGAGGACAAACTGCAAAAAACCTGGTCAGGTGCCTGAAGATCACCAGGATGAGGCCCAAAGATCACCCTGGTGATCCCGATCACCATTCTGAGCACCCCTGACGTAGGAGTATCGCTTCAATGCTGGTGGTCTTTGCTTCTTCCAGCACACTGACATTTGTCTGTCTGTCTTCCGAAGAGATTTGCAGGATTTTTCAGAGGCAACGCTGATGGAATCCTTCCAGGAGTTGAGTGTGATGTCTGCAGACAGTCCACGTTTCACAGGCTTATAGCAGGGTTGGGAGGACAACAAGCAACTTGGTCTCCCTATGGATGTCCCAGTCCTCAAACGCTGTCTGCGTCATTTGGAGGAGTGCTGCACTCGCAGAGCTCAGGCGGTGTTGTATTTCAGTGTCAATGTTGCCTTTTGTGGAGAAGTGGCAGCCAAGGGAGCAGAAATGTTGATGTAGAGGAGGTGGGTGATGGAACCTCTTGGGAAGCTACCCGGTTAATTCTGTGGTAGGTAAGCAGCTGAGCCTGGAAACCACAGGGCCATGTGTTTTGTTTTTCTCCACCCCTGAAAACTATGTCTTATTTTGTTCCTGGGTGCTCTTGCTTTCATGTGTTAGACTGCGGCAGATGCACTAGCACTGCAGGAAAAAAAGGGGGGAATTAAGTTGGGCTGGAGGAATTTTAAAGATTGCTGCAGGCCTGAGGGTCTTAGACACCCCTGTGGAGATGGGCAGTCATGCAGAATTAATCCTATCGGCATCCTAGCTCGGCTTCAGCGGGTACAGATCTTCAGCAGAGGAGATTGCAAGCAGGTCTGGATGGGTGGGGGGCGGAGGAAAGGCAGGCAGGCGGGCGGGCGGGCGATGGGGAAAAACCGCTTGATGGGTTGTGAAATTTTTGTAATAAAAAATTAAAGCCTTAACACACTGCTTTCCTTGGGCTTACAAGGGGAGGGAAGGAGTCCAATTCAGCAAGGGCAGGAGGAGGATTGGTCTCTCATCACTGTATGCTCGCCTTTGGGCCAAGCTGGGGCCTGGGGTCATATTTTGCTTCACTAGAGCAAGGCCATCTATGCATTGATGAGAAATTGGTTTTGGCCTTTGGAACGCCTGCTTGCATAGTCTCTCACTCTTCTCCCCCCTCCCCCCACTTTTTTCTTCTCTATGCCTCCTTATCCCAGTTTCCAATAAGGAGGAATTGCCCTGCTCTTCGAAGAGAACACTTGATCACAGCCCATGGTGTATGGTTGTAGTCTGTTTGAGAGATTGCAGTGATTAACTTTGGGTGGAAGCTCTATAGCAGTGCTTTTCAACTTTTTTTGAGCCGCGGCACATTTTTTACATTTAAAAATCCTGGGGCACACCACCAACCAAAATGACACAAAATGACACTCTTAAACAGTCCTACATATAGTTAATATGTTTTTAAATGTATTTATACACTCAGTGTGAAACCCGGGCCTGTTTCGATGAACACAACATAGATATCCTGGCAGGAATGGCAGAAAGACACAAACTTCCCACACAGAACTCCCATAACCAAGAGAAAATACTATAAGAGTTTGGTGGGCATTGACCTTGAGTTTTGGAGTTGTAGTTCACCTATATCCAGAGAGCACTGTGGACTCAAACAATGTTGGATCAGGACCAAACTTGGCATGAATACTCAATATGCCCAAATATGAACGCAGATGGAGTTCAGGGGAAATAGACCTTGACATTTGGGAGTTGTAATGGCTGGGATTTACAGGTCCCCTACAATCAATGAGCATTCTGAACCCCACCAATGATAGAACTGGGCCAAACTTCCCACACAGAACCCCCAGGAGGCAAGAGGAGGTCTCTACTTGGGGAAAGGGAGGCGGGCCTTCCCAATGCATGGAGAGGGAGAGACCAAGTAGACAACGGGTGGGGAGGGGTGTGTGTGTTTGTAATTTTGTGCCTTTATCGAGGTAGGTTTCTTAGGGTTTTTATACTTCAACACACTAGACTCTCTCCCCCCCCCCCTTCCTGGAGGTTCCAATTTCCCACGGCACACCTGTTGATCGCTCACGGCACACTAGTGTGCCCCGGCACACTGGTTGAGAAACACTGCTCTATAGGGCAGTGCTTCTCCACTTGGGGGTTGGGACCTCTGTGGACGTTGCCTGGGGGTTTCAGAGGGGTCACCAAAGACCAGCGGAAAACACATATTTCTGATGGTCTTTGGAACCCCTTTGACAGAGAAGGCTGAAGATCTCTCTGCCTGTCCTTTTTGGAAACAGACGGCGAATCCTCCCAGCAAAAGCCCTCCTGTGCTGTGATTGGCTGGCCTCTCAGCTGGTCTTTCAGCCAAGGGGAGGGCTGTTTCTGATACTCTCAAGCAGAGAGGGGAGAGCAGGTGTGCGAGGTGCATGGCAGCATGGTACGCATGTGCAGGTGAGGGAGAGCGTGCGAGGCTAGAGGGAGTCTTGCGTCCCTTCAAGGCAGGAGGAAAAAGAACCCGTTGAGTGTAGGTTAACTATAAATCCCAGCAACTACAACTCCCAAATGACAACATCAATCCCCCCCAACCCCACCAGTATTCAAATTTTGGTGTATTGGGTATTTGTGCCAAATTTAGTCCAGTTAATGAAAATACACTATGATTCATAACAATAACAAAATTACAGTTATGAAGTAGCAACAGAAATACGAGGGCGGGTCAATAAGTCTTAACTGAAAGGGCAACACTGTCAACAGGCACCTGTCAGTTGACTCCTGTCAAAATTTGAACAAGCTGCATCATTTAGTTTGTGTTTGACAGCCATTGATAGCAGACTACTGCGTGATTTGAGGAGAAAATGGAAAAAAGTGAATTTTGTGTGCTTATTAAGCATTATTCTTTGCGGGATAAAACCATCACTCAAGCCAAGGCTAAGCTTGATAAATACTATGGGGACTCTGCACCATCAATTCCAATGGTAAAAAAGTGGTTTACTGAATTTTGTTGTGGCCGTACAAGCACGGAAGATGCCGAACGTTCTGGACGCCTAGTTGAGGTCTCTACACCTGAAACAATTGAAAAAAATCATGATATGGTGTTGGCCGATCGGAGATTGAAAGTGCGAGAGATTGTGGAAGCCATAGGCATCTCACATGGCTCGGTGGTTTCAATTTTAAATGATCACTTGCGTATGAGGAAGCTTTCCGCAAGATGGGTGCCGCGTTTGCTCACAATCAACCACAAACGCAATCTTGTGACAATTTCGCTGGAGTGTTTGGCGTCGTTCAACTGCAATATGGGCGAGTTTTTGCGCCGTTTCGTAACCGTGGACAAAACGTGGATCCACCACAACATACCAGAGACCAAACAGCAGTCAAAACAGTGGGTTTGGCAGGGTGAATCGGCGCCAAAGAAGGCCAAGGTGGGTTTGTCAGCCAATAAAGTCATGGCGACCGTTTTTTGGGATACACGTGGTATAATCCACATTGACTACCTTCAAAAGGGTTAAACAATCAATGGCGAATATTATGCCAACTTATTGGGTCGATTTAACGAGGATTTGGGGAAATGACCTCATTTGGCCAAGAAAAAAGTTATTTTGCACCAGGACAATGCAAAGGTGCACACATGTGCAGTTGCCATGGCAACAATCCATGAACTGGGATACGAATTACTCCCTCATCCGCCCTATTCTCCAGATTTAGCCCCGAGTGACTATTTCTTGTTTCCAAACCTGAAGAAATGGCTCGGCAGAAAGAGATTTGACTCCAACAATGAAATCATCTCACAAACAAATACCTATTTTGATGACCTCGACAAATCTTATTTTTTTTTGGAAGGGATAAAAAAATTGGAGAAACGTTGGACAAAGTGTATAGAACTCAAAGGAGACTACGTTGAAAAATAAAATGATTTTTTATCCAGGGTGGGAGAAAGAAATCTGGTCATTTGGAGGCAAGTGTGAATTTTGCAATTGGCCAGCTTAATTAGCACTGAATGACCTTGCAGCTTCAAAGCCTGGCTGCTTCCTGCCTGGGGGAATCCCTTTTTGGGAGGTGCTAGCTGGCCCTGGTTGTTTCCTGCCTGGAATTCCCCTGTTTCCTGAGTGTTGTTCTTTAGTTACACTCCTGATTTTAGAGTTTTAAAATACTGGTAGACATTGTGTTCATTTTCCTGGTTTTCTCCTTTCTGTCCTCCATTTCCCCACCAAAATTACGGTACGTGCCTTTTGAAAAGAGTGGATAAACAGGATCCAAACTGCCCCAATTGCATAAGCTGCCCCTCCCTCTCAGGACGTGTCACCTCTCTTCTCAAAGAATCGAGAGACTGTGAGAAATGCCCTGTGCCCACGGGCTTCTGAAGCTGACATGCCTGTGTTGGAAGAGGGCAGGAAAGGACAGTCCTGTTCGTGCAAAAGGAGCAGGCAGAAGTTTCCCTTGCGCCTCTTTGCTCTTCCTCCCCAGCCCCGGCTCCCACCCCCATGCCACATGCCCTGTGGTGTTGTGGCGCTTAAAGCTGGGCAGGGCTGCTGTCAGTCCATGGAGTGCTCTGCAGCTGTTGCCTAGCCCTCTGCTCCTCTGTTTTATAAATAATGCAGCACAGAGGCGTGTTGGCAGAGAGCTTCACAGACAGTTGGATCGAAGGAGCCTTCAACACATAGCAGCAGGCTGTATGGGGGGAGGGGGGAGGGGGGTGGAGAAGGATGGGGTGGTGTGTGTTTGGTGGAGGGGGTGGCAGGGAGAAAGGCAAGGCAGCCCTAACCCGGTGGTCACGAGGTGGAAAGGTTTCACATTGGTTGCTGTGCCTGGCAAAGGGCATGGCAGCCCTTGGGCATGGCTCAGATGGTTCCTTACAGGCCTTTTGGTTGATCCGAGGGGAAGAGTGGTTGCACTGCAAATGTGACTGGCTAGCAGCTAGGATGGGCACACTATGTACAATATATTTCAATAGAGCAGCGTTTCTCAACCTGGGGGTCGGGACCCCTGCGGGGGTTGTGAGAGAATGTCAGAGGGGTCGCCAAAGACCATCAGAAAACATACAAGAAAGGCTACAGAAAATACTGAAGATTAACATACCACTCAAACCAGAAATATTCTTATTGGGAATTATGGAACAAAAACTGGAAAGTAATAGACAAACTCCTTTTCTACTCCACCACTGCTGCTAGACTCTGTTCTGCGTGGTTGTGGAGAAAAAAAATGAAATACCTACAATTGAAGACTGGAACAAAAATATAATGGACATAAATATATGGACAGGCTAAACTACTTATTACAAAAATATAAAGGAAAGGTGGAGAAAGAGACAGACTGGATTCTGATAAATGAATATTTAAGAACTAAGAGAAAGGACATATATAAGTATAGAAAGCTCCCACAGAATAAAAGGAGAAGATATAGAAGGAAAGGGAGAGGGAAGACATAAAGAATCAGAAGTATCGGAAAAGAAAGAAAAGTAAGAATCTCTCCTCAAAGTACCCTAGAAGTGGAATCGAAGACACTACTGTTGCCTTTATTTTACTATTATTCTTTCCCTCTCCCCCTCTCTATTTCTCTCCCTTTCTACTTTTATCTTATTTTTTATTATTATAGTTTATTTTATTATTATTATAGTTATTTTTCCTTTCTTCTCTTTTTCTTCCTTTCCTTCTTTGTTCCCTTTTCCACTCCTGATTTTAAACGTGTATTATGTAAATATTTAATAAAGATTTTATATATATGAAAACAGATATTTTCCAACTTACATGGTCCAACTTACATGTCCGAACGCATCTCTCCCTACGAACTTTCAAGATGCTTAAGATCATCCGGAGAGGCCCTGCTCTCGGTCCCGCCTGCTTTGCAGGCGCGATTGGTGGGGACGAGAGACAGGGCCTTTTCAGTGGTGGCTCCTCGGCTTTGGAACGCCCTTCCTTATGACATCAGATCAGCCCCCTCCCTTCTGACATTTCGCAAGAAGGTCAAGACCTGGCTATTTGACCGAGCATTTGCAGATGTAGTATGATTATCAAATTGAGACCTACGGAACGACGACGGTGCAATTGGAAACTGATTTAATAATGAGATGCTGATATTGTGTTTTTAATGTTAACTGCTAATTTGTATATGATGGAATTGTGTTGATAGTTGTTGATGTGTTTGTCTTGGGCAGTTTTTGCCATTTGTACACCGCCTCGAGTCGCCTTCGGGCTGAGAGAGGCGGTCTAGAAGCAAAGTAAATAAATAAATAAATAAATAAATGAATGAATATTTCTGATGGTCTTAGGAACCCCCTTGGCAGAGAAGGCTGAAGATCTCTTCATTTGTCTTTCTCTTCCTTTTTGGAAACAGATTGTGAATCCTTCCACCAAAAGCCTTCCTCTGCTGTGATTGGCCGGCCTCTCAGCCCACCAACAGGGGAGGGCTGTTTCTGAGACTCCAAATGGGGAGGGGAGAGCAGGTATGCTCGGCACATGGCAGCGTGGTACGCATGTGCAGGCGAGGGAGAGCATGTGAGGCTGGAGGGAGGCTCACGTTAGCGAGCCCCTCCAAGGGTGGGGGGGGGGTTCTGTGTAGGAAGTTTGGCCCAATTCTATCATTGGTGGGGTTCAGAATGTTCTTTGATTGTAGATGAACTATAAATCCCAGCAACAGAAATGGAAGGGGCCTGAGGCTGTTAGGAATTCTGGGAGTTGAAGTCCAAAACACCTGGAAGGAGGGCCCAAGTTTGCCCATGCCTGGCTCAACTGGACCTTGGTAGATTCCCAGCTAGAGCTTGCAACCATAGCAACCAGCAGTTGATAAACTAGTTTAAGTAAACATTAATGGATGGAGACCCCCTGCACAGTTCTGGGTCAAAGGCTGGGTGTTTAGTAGGAAAAGGGGTGCCAACAGGAGTCACCAGCGAGAAAGCAGTGGGCAACTTTTAGAGACTGGATGTGAGGCCATCTCCAGTTTGTGGACTGACGTTGGGGTCTGAACTGGAAGAGATCATCAGTAGTGGGACAAATGTGTGTGTAAATAAACCTTTTTTTCCTTTATTGCATTCTGGCTCTGCGGTGCTCTGTCTCTCATGCACACACATGTCTTTGTGAACAAGCCAGTGCAGATTTGTATCAGTGAGCTTTCTCATTGATGCCCAGGCTTCTTAGGGCAGCATTTCTCAACCTAGGGGTTGGTACCACTAGGAGAGGGAGTCGCAAAGGGGTTTCAGAGTGGTCACCAAAGACCATCAGAAAACACATATTTCTGATGGTCTTTGGAACCCCTTCGGCAGAGAACACTGAAGATCTCCCTGCCTGCACTTTTCTTCCTTTTTGGAAACAGACGGCCAATTCTCCCACCAAAATCCCTCCTCTGCTGTGATTGGCTGGCATCTGAGCCAAGGGGAGGGGTGTTTGTGAGCATGCAAGGCTGGAGAGAGGCTCACGTTAGTGAGTCCCTTCAAGGCATGGGGGTTCTGGGCGGGAAGTTTGGCCCAATTCTGTCATTGGTGGGGTTCCGAATGGTCTTTGCTTGTAGGTGAACTATAAATCCCAGAAACTCCCAAATGTCAAGGTCTATTTTCCCCAAACTCCACCAGTGTTCACATTTGGGCATATTGAGTATCCATGCCAAGTTTGGTCCAGATCCATCGTAGTTTGGGTCCACAGTGTTCTCTGGAGGTAGGTGAAGTACAACTCCAAAATTTAAGGTCAATGCTCACCAAATCCTTCTAGTTTTTGTTGGTCATGCGAGTTCTGTGTGCCAAGATTGGTTCAGTTCCATCGTTGTAGGAGTTCAGAATGCTCTTTGATTGTACGTGAACTATAAATCCCAGCAACTACAACTGCCAAATGACAAAATCAATCCCCCCAACCCCACCAGTATTCAAATTTGAGCGTATCAGGTATTTGTCATTCATCCAGTGAGTGAAAATACATCTTGTATATCCAATATTTACATAACGATTCATAACAGTAGCCAAATTGCAGTTATGAAGTAGCAATGAAAATAATGTTATGATGGAGGGTCACCACAACATGAAGAACTGTCTTAAGGGGTCGCGGCATTAGGAAGGTTGAGAACCACTGTCTTAGGGTAATTAGGTAGGGATATGTCCCAGTGAAACGGCCAGCCTTTTGTCAAGGTGGCAACTCAGGCTCGCAGCAAAATAAGCTGGCAATTTTGGGGAGTCAAGAGCGGCGGAGGAGCACTGGCCATTCATTCCTTTGCTCCTTCAAGCAGGATGAACTTTCGTCTTTCTGGAAGGAGAACAGAGCCTGTGGGCTTGAGTGGCCCCAACCCACAGCACATTCCCCCCCCTCCCTTCCTGGGGCAGTCCTCCTGCCCTCCTTGTGTCTTGGGAGCAAGCCGAGCGCATCCCTGGGGGTGGAGATCTTGCCACAGAGCCAGGAAGTTACAGAGCCCTCTGTGAGCAATGGAGGATTTGTCTCCCCTTCCTCTCCAGCTCAGGGCTGCCTGCGGGGGCTGTCAGTCTCGTTTGATGGGAGGAAGATGGCTTCGTGGGCAACATGAGAATGTGTGGTGTGCTTTGGAGAGAGCGGGAGGTGTCTTTTTATGTGTGTGAATGTGTTAGAGGAAAGAGCCTGCCTTCCAAAGGAACAATGCTGCTTTCAAAAGCCCCATGTTGACTCTCCAGCTATAGGCTAGGGTTATCAATACCCTGCCTTTCAAGGCTGTTTTGGTCCTTTTTTAATTGCTGCATCTCAGAGAGAAGGCTCAGCAGGTATAGGTGGCATTCTCCTGTTTGCTGCTCTGCGCCTCTGTTAAAGGTACAGGAGCACTGCTTCTTTAGAATTCGATCCTTGCATCTTGTGGTGCAGCTGGACACAGGAATGAACTTTTGAGATCCACCCATTTTGCAGACACAATAGATGAGGCAGGAGAATAGATCCACAGTGGTACAATGGGTTAAACCAGCATTTCTCAACCTGGGGGGTTGGGACCCCTGGGGGGGTGTCACGAGGGGGTGTCAGAGGGATTGCCAAGGATCATCAGAAAACACAGTATGGGAGTTCTGTGTGGGAATTTTGGCCCAATTTGGCCAAATGTCAAGATCTATTTTCCTCCAACTCTACCAGTGTTCGCATTTGGGCATATTGAGTCTTTGTGCCAAGTTTGGTCCAGGTCCATCATTGTTTGAGTCCACAGAGCTCTCTGGATGTTGGTGAACTACAACTCCAAAACTCGAGGACAATGCCCACCAAACCCTTCTAGTGTTTTCTGCCATTTTGTAAACCGTCCTTAATCACCCTCGGGCTGAGAAGGGTGGTATAGAAATATAATAAATTAATAAAATAAATAAATTCTGTCGGTATGGGAGTTCTGTGTGCCAAGTTTGGTTCAAGTCCATAGTTGGTGGAGTTCAGAATGCTCTTTGATTGTAAGTAAACTATCAATCCCAGCAACTCCCAAATGACAAAATCAATCCCCCTCAACCCCACCAGGATTCAAATGTGGGCATATCAGGTATTTGTGCCAAATTTGGTCCAGTGAATGAAAATACATCCTGTTTATCAGATATTTACATTACAATTCATAACAGGAGCAAAATGCAGTTGTGAAGTAGCAACGAAAATAATTTTGTGGTTGAAGGTCACCACAACCTGAGGAACTGTATTAAGGGGTCGCAGCATTAAAACCACTGGGTCTAACCCATTGAGCTGCTGAAGTTGCTAACCAGGATGTTGGGAGTTCAAATCCACGAGATGGAGTGAGCTCCTTCTGTTAACCCCAGCTCCTGCAAACCTAGCAGTTTGAACACATGCAAATGCAGGTAGATCATTAGGTACCACTTTGGCGGGAAGGTAAAACGACGTCCCACGAAGTCATGCCTGCTACGTGACCAGGAGGTGTTCACAGACCACGCTTAAAAATGGAGATGAGCACCTCTCCCAGAGCCAGGATTGAGCACTGCCTCCAGACCTGGAGATGAAAGGAGAAGCCTTTGCCTTTGTTTGTGTATTTGTGTTTCAAAGGCATTGAATGTTTGCCTGTGTCTGTATATATGCTGGAATCCGCCCTGAGTTCCCTTGAGGAGAAAGGGCGGAATACAAATAAAGTGTTGTTGTTGTCACTATTCGTATTATGATTATTATTCTGTGGAAAAGCTGGATATTGTGTTCATTCATTGCTGTTAGTAGTAAGGTGGACAATGGTGGCATTTTTTCAAACATCCAGTCTTTCATCTCTCTGCACAGGAACAGAGAGATAGAACCTCTAATTGTGTGGACCGTGGTGTTTCAGTCAATAAATCCTAAGTCCTGGACTAAGGAATCTTGATTATGTAGTGGTGGGAGGGGACTGAGCTTAGTACCTGGGTTTTGCTGAGAGGAGGGCAGCTTCTGCAGGGTTTGCAAGCTTGGAACAGCTGAAATGAACACTACAGTATAAAGGCTAGTAGAAATCTGCCCAGCTGCCTTTCTCATTGGTGCAGGTGTGTGGCTCAGATAAACAGGGATTGCACTGCCAAGCGACTCCTGGAAGCATCAGCCCACCAAGAGGAGAGTTCTTGCTGTTTTTTTGGATGCAAGGTTCCAAAGTGTTTGAGCCATCCATCACATATTTTGCATGGCACATTGGGGTTTTCCAGGCTCCTTGGCCCAGCAGCAGAGGCTAGGTAATGATCTCAGACCAATTAGGGCATGAATCCCATGTTGACATTGTGGTAGGATGCTGGAGGTACATGTGCTACATGAAACCGTTTTAAATAAGTTTTCCTGTCTCTTTGCCCTTCATTCCTCATCCCAGGAACTCTGGGAACTTTTGATTGGCATAGCTATTGAGAATGCTCTGCTATAGAGCTTTGGTCATTTCATGGAGCTCCAATTCCTTGAATAACCTGAAGTGTGGTGTTTGTAGAAAGAGATCTAACTTTAAAGCTACAGTCATATAGTCTAGGGCAGGGGTGCTCATTAGGTAGCTCGGGAGCTACTAGTAGATCTTCGACCGTCTTCCAGGTGATCTTCGGGCCTCACCAGCCGTATGGGGCGCTCCTGTCTTGCGCGCGCACACCCTGTGCGCACGCACGCTCCTGCTGCTGGCTTCCGCTCTCGCGGTGCTTCTTTCGCCTGCAGGGCATTGCAGGAAGAAGGAAGCACGAGGCGGAGGGAGCACCCTTCCTCTCTCTCGTCCAGAAGCAGCTGTGCAGCCTTCGTTGCCGGCGAGACAGGCAGGGCGGAGCGCTCCCTCTGGATGCCCCGCCTTTCTCCTTCCTGCAATGCCCCGCAGGTGGAAGAAGCGCTGCATGGGCGGAAAACAGCGGTGGCAAGATCGCGCGGTGGCGGGAGCGCGCGGGAGCGCACGGTGGCGGGGGCAGGTAGATCTTTTGGACTTGGTTGCTTTAAGAGTAGCTCGCATGCTGAAAAAGTGTGAGCACCCCTGGTCTAGGGGGTATTAATTTGTGCTCCTTGATACACTGTTGGACTGCAGCTTCTAGCAACCATATAGTAGTGGTTAGGGGATCGTGGCAGTTAAGGTCTAGACCAAGCAGGGACCAACTTAGGCCCTCCGGGTCTTTTGCACTTCAACTCCTACAATTCCTAATAGCCTCAGGCCTCTTCCTTTTCCCTCTCAGCTGCTTAAGTAAAATTACAGTTATGAAGTAGCAACGAAAATAATTTTATGGTTTGGGGTCACCACAATATGAGGAACTGTATTAAGGGTTTGCGGCATTAGGAAGGTTGAGAAACACAGTTCTAGTGCTTCCACTGGACTCTACCATCACCATATACAGTCATACAAATTGAGCCTTGCCGTCTTGATTTCTGACTGCTGCTGCAAACCCGTTCTGGGGTGTGTTGACCCCACCATGGGCATTCTCTCTACCCCCCATCCAAGCTTTGAAGGTCTTGTGCAAAGGAAATGCAGATTTCCCCTCCACATGCTGGCTAATGAGAGGGACCTTGGTATCGGAGGTCTCTTGCACCCTAAATCTTCCTCCCCCCCCCCCGTTTGGTTTGCAATCAGATTGTCAGACCCATCTTTCTCCTTTATTGGCAAAAATTGGGGGCGATGGGCTTGTAGCACATTGGCATCCATCGCAGACAGGGTCCCGTGCCCCCTCGTTTGTGCTCGGGGGCTTCAGGACAGTAATAGAGCTCATTAGTGGAAGGTTGCAGGTGCCCTGGCTACCCTGCTTGTCCCAGAGGGCTGTTAATGAGCGGCTGTTAACAAGCAGCTTGGCTCCACGCTCTCGCTCCTTCCTTCGGAGTTGAGATTTGAAGATAGGAATCCCAGGGCTGTGTGTGTGTGTGTGCATGTGTGGAAATTGCAGCATTGCCTTGCCAGGGCAGGGAGGAGGGAATGTATGGTTTTGGGTTGGTTGGGTTCAAGAAAGAGTTAAGGGAGCAGCCTTCGCACACTCCTGTGCAAAGGTCACTGCCATGTGTCTACTTGCTCCCCACTCAGAGGTTGGTACTGCCCTGTGTGCAGTCAGAGCTTTTGGTGACCGCAAGACATCTTGGCAGACGAGGGCTTTTGGATCCCTTTCTTGGAGGGTTTCTTGTGCAAACAATAAACCTGCCCTGCCTTGAGCATTGCTTTGTAGGGTTGCAAATTCTTAATGTCTTGCCATGTGTGCTTCACAGCAATCTGTGTGCGGGAGGCATTAATAAGCGGAGGGGCAGCGCATGAAGAGGGCTGTTCTTTGGCAGGGTGGCAGAATGACTCGTTTTGCACCGTGTGGCTGAGTCTGCTCTTGTGTGTCACTGCACCCCTTCTCTGGGGCTCTGGCACTGCTCCGCCTACTCCTTCCCACTGCTGTGATTGCTGTTGGCCCTGGCGGTTAAATGCTGATTGCACTTTCAGGCCTTCTGGCCTAGTTGTCTAACAGCCTGAAACCTGCAGGAAGATTGAGTAGAGACTCCCTGCCAGCAGTGTGCCTGCAGTCAGCTGATTCCCCCGCTCCCCCATGCGCTGCCACTCGCACCTGATTAGCTTCCTTCTTTTGCTTCCAACGCTTAAATGCTCCCTTTCTCCTCCACTCCAAAAAAACAAACCTCATCCCTTTTGCTTCCCTTTCTTCATCTCTTGGAGCCTTTTCTGCAGTGGTTTGAGCATGTCCTCACTTGGGAGGAAGTCCCTTGTGGGAATGACTACAACTGAATTCATTGATCATGAGGAAAAGAAGAGAGAAACCTTTTGTTTTTGTTCTCTGCCACTGGCTTCCTTTCCATCTTCATCCATGGTCCTCTACTCCAGCATTTCTCAACTCTGGGGGTCAGGACCCCTGGGGGGGGGGGGTTGCAAGGGGGGTGTCAGAGTGGTTGCCAAAGATCACCAGAAAACACAGTATTTTCTGTTGGTCATGAGGGTTATGTGTGGGAAGATTGGTCCAATTCTATTGTTGGCATGGTCCCAAATGCTCTTTGATTGTAGATGAACTATAAATTCCAGCAACCCCAACTCCCAAATGTCAAAGTCTATTTTCCCCAAACTCCACCAGTGTCCACATTTGGGCATAATGAGTATTCGTGCCAAGTTTGCTCCACTGTGGACTCATTGTTTGAGTCCACAGTGCTCTCTGAATACAGGTAAACTACAATTCCAAAACTCAAGGTCAATACCCACCAAACCCTTCCAGTATTTTCTGTTGGTCATGGGTGTTCTGTGTGCCAAGTTTGGTTCAATTCCATGGTTGGTGAAGTTCAGAATGCTCTTTGATTGTAGGTGAACTACAAATCCCAGCAACAACAACTCCCAAATGACAAAATCAATCCCCCCCCCTAACCCTACTAGTATTCAAATTTGGACGTATTGGGTATTTGTGCCAAATTTGGTCTAGTGGATGAAAAGACATCCTGCATATCAGATATTTACATTACGATTCATAACAGTAGTGAAATTACAGTTGTAAAGTAGCAACAAAAATAATTGTATGGTTGGGAGGGGGGGTCACCACAACATGAGGAACTGTATTAAGGGGTTGTGGCAGGGGGAAGGTTGGGAACCCCTACTCTACTCTTTGTCAGACTGTGGGAGATGGGCTCAGAATGTCAGGTGCCATTTGTGGTCTGAGGCTCCTGCTTTCCTTGCGAATGCATCTTTGTCCTCGTGGTTGGTAGAGATCATGGAACACAGTAGACACAACTCCTCTAGCACTTTGAGGCAGGCGGATGTTGTCCGTTCCAGAGGGACTTCACGATATTCCCTTTTCAGCTCTACTACTTTCCCTGCAAATGCTAAATTCCGAAGAAAAAGAAAAATCCCAATCCTCTTCCAGCATGGAGTTTAAGCTTCAGAATAAATGTTTATTCAAACTAAGCAAATGTGCACCAATCCAACTAATTTGCAACAGTTCATCTGAGCAAGGATTTTGAGTGTATTGATGTGGAACATGGATGCTTATGGCATGGAATATGAGCAAAGCTGCTCTTGCTTTCTCTGTGAATGAATGAGTGTGAGTGAGAAAAAGAAGGAGGCAAGAGGACAGAGGGAGGGAGAAATACCCCTTTTCTATCACTTCAAATCTCTCTGGCACAGTAGACAGAAATCAGTAATTAAGAAAAACCATCCGACTCAGACATTTGCGTCAAGTTAGAATTTAAACTGTCTCTTGAAAAACTAATACCTTATTTGTATTGTATGCGGGCTTGGTTTTAAATCAATATGTTGATGAGATGAAGAACAGTTGTTCATGTGGTTTTGAAGCGTAGTTGTGATCGTCTAGAAAAGAGACTTATTTCTTTCAGAAGTAAAGCAAAGCTGAGTTTTGGCATTCCGAGAAGAAACCATAAAGGGATTTTTGGACTCTTCCATCTCCTGAGGTTGGTCCCCCTTTTTAAATGTGTAGCAAACTATTTGTGTGTCAGTTTGAACAGAATGATATTTTCCATAGTTTGGTTCAGTGGGAAAGGTATCTAGACTGGATCCTGCCATATATGATCTCTAGGTCTCTTGACATCTTATTCTAATAACTTAAACATTGTTTGGTACTAATATGTCAGATTTGGAGTCAAAGCTTTCTTTCTAGGTGTCACCCCCCCCCCCCCAAATTGGGGTGAGGTTAATTGGTTTTATTTTTCTGAAGTTCCAAAAAAGTTTGAAAAAAGTGTGGTTGTCTTTATACAGGGGGCTTGATCTCCCAGAATAACTCCAAGCTCTGGTTCCTACTAGATCCCAATAAGATCAACAGACTCCTGTTGGAAATAGCAACCTTCTCACTAATTGCTTGTTATGTATATAATTCAGATTGCTTACTGTATTATATATGTGTGTGCATTGATCTGCAATTTTACTTTAACTCTTTGTTGTGGGAGAGACTACAGACCATGTGATCAGGTCTGGGCTTATTCAGGGCTCAGACTTTATCTTAGAACAGTATGCCTTTAGAAAACAGTAGGAACAGATGTATGCTTCTGACTTCAATGCAGGTATATTTTAGACTTTAGTAGGAACAGTATGCTTGCTTAGAGAGTCCATTGGACTTTCAGACAGAGACTCTATTAGACTCAGAACAGAGAGATGCTTTGGACTATTGATTCAAAGAAAGATGCCCCATGTTACCTACACAGAGAAACTATTTCAAATCTATTTGTAACTGAATTGATAAGCAAAGTAACTGTATACTAAATGCATGATGTTTGTGAGTAAACCAACTCTGTTATTTTTAAAGAAGTCTACTTATTTTATGATTTGAAAGCATGATTTAAAGGCAAATTTATTTTAAAGGAGAGTAAGGTTTTTTTGGGCAACTAAAAAGAAACACTTCTGAAACTGATGAATGAATATATATATATATATATATGTATGTATGTATGTATGTATGTATGTATGTATGTTTGTATGTATGTTTGTGCATTGGCATGTCTTTGACCCTAACAGTTCAAAGACATATTTAGGACATCAATTTAATAGCTGAGAAACGTAGTTGCCTTGCATGAATCCTGGTGAATGCCATTTTCCAAAAACCCAATTCTGTATTTCCCCTTTAACATATATGGGTACTATTGCTTTATGCCCCTGAGCTGCCTGATGCCTGAAATGCATTAAAGTTACATTTTTTTCTGTATTAATCAAACCACATGAACAATTGTGTCCTGTCTCCTCAAGAAATCTCTATTTACCGCTTTCCCCAGGGCTAATAGAAGAAGTTTTGAACTCCTCATCCTATGTCTGTTTACCTGGCCAATTAGACATAGGTGTATTGGAAGTTGACTCACAGAACATCAGGTTTTGATCCATTTAGCTGAGTGCTGTCACACTGACTGGCGTCACCTCTCCAGGTTTCATAGGGGAGTGTTTGCCTTTGCCTGCCTCCTAGGAGAGGCCAAGGGTTAAATCCCAGACATTTTTGCATGCAAAGCATGTGCTGTACCACTGAGTTGTGGACCTTCTCCTTAATAGGATTTCCACCCAAGTATTCACAGGTCTTAGCTTTCAGTTACGTGCTCTTGCCTTGTATCCTTGTAAATGGAAATCTATTTCTCTTTTCTGTAAACTGGTACCATTTTTCCAGGGCAAAAGGCGTGTGACCGAAGTGACCAAAAGATTTTGGATTGGGTTCCCAGGTTGTTTAAAGGATTAATTTAGTTGCAAAGATGTTAAACTAAGTAACATATGCTTGTCCTGGAAATACTGTGTTCTATGTATGTCTTTTCCAATGAAAGCAGCTCCTAGCTCTTCGAAACAGGAACAGTGTCCTTTCTCTTCTAACACCTTGTTCCTTTCCGTCTCCTACCGATGCCATCAAAGCCATTTGAAGCAGTGGCAGGAGCACGGAGCGGAAGGATTTCATGCTTTCCTCCTGACACCTCCTGCTGGTAACTTTAATGAACAGTGACAAGCCTCATAACTTTCAACCAATATCCTTCCACCTAGGATAGCCACACAAATAGTGGTTGTGTTAAATGGTCAGAAGCTGCTTGAATATTTGCCTCTCCTTCATGGCGAGGAGCAGAGAGGCCATGGTTTGGCAAAAGTAGACCCAGGCCTGTTATCAAACTCAAGATTCTTTTCCTTTTCACTCTTTGTTCTTTAAGGTGAGCCTGTCTGCAGTCTTACCACTTCATCCCATTCATTAAATACTACGGAGCCACCTACTTAAGAAATGGCAACCTACTGTGTTCATCACATGACATAGGCTACAAGTGTAGGGTAGAGATATCTTGCGTTTACAAAAGGTTGAGAAAAAGTTCCACCATTACCTTTTGCTCATGAGGAGGGAAAATCATCAGTATGTTGTATTCTTTTCTGTCTTCTGCGTTTTCTGGAAGCCTCCCTCCCTTCTCTGTGTTGTGTGTGCCATGTATTACCTCCCGCTGGCACCTCCCCCCCCCTCCTCCGGTTGACCCCAAAGGCCATCTAGTCCAAGCCCCTTCTTTCTGCCATGTAGCAAAAGCACAATCAAAGCAGCCCAGACCAATGGCCAACAACAACAACAACGGCTTGCTTTTTCAGGCTCTATGGCCATGTTCCAGCATCATTCTCTTCCGACCGAAGAAGAAGAAGACTACAAGCAGAGGCATAACACCATTGCTCAGATGATTCATTGGAACTTGTGTCACAAATACCATCTGTCTGTGACAAAGAACAGGTGGGATCACAAGCCTGAAAAAGTTACAGAAAATGTACACGTCAAACTACTGTGGGACTTACGAATTCAGACAGACAGAGTTTTGGAGCTCAAGACTCCTGACCTCATGATCGTGTTAAAAAACAAAGTATGGATCATTGATGTTGCAATTCCAGGTGACAGCAGGATTGAAGAGAAACAACTGGAAAAGCTGACACGATATGAGGATTAAAAGATTGAACTGCAAAGACTCTGGCACAAGCTAATAAAAGTGGTCCCAGTGGTGATCGGCACACTGGGTGCAGTGCCTAAAGACTCTGGCCTGCACTTAAACACAATCAGTGCTGACAAAATTACCATCTGTCAGCTGCAAAAGGCCACCCTACTCGGATCTGCACGCATTATTCACTGATACATCACACAGTCCTAGACACTTGGGAAGTGTCCTATATGTGATCCAATACAACAGCTAGTAGAGTGTCTGCTGTGGACTCATCTTGTTGTTTTAATAATAATAATAGGTTGCTGTTTTGGGCTGTATGACCATGTCATAGCATCATTCTCTTCTGACATTATTATTATTTACTACTACTACTACTACTACTACTACTACTACTTTATTTATATCCCACCATCATCTCCCAAATGGGACTCAGGACGGCTCACAAAGCACATAGTAGTGCAACACATTATACAAAATACAGTAAAATACATAAACGTTTATAGAACAATAGGGGAGGCCCTGCTCTCGCTCCCGCCAACTTCTCAAACGCGGTTGATGGGGACGAGAGATAGGGCCTTCTCGGTGGTGGCTCCCCGCCTGTGGAATGCACTTCCAAGCGACATACAATCCACCCCATCCCTCCTGGCATTCAGGAAAAAAGTGAAATCTTGGCTATGGGACCAGGCTTTTGCACATTAGCACAATGCATCACTTTGATTGTAATTGTAATGGCAAGTTGAAGGATATGGCTCAATACTCATGTTGTGGACGGAACACTGTTTTTAACTTAAGTGAATGTGTATTACGTGTTAATGCTAACTGTATTTTAATGCTGAATGTTTGTGGTTTTATTTTGTATTTATATTGTGTATCGACATCGAATTGCTGCCTTTTGTCAAGCCGCTCTGAGTCCCCCCTTGGGGGTTGAGAACAGCGGGGTAGAAATGATGTAAATAATAAATAAATAATAAATAACTAGCAATGAAAATTAACATAAAACAAATATACATTTTGCCTTCATCTATGGCAGGCATCCTCAGAGGTTGTTCAGAGGTCTGTTGGAAATGAGGCAAGTGGGGTGTTTATACCTGTAGAATTATGTCCAGGGTGAGAGAAAGAACCCTTGTCTGTTTGAAGCAAGTGTGATGTTGCAATTAGCCAGCTTGATTAGCATTGTGTAGCCTTGCAGCTGCAAAGCCTACCTGTTGCTTCCTAGAGGCACCCTCTGTTTGGGAGGTGTTAACTGGCACTTGATTATTCATTGTCTGATAACTAGATTTGGTTCTTTTTCAAGGTTTTCTCCTTTCTCACAGCAACCCAGTGATTCTGGCCATGGAAGCCAGGCCACCCTTCTCTCCCGTGGCTTGTTGCGGGGGATCTCCCTGAGACCCCCAGCATTTCCGTCTTTTGATGGCAAGGTGGCGTTTGCCGGGCTTACCTGAGCACCCCCTTGCCATATCTGAACTCTGCCCCTTTCCTCCTCTTCCCCCCCTTCCTCCTTCTTCCCTTTGGAACGTTGGATTTCAGTTTTCTAGTAAAACAACGCTGAATGGATCCTGCAAGCCTACCCAGGGCTGTTCCAGGCTGCAGTCCTGGCACCTTTGTTCAAGGGTATCTCTGAGGTGCCATATGGCTGGGTTTAGAGTAACACAGTCTGTGGGCTTATGAGCAGGTGCAAGAGGTGGAAGGTCACAGAGGTCTTGAAAGCTCCTTATATGCAGTGGAAGAGAGGGGGCAGAGAGGTGTTAGCTATCCTTCAGGTTATATAATCTTTGCATTACCACCTTTTGAGCATTCGGACAGGGTGGGTAGAAATCTATGTGGTGCAGCTGTTCCAGGACTACAGATAACTGATGAAGACTATACCTGTTAATGTGTATCATGAAGCTTCTTGGGTTAAACCCTTGTGCCAGCAGGACTGCTGACCAAAAGGTCAGCGTTTGAATCTGGGAGGCTGAGTTCCCATCTGTCAGCTCCAGCTTCTCATGCAGGGACACGAGAGAAGCCTCCCACAAGGATGGCAAAACATCAAACATCCAGGCATCCCCTGGGCAATGTCCTTGCAGACAGCCAATTCTCTCACACCAGAAGTGACTTGCGGTTTCTTAAGTTGCTCCTGACACACACACAAATGAAGCTTGTTAAAGGCTTTGAGTCTCCTTGAGTTTTAATGCTGTTATCGTAAAGGTTAAGGTGTCTTATGTGACATAAGCATGTGTGGGCTACATTTTTTGATGAAGACCAGATCAGAAGTGAGCTGCAGCCCCTGAAAGTTTATCTATCTGGCTATTACACATAAATCTATCTATTACCCATAAAGTGAAAATGTGTATATATGTGTATGTGGCGGAGGTGTCCACTTAGACAGCCTCTGGCCTCCACAAACAGGCTTTAGTTCCAAGTGCTGAGAAGCCTCCAAAGACACTCCCTCCACTGACATCGCAAGTTATAGCAAGCGCCATCCACATGTATAATAATAATAACTGTTTATTTATATTCCGCTCCTCTCACCCCAAAGGGGACTCAGTGCGAATTACATTACACATACGATAGACAGTCCCTGTCGGAAGACATACAAATGACAGTACACAGTACACATTGCAATTTTAGAAGGTTCCTTCTTCCTGGCTGCCTCGTAGGGTGTGCGTTGCTGGATGTGAATTGCTCCATTACTTCATTGTTGTTATGTCATTGCGTCGTTACGTCACAAGGGGGTGCTGTTGTTCCATCCTCATGACAGGAGCTTCTGTTCCGCATTCCACCTTCCAGACAACCAAATTTCAGGCGTTGTAAAGTCCCTCTGTAAAAAATCTTCCCCGCTTTGCGGTTCCCGGTTTTATCTACTCACAGCTGGGCTGCTTTCGAACTGCTGGGTGAGCAGAAGGACAGGGCTTCAACAGCTGGTTGTCCAAGCCAGCTCGGGGAATCGAACTAGCAACCTTCAGGTTGCAAAGCACAGCTGTGTTACCACTGTGCTATCTCCCCGGCCCAAACACTGCCAATGTCCTTCCCAAACACACTACGGCCCCTCATCCAAGCTATGCTTTCTTTCAGAGAGAACTTCATCCTAAATTTGATGTGATTCCTCCACCCCAGGCAGGCATCCCATGGTTCATGTGGAATTTGCACGACCCTGGCTACTGCCTCTCCCTTAATCCTTTCCTACCCTTTCCTTTGGCACACAGCAAGCACAGAGGAAGTGATCGTGGTAGGATTTAGGGGTGATTGCCCTGGGATTCTGGGAATTGTAGTTCACCCTTATCCAGAGAGCACTGAACCCAGCAGATGACATATCTGGACCACACTTGGCACACAGACCCCCACATGGGCAACTCTGATTACTAGCTGGGTTTGTGGGTGGTTGCCTTGGGAATCTGGGAGTTGTAGTTCACCCTTATCCAGGGAGCACTGAACCCAGCTGATATTGGATCTGGACTAAACTTGGCACACAGACCCAGCATGGTCAACTTTGAGAAATGGTAGGGTTTGGGAAGGATTGACCCACAATTCTGGAAATTGTAGTTCACCCACATCCTTATGCATTTTCTAATGGGAGCATTCATAAAAAAAAACAAAAGCAAAGAATGGCTTTTTTCTCATGAATTGTGTTATACATTACCAAACAGATATTACCAAACAATGCCTTTCTCAAAAAACCCGGGTGTTGCTGGGTCCCCAAGTTAGAGGTACTGTAAATAAAACTGAATTCTTTCCTTCTTTCTCTTTTGCAGCCAATCAAAATGGTTAAATATACTTAAAAGTTAAATATACTTAAAACCAAGCTTTATAAGACTTCCTGGGAGACAATGGCAGACCTGGGTTTGAATCTTGAGGTCTTTTGCCTTCTAAAACTGAAATCAAGTGTCATTGCATAGAGCAGTTATGAGGAGGAATGGAATAAGGAAATGTAAGCAGATCCCATACTATGTACTGGTAAATTAATAGCTTTCCAACCACTCCTCTTTTTTGTGGGATAGTAGTGATAGCAGGAATGGGTGCCCTTGGTGGCACAGCAGGTTAAACCGCTGAGTTGCTGAATTTGCTGACCGAAAGGTTGGCAGTTCAGATCCAGGGAGTGGGGTGAGCTCCCACTATTAGGCCCAGCTTCTGCCAATCTAGCAATTTGAAAACATGCAAGTGTGAGTAGATCAGTAGGTACCACTTCTGCGGAAAGGTAACAGCACTCCATGCAGTCATGCCGGTGTCATGACCTTGGAGGTGTCTAAGCTCTTCTGTTTAGAAATGGAGATAAGCACCAAACCCCAGAGTCAGACACATCTAGACTTAATGTCAAGGGAAACCTTTATCTTTACCTTAGTGATAGCAGTAGCATGTGTCTTCAACCCCATGAATTTCAAGGACAGCTCAGGTAATTTGCTATTGCTTTAGGGATCTGGAATTGGTTCGTTGCAATATAGCATGGTAGTCAGCGTAATGTAATGGCTAGATCAGGCACGGGGAAACTTGGGTCCTCCCTCCAAATGTTTTGGAATTCACCTCCCACAATTCCTAACAGCCTCAGGCTCTTTCCGCTTAAGCGTCTGAGGGGGAAAAAGAAGGGGCCCAAGACTGTTAGGATTTGTGGAAGTCAAAAACACCTGGAGGACCCAGGTTTACCCATGCCTGCTCTAGTCATTGGATCAAGAGTTGGAGGTCCAGGCTCATGTCACCATTGAGTCAAGAAGTTCTCTTTGTGTTTGTATACTGTGAGTAATCCCTTCCTCTGCACCTGACCTACCTCACAGAGTTGTCGTGAGGATAAGGTAGGACGTACTAGATACGTGAAAGCTATTGTGAGCTCAATGGGGAAATAAGGCCAATAAATTGTAAGCATTCAACAAGCCGTTCTTCGCTACCCGCTTGGTAAGTTTTCTCGTGTGTGTGTGTGTGTGTGTGTGTGTGTATATATATATATATATAATCCCAACAGAATTCTGGGACTGGAAAGACAAACCAGTCCATCCCATTACTGAGAGGGACTGACAGGTCTCTTCTCAAAAGGAAAGCAGCAATGATGGCTGGCAGGCAGGTCAGATTGTAGCTCTGGGCAGGCATTTCTGGCGATCAAAGGGGATTTTGTGTGGAATGTCTGTGTCAGCTTAAGCAGCATGTGGGGGAGATTGAACGTGCTGGAGCAGGCAGTCGGGAGGGGCAGGGCAAGAAAGGCTCTCCTTGCCCCGTCCTCTGCAGATTCATGGCAACTCTGACCTCCAGTGATCCTCTTCTTGTGGCAAGGGGGGCTCTCTCTGCAGCCAGAGAGGAAGGGCAGAGCTTTCCTTTCCGGGAGGGAGGGAGGGAGGGAAGGAGAGGACCCGAGAGTGCCCTTTGGCTATGCAGCAAAGCTTCATGTTACAGACAAAAGGGAAAAAGCTTGGGCTATAACATTCCCCGGTTTTGTACTTGGTCCATGTGCTGCTGTGCTCGGTTTTTTTGTGGGATCTGATCTCTGCTCAATAAATCATGTTGACTCTATACTGCCAGGCCTCACAGATACCAGGTTGCTAAAACCCAGCATGTGAGCAGCTGGGTGGTAACCCAAAATCCAGCCCTGTGGTTTGAAGCCTGGCTGAGGTTCCCACCAACTGAATGGGATATACCAGTTGTGCCTAGCTTGACATTTTGAAGACTGAATGAAGAGGTTTGAAAAGTCTGTTCCCAGAATCTGCAGTTAGCTGAGAGATTGTTTTGAAAGTTACTTTTCCCAAGCTCTGGCCAAGAGGGCCTGCTGATCAAGTTTGCAGATGGGACCAAGTTAGGAGGGACAGCTAATTCTCCAGAGGACAGGGTCAGAATTCAAAGTGACCTCAACAGATTAGGGATCTGATTGGCCAGAACTAACACAATGCATTTTAACAAGGAGAAATGTAAGATATGACACGTAGGCAGAAAAAAATGAAATGCAATGATACAAGATGGGCGACGCCTGGCTTGACAACAGTCCACGTGAGAAAGATCTAGGAGTCTTTCTGGATAACAAGTTGAACACGAGCCCAGAGTGTGATGCAGCAGCTAAGAAATCCAACTGGGTTTTGGGATGCATCTAAAGGAGCCTTGTGTCTTGTAGAATGTAGTTCAGCCTTTAGGTGCGACCCTCCATAATATTTTTTGGCTCTCGTGTGGCCCCTTGGAAAAAACAATTGCCCACTCCTGGTCTAGATCGAGGGAAGTCCTGTTGCCTCTCTATTCTGCCTTGGTCAGACCTCTTCACCTGGAATATTGGAGTTAAACCCTTGTGCCAGGAGGACTGCTGACTGGTAGGTCAGCAGTTCGAATCCAGGGAGAGTGGGTTGAGCTCCCTCTGTCAGGTCCATCTCCCTGTGCAGGGAAGCCTCCCACAAGGATGGTAAAACATCAAACATCCGGGCATCTCCTGGGCAACTTCCTTGCAGACGGCCAATTATCTCTTTTCAAGTCACTCCTGATACTGAAAAAACAAAGAAGTCTGCTTGTTTCCTGCTTCCCTTGAAACTAGGACTCGGAACAATGGGTTCAAATTATGGGAAAGGAACATTAGGAAGAACTTGCTGACTCTGAGAGCTGTTCAGCAGTGGAACTCCCTGTCTGTTAGAAGCTCCTTCATTGGAAACTTTTAAACATAGTCTGAATGGCCATCTGTCAGGGGTACTTTGAAACCGCTTTGAGTTCCCTTAGGGGAAGAGAAAAACGGGATATAAATGTAGTAAATTTATAAGTAAATAAATACTTTGTTTGTTCTTACCTGCATGGCAGGGGGCTGGACTAGTTGGCCCATGTGGTCTCTTCCAACTCTATATTCTATGATTTGGCACAAATACCTGATATGCTGAAATACTGTGGGGTTGGAGGGGGGAAAATAGACCTTGACAGTTGAGGTTGTTGCTGCTGGGATTTATAGTTCACCTACAATCAAAGAGTATTCTGAACCACACCAATGGTAGAATTGGGCCAAACATCCCACACAGAACCCCCATGAACAATAGAAAATACTTTGTTTCCTGACGGCCTTTGGCGACTCCTCTGACACAACCTCTGTAATACTAATATCGTTTTTTATAAACAAGAAGCTTCGTACATCTCTTACCATTGACTCTTTTTGAAACCTTGCTTTAAAAAAACACAAAAAACCTAAAACATTGGAGCGTTGTATGGTTTCTAAGCTGTATGGTTGTGCTCTAGCAACATTTTCTCCTGACATTTCACCTGCATCTGTGGCTGGTATCTTCAGAAGAACTAACACATGTTTACTACCATATGACCCAACTCATTCAAAGCATGCTAACATTAGTAAACATAACCTATATAATACGTGGAAAAAGAACTCTTAAGACTCTAAAAAAACAAAATTAGAGATGGACAATGGTTAATTGAAATGGAGGAAGAATGGACAAAAAAAACATTAAAGAACTTGTATGATTTAAAATATTATAAAAGACTGCTTATTTTTTTAGTGGAAATCAAGAATCCGAAAAAAGGAATGGAAGAAGAATGGAAGTCACAAAACTTATATATTTTTTCTTGATTTTTTCTTTTTTCACTTTTTTTCTATTTTTTATTTTTTACCTTTCTACTTTTTTACTTTTTATTATTTTTTTGTACTTTAGGTTTTTCTTTCTATCCTCCTATTTTTCTACTTTCCTATAATCTTATATTGTTCTCCCTCTTTGATTGTATTTTATTTACTTTGTTGAAAATAATAATAAAAAATCTATTAAAAAAAGAAATGTATGTTTCTGATGAGCTCTTTGAAACCCCCGTGTGACTCCCCCCCCCCCCAGGCATCCTGACCCTCTTGAGAAACACTGCTGTAGTTCCTCTGTACTTTAACTTCCTGTGAGGTACAGCAGGGCAGTGTAGGATTTTGGTCCCCATTGGGCTTAGGGTTTAGGCTATTGAGTTGGTCACAGGTTAGCCAAATTCTCAGGTGAAATTCCTCATGCCATTATAAGCAGAAGCAACCATGTGCATTTATGATCTGCTAAGAAATTCCCTCAGTCTAGTCTTTTGAGGTTGGTTGTAAATGGAGTAATCTGTGGGTGTTTCAGAGATCAGTACTGATGGTTGTGTAGGAGGCTTCTGAAAACATCTTCTTTATTCTCTTATCCCTTGCCAGTACTTTTCAGCTGTGGAACTCACTAGCCTAGACTAATGTATCTTCTCTTGTGAAAGTGAACTAAACCTTCGAGAGATTGTTCATGGCCCACTCACAACCAGTCCTCTCTCAGGAGTTATTGTTCTACCCAATATGGTTGTTATGAGGACATTCTTAAATGAAAATACACCCTGGATATTAGATATTTACATTACATTTAATAACAGGAGCAAAATAAAAATGGCTAGGGACCACCACAGCATGAGGAACTGTCTTAAGGAGTCACGGCATTAGGAAGACTGAGAACCACTGGTCAAAATAGACAGCTTGAAAATACCCCATCTCCTCCTCCCCACATAAAGCCAGCATGGACACCTGAGATCTGAGCATTGGATGTGCAAGTGCATGATTGTTGTGCTGCTTGTGGTTATGGCCGTTGCCTGAGGCACCACACTCCTTTGCTGCAGAGTTTGTGAGAAAGGAGAGGCAGGGGTGCTAGGCACACACTATGTGTGGTGTTGGTACGAAGTTCACAGAGACTAGGGGCTTGTTGAATTAATTACATTAATTAATTTGGTTTGGCTTGAGCAGTTGCGACCGTCATTTTCCCATAACTGCAGAGAAGTTACTGCTTTTACACCCTCTTGCCCAGCTACTATTTCTTGTTTTGTTGCCGGGACCTTGGCCTGGCTGAGAGAGGGTTAATATTTCTCTCTGCCGGGTGCACAGGTGTATCCGGAGGCTGGGAAAGGGTGGGTGTTACGTGGGGTGGGGGAGGATGAGACCAGGAGAGAGGCCATCACTGCTGGGAACAAGTAAAGAAGGGGATGGCTTGTGTGCATGCTTTTTAGCAGGCTTTTTGTCCCTTGCACATCATTAATGAGTCAGAAACACTGAGGGGAGAATAACCTGGTGAAGCTGGAATTAACCCCGTGGCAGCTGATGGATGGTGGCAGGGGGTGGGTGAGTGCACAGAGAGAATGTAGCTCTCGCTTTGGCAGGTTTCTGCCTGTTTGTTCAAGGAAGAGGAGTGTGCATGTGCATTTGCAGAGAGTGTGTGCATGTGCGATTGCAGAGGTTCCTGTTAGGAAGGATAGCGTGAATATATGCGCTGGAGTTAACTTAGCACGCATATCCAGTGTCTATATGTGTGCATATGCACACATATACAAGTGTACATACGTGCTGGAGTTAACCCAGTACACATATACGGAAGTGTTTTCTCCTACCAGCACATCACATTCTTCTGTAGTTTTGAGGGTTTTTTGGGGGGGGGGGGGTTGTGGGGCCTGGCACGAAATCTGACTTTTTGCCAGCCGTTGTTCCATGTGGGGTTTAATGAGTAGCAGCACTGTGTGGAGAAGGACCTGCACACAAAATTCACATGACCAACAGAAAATACTGGAAGGATTTGGTGGCATTGAACTTGATTTTTGGAGTTGTAGTTCACCTACATCGCGAGAGTACTGTGGACTCAAACAATGATGATCTGGACCAAACTTGAAATAAATATTCAATGTGCCCAAATGTGAACACTGGTGGAGTTGGGAGTTATAGCTGCTGGGATTTATAGTTCACCTACAATCAAAGAGCATTCTGAACTGCACCAATGATAGAATTGGGACAAACCACGCAGAATTCCCATGACCAACAAAAAATACTGTGTTTTCTGATGGTCTTTGGCAACCCCTTTGAACTCCCTTGTGACCCCCCCCCCCCCCAGGTTGAGAACGCTGGGCTAAGCAAACTGAATTGGGAGCGTGCAAGGAAGGGGGAGATACCCAGAATGGATGCAGGCCCCACAAGTGCCTAGAAATGCAGTGCAGAATATTGAACCTAAGGCATTTATCGGAAGACCTTTTTAAAGCTGAATGTGCCCAAGGTCTTTTGTTTTGGAGGACAGCTGCAGGGTGTGTATGTCTAATGGAAGGCTTCATCCCTCCCCCCAAGTCTCATCTTTGGGGTGGCTGTCGATTCTGGCTCGAAAGCAGGATGGCAGTTATTTAGCGCTTCATCCGCGGACTCTTGCTTCGTACCCAGCTGAAGTCCTAATCTGCTGTGACACTGCGACCATCTCTGCGGCAGCTAATTGTAGTGTCCCCAGCAGCAGATTACAGTTTAAAGTGGGGAATAAGCAGCAGGAGCAGATGAGCTCCTAAGCAACAAATCCCCTGTTTTCATGCAAGTGACTTTTATTATTAATATAATTAAGGTGCTGGTGAAAGAGGGGGAATGCAGAAGGTGTTTGTAAGAGAGCAGCAGTCCTCCCAGAAGCCTTTTCCAGCCCGGCGCAGGAGAGCTGGATGGAAAGCACAGGAGTTCTGCTAAGGGGTTGAGTGAGATCTTCTGCTCAGTTGTCTTCTGGTTGTAAGTATCTCTTGCTCTGCTCTTAGAGGACATTTCCCTAGTGTGCTCTCTTACTGTTACCTTTGATGGTTGTACGGGTCATTTTTTATATGAAGGTGGGTGAGTTTAAAGGGCACTTTTGGCTTGCAAACCCCATCAGCTTCAATGATAAGAGGATTTTTTGTGTCTGGAGCAACTTGAGAAACTCTGGTGTGAGAAAATTGGCTGCCTGCAAGGACGTTGCCGAGGGGAAGCCTAGATGTTTTGATGTTTTACCATCTTTGTGGGAGGCTTCGCTCATGTCCCCACATGGGGAGCTGGAGCTAACAGAGAGAGCTAATCCGCACTCTCTCCAGATTCGAACCTCCGACCTGTAGGTGGTGCTAAGTGTTTAACCCATAGCGCCACCGGGGGCTTCTCCCACCAACTGAATGGGAAAGACCAGTTGTGCCAAACTTAACATTTTGAAGGCTGAATGAAGAGGTTTGAAAAATCACTTTTTTGAGATGACAGTTCCCAGAATCCATAGTTAGCTGGGGGATTGTTTTGAAAACACACCTTTCCCAAGCTGTGTTTTGAAAATTAACTTTCCCAAGCTCTGGCCAAGACGGCATGCAGATCAAGTTTGCAGATGGAACCAAATTAAGAGGGAGAGCGAATACTCCAGAGGTCAGAGTCAGAATTCAATAGGACCTCAACAGATTAGAGAAGTGTTGGCCAAAACGAACACAATGCATTTCAACAAGGAGAAAAATGTAAGATATGACACTTAGGCAGAAACAGTGAAATGCAAAGATACAGAATGGGTGATGCCTGGCTTGACAACAGTCCTTGGATTTCAACCTCCGACTTGTCGGTCTTCAGTCCTGCCCACACAAGGGTTTAACCCATTGCACCACTGGGATTATGGACTCTAGTTGCAGTCCAAAACATCTGGGAAACCCCACAGTTCTTCAACATTGGAGTAGATGCGACATTCTTTTTTTTTTTTTAGGGGTGTGCGGAGTGTTCTTCAAGAAGTGTGTGAGATACAATGCATTCTGATCTAGGAAATATTTTTAGATGTGTGGGGAACAGCTGTAATCATTCTGCGTGCACTAGCGATGTTGTATCACCCTTTTTTCCTATTCCTCCTGCAAAGACCAGGTGTTGCCTTCAAAAGATGCAACCAGGTTATTTGCTTGTGCCTTATTTCCACTTAAAGAGTATAATCTGGGGTTTTTAAGTGAGCATGGTACCATGGCATTGTATCTTATTCTAAAGTCTGGTTAGATATCACTAGTCAATAGGTTCTAACACAATTATTTAATCATACAAGAATATATATAAAGCATCATATAATACACCAAATAAACATCACACATTACAATATAACCGCATTGGTACCGTGTCCGAGGGATGTATTGTAACCACAGATCCTTCTGCAGACATGAAACCAGATGCTAGGTCTGATGGCTTTCTGCTGTAACCTCTATAAGGGACGACTACTCTTTCTCTCTCCAGAACCTTGGAAAATTAGCCTTTTGGGCCGTGCTGCCTGGATGGGGAGGGGGCTTTTGGGAGATGTAGTCCAAAAAACCCTTTCTCAAACTCTTGGTAACACAGCTAGGTGGCTCTCTAGGACAGTGTTTCCCAACCAGTGTGCCGTGACAGACCTCCTGCTGTGCCGCAAGAAAAGTTCTCTGTCCCCTTCCTTCCCCCCTCCTGCCAAACTCCTGCTGCTTGGGAGAGGAGGAGGAAGGGCCGGGCGGCAGTGAAGAAAAAGAAGAAGGGGCCGAGGCGCCGCCTCCTTCGGCCATTTCACCAGCCAGCCTCCAATCCGCCATGACTCCCGCCATGACTCTTGCCCCTCGCTCGCTGAAGTTGCGTGGAGGAGCCCTTCCCCACTGAAGCCCGCCCACTGCTCATGCTCCTCCTCTGTGGGAGAGCTGAAGCTGGGGGAGGGGGCGGGGCATGGTGCGGCCTGGCTCCACCCCCTCCCCGGCTTCGGCACTCCCAGCCACTGCTCCAGCCTTGAGGGGACAGTGCCAAGCCAGCATTGTGCTGGCTCTGCCACCGCTGGCTTGTCACTGTCCCCTCTAGGCTGGAGCAGCTGCTGGGAGAGGTGAAGCCAGGGGACGGGGCAGGGCATGGCGCGGCCTGGCTCCGCCCCCTCCCCAGGCTTCAGCACTCCCAGCAGCTGCTCCCAGTAGGCCACCACCCCCCAGCTGTTCTTTACTGTGTTAGATTGTCATTTTGTGTCATTTTGGTTGGTGGTGTGCCCCCGGATTTTTTTAATGTTAAAAGTGTGCCGCGGCTCAAAAAAGGTTGGGAAACTCTGCTCTAGGATAATCACTGTGCCATGCAGTTCCAATCTCAACCTTCTGTGTGAAAGGGCCTTTGTATGCCCCCTGGAAGCTTATTTGTCTTTTTCTTCACTAGTCTTATAATCTGCCTCCTGTTCCCATAACGTTTGCTGTGCCCTGAGGCCGCTTTTTTAAAAAATCTGGGGGATAAGTAGAGGTGGAAGAAGCTGCTAGTCTTCACCTGCATGTATTTTCATCTTTGTAGGGGTATATGTACTGCTGACCAATATGGGAAATTTTCCCAAATTCCCTAAAGAAGTATCTGAAGGTTATCTAGCATTCCTAAAAATGTGAATGTTCTGCTGTGCTTTCGATTAGATAATCTCCCAGATAACCTCGGCCCAGCCGGGACCCAAAATCTCGTCCGTGTACTTTACTACTGCTCTGTACCCAAAGTCATAATGTTCCACCTTATACCGCCTGCTATCCTTAATCTTGTAATTTGACCTACGCACTTTACCCACCAGCTCTATCCTTGTAGTTGAGTTGCACCGGCCCGCCCACCCATGCCCAGAATTTGTTTATTATTGCAAGTTCATTGGTTGCTGGTTGCTCTTTTACTTTGTTATAATGTCGTTGTTTTATTCTGTTTTATGCTGTTGTTTTTATATTTTGGTGTGTTATATTTTAACTATGTTGTTTCGGGCTCGTCCCCATGTAAGCCACCGGAGATGGAGACGGGGTATAAAAGTAAAGTAGTAGTAGTAGTAGTAGTAGTTGTTGTTGTTGTCATTATGTGCCTGTGCTTTGGACACAACATGGAACTATTTGGCAAGAGGTATTTTATTCTTTTACATATTTTATTCTTTTATATATTTATTTGTTGATTTATTTATTTTTACTCTATTTATATCCCACCTTTCTCGACCCCGAAGGAGACTGAAGGCGGCTTACAGCATAGGCAATAACTCAGACCTGGGCAATTGCCGGCCCTCCAGGTGCTTTGGACTTCAAATCCCAGAAATCCTAACAGCTGGTAAACTGGCTAGGAATTCTGTGAGTTGAAGTCCAATACACCTGGAGGGCCGGCAATTGCCCAGGTCTGCAATAACTCAATGCCTTAAAAACAATATTCAATTAAATAAGCATTTCAATTAAAATTTTAAAAACAAGATTAGAAAACAATAAAACGTTTAAAACATTACAAATACTACTCCAAACATGCTATCCGCAATCATAGTCTAGGCCATTCTGGTAGTCATCACAAGTAATTCCAAATATCTATTGTGCTGTATTATTCCCCAAAGGCTTGATCTCAAAGCTAAGTTTTTCACTCTCTTTCTGAAGGTCAGGAGGGAAGGGGCTGATCTAATATCGCCGAAGAGAGAGTTCCACAGCTGAGGGACCACCACTGAGAAGGCCCTGTTTCTTGTTCCCACCCATCGCGCCTGTGAAGGAGGTGGGTCTGAGAGCAGGGCCTCTCCGGACGATCTTAATCTCCCAAACGGTTCATAGGGGGGGGGGGGAGGGATCCATTCAGATAGGTAAACTGGGCCGGAATAATTTAGGGCTTTATAGACCAAAGTCAGCACTTTGAATTGCGCTTGGTAGCAGACTGGCAGCCAGTTGAGCTGACATAGCGGGGTGGGGTGGGGGTGGGGTGGGGGTGTTTGTATGTTCCCTGTATGCCACTCTGGTGGGCAATCTGGCTGCTGCCCGTTGGACCATTTGGGGCTTCCAAACAGTCTTCAAAGGAATCACCACATAGAGCGTGTTGCAGTAATCCCGTATCCAAAATTTTTGGAAGCAGAAGTGTTTTGGATTGTAGATTTTAGAATATCTGTGTGTATGAGATACCTTGAAGTCTAAATACAACATTCATTTATGTGTCACATTAGATGCATAGCCTGAAGGTATTTGTATACAATTTTTTAAAATAATTTTGTGCATGGAAGAAAGTTTGTGCACATCAAATAACTTTAGGAAAACAAAGGTATCACATATCTCAGCCACTCATGTGGACAATTTTAGATTTTTTAGTATTTAGGAATTTCAGATCAAGGATGCTTATCCTGTACTACAAAAACTTTCTATTGCTTTTTCTCCTGTTTGAATTCCAGGATAGTATAAAAATGAAACCCGTATAGCAGAAATGGTTACAATAAAGCCCAATGGCATGAAACACAGCAGATGGAATATTTAGAAATAGACTGAGACTCACACAAACTGAAATGCCTTGGTAAATAAAAATATGTGCTGCTTGATTAATTTTGAGGATCAGATTTTCCTTTAAACAGTACATTGGCTGTATATGAAATACATAGATTATGGATTAGGACAATGGTTCCCAACCTTTGGTCCTCTATGTATTTCGTATACAGCCAATGTATTGTTGTGTGTGTGTGTGTGTGTGTGTGTGTGTGTAGTATTAATCAAAAAGAGAAGTAAATAAACTTAACATGGAAAGTGGGGGAACAATTAAAGTAATAATAAAGTAGGAATAAAAGAATCTCATAGATATTTACATAAAAGTAATAGAACAATCTAAAAAATAGCAAATTGGAAAAAAACAGAAAAGAAAAAAATTTACAAAAAATTACAAAAATCTTGACTTCCATTCCAAGTTTGCGGTTTCTTCTATTTCTTTTTGGTATATAGTTTCTGCCTTTATTATTATAAGTCTTACAGTTCTCTAATTAACTTCTCATAGTCCTGGAAAAGCTCCCAGTTTGTCCCTTTGATAGGTTTACCTGAATATTTTTTCAAAAAAAGAGAAAAGGTAAATTTGTCCATATCTTTGATCTCCCTTATTTTAATTATCCAATCTTCAATTTCCGGGATTTTTTCTTGTTTCCAGAGTTTGGCAAAGAAAATCCTTGCTAGGGTTGTCATATATGTAAACAATTTGTCTGTAATTTTGTCTAAATTCAAATCAGAATCCGTAATCCTCAAAAGATAATATTCTGGTTTTTTTTCTTAAAATTCATTTTCAATGTATTGTTTAACGGACACAGGAAAAACTGATCCTAAAATTAATCATATTTTTGTTTACCAAGGTACTTGGGGAGATTTGAATTGAAATCCCAGTATTCATTCCTGGTTTTTCATGCCTTGTTCTTCATCTTTGTTGCCATTTAAGATACAGCTGTTTGTGTCTGAGATAAAGAGAGTGTTGTCTTTAATCATCCTAGCTGGTTGGGGTGGCTGGAAGCGATCTAGGGCAGACCTTGTGTGTTTTTAAGGATTGTGTAAAAGAGACCATTTTGGCAGGCATGGATTGTTAGTTGCCTTGAGTCCTCATGGGAAGAAAGGTGGGGTATAATTAAAGATAAGAATAAAAATAAGTATTACAGTAATGTAATGTTCACAAATGTGGAAGCCTGCAAGTTAGTCAAGAGCAGACTTTTGGACTTCCGGTGGGAAATGGCGACGGGACAGTCTCACTAAGAGAGAGCTCTCTTGGTGGAGACTCACGTTGAGCAGCTCTGGTGAGCAGGATGCTCCCAACCCCCTACGGATTGAGTGAGGGGGTGTGGCGAACCCCATGGTGAGTTTTTGGGTGCCAAAGAACTTACCCTTCTCAAGGGAGAGAGCTCAAGGGGGTCCAGACAATACCGGGGAAGGCAAGCCACTCCGTGAGATGCAAGCCCAGTTTTTGCAACAACCGCTGCAACTCCCATTTAAAAATGATCTAAGATAAAAGATGAAGAAACATCTCCAGAAGGAGGAGGGACGTAAGTTCCAGAAAAATTAATTCCAAGCTTGTTAAGAAATGTTAAATAACTTTATGGACAAAAGTAAGCTTTGAGTAATAAATATAAGAAAGTCTAGGAGAAAAGTGGATGTACCTGAGTATCTGGAAACAACAAGAAATCAAGGAGCTAAGATAATCAAAGAGAAATTGGAAGATGAGAAATTAATATTTAACTAACTCCCTACGAAGGGAACTGAGAGGCAAAAAGAGACTCTGTATTTAGTACTTTAAAAAAGATAAGCAAGATCGGGTTGGAAATTGATCGACACCTCCCCTTTAAAGATATAACTTCTTCCTTTTAACCCTCCGAAATTGGGAGAATACACCCTCTCAAAACCCAATAAGCCTCACCGAAGAAAAAGACAATACGACCTTGACTCCATATTGTTGTGTCTATCTCACTGCATCTTTATAAACAAAGAAAGGAGTGAGGAGGAGGGAAACTGGAAATTAGAAAGCGGAAGAGACGACTGTAAGAAAATAGAGGCTTTTGGGAGAGAGGAGGGCGGAAGCAAGGGGAAAATAGAAGAGAGAAGAAGATAGAAGAAGGGCGGAAGTGACGCAGCTGAGTAAGGTAGGAAAAGGAGGGACAAAAGGAGAAAAGGACTAAGAGAAGGGTAGAAGGAGGACTCAGCAAAGAAACCATAGAGAAATCACGAGATAGAGCGCCGAAGGAAGAGATTGAAGAAGCAGCAGTGAATGGGTGAGTGGTGAAAATTAATGAAGAGGTAATTAGGATAAGAAGGGACGATGAAATGAAGGAACGAAGAGTGGACGGAACAGAGACTATAAGATGACGAATCAACTTTAAGAATAGGGAGAAGACGGGGAAGAAAAGAAAGAGAAGAAAGAATAGAAAGAAGTGACTACTCAAATCAATTAAGTATTAATTAAATATAAATTTGATTAACAATTAAATTTTCTCTCCAGAAGAGAAGTACTTAATTAATTAACTTTTATTGAAAAAATTCCTGATAAAAGACCAATTAAAGAGAACTAATTAAAGGAAACAAAATGACCAATCCAAAAAAGAAAATGGACAAAGAGAAAGACTTGGGAAGTGCTATGAGAAGGGAACCTCAAGGGACAACTGACACTCCTTTAAATTTAGGTGATATTACGAGGGAAATATTGAAATTAGGAGAAAAAAATGTTACTCTACAAAAAGAAGTGCACAAACTGATACGAAAACAAGATACCCATCATAAAGCAATTCAAGAGGAACTTATAACAGTGAAAAAAGAAATTAAAGGAGAAGTTGGTCAGATTAAAAAACATATAATACAAATATTTTTTCCTTCCCTTTTTTAAGTCAAAGACTTAAAAGAAGGAAAGGAGAAAGTAGAAGCAACCCAAACAAACATAATAAAGAAATTGAGGAAGTTAGATAATCAGAATGAGAAATTAGAACGTAATTAGGAAAAACTTCAACAATCGGAGATGGAGTACAAAATACGACTGAGAAATATAAAAGAGGAAAAAAAAGAAAATATAAGACAAATAGTAATTAAGTTACTCTCCAAGGCTCTGGAGATACAGAAAGAGGATTGTGAACAGGAAGTTGATCAAGTCTATCGAGTCTCGAGAGCTTATTCAAGGCAAAACAAAACATCAAGGGATACAATTGTCTAATTTATGAAAAAGACCGCACGAAGTGAAGTGCTCCGGAAGACAAACCAAAATCCTATTCTTCATAAGGATATCAAAATAGTGGTTTTAAAAGAGCTCCTTCAAATGACACTCATCAAAAGAAGAAAGTATTACTTCCTGATGGAAGAATTAAGGAAATGACAAATAAGATTCAGATGGGAAAGAAGAGAGGGGATAATGGTCAGTTACAATCAAGAGAGATGCTGATTAGTTACAGAGGAGAAGGCGAAGGATTTCTATTTTAAAAAAGCTTTCAAGAGATGGCCCAAGAAACAAGAAGGACTTTACCCCCAGGAAGGGGAATATAAAGAAGAAATGAAGGTTCAATTTTACTGAAGAATATCTTTATGGGAATAATGGACTGAGATTTAATATTAGCTAAGAATATAGCTACAATACCTACGACGGTGAGAAGAATTATATTTGCCAAACCCTAGAAATGGGGAAAAGGACTGAAATTGAAGATGGGACAATTTAAATGAGAGAGACTAAAAAATATGAATAAATTAATTTCTTGATTTTCTTTTTATAAAGACACTCGGAGAAATTGATTAAAGAAATAAACCAAGAACTTCTTCAAGACTACAAAAAATTTATAAAGACAATCAAAAAACAATAAAAATAAAGAATTAAATTTAAAGACAAAGAATATAAGAAACTGCAAGCTGAGGAATGGAAGTCATAATTTTTTTCCTTTTTAAATTTTTAAAATATTTTAAAAATATTTTTTTATTTTTATTTTTAAAAAACTTCTTTTCTTTTTTCCCCTTTCCTTTTTCCCTTTTTTCCTTCACTCTCAACTTTTGAGATCACACTTTCCTACTTTCCTATCACCTTAATGTTCTCCCACTTTTTATGTATACTCTAATCAATAATCAATAAAAATTTACCAAACAAAAAAAAAAAGAGAGCAGATTTTTGGATCTTGACTTCCATAATCTGACTCTTGCAGCAAAGACCACTTGTTCCTCTACCACATCATTAATTCCATACGAGCATGGAGTCGTGGCAGAATATCTTAGTCTCTTTTGATTAATTCCACCCAGAGGAGAGTTTTGGCGACTGCAAGTTGTAGTATGTTGCCATCAGCTCTTTTGGATGGGAGATATAAAAAAGTGGAATGTTCCTAAAGGGTTTGTTTGTGACTTGATCTCTGTTGAAACACTTCATCGTTTTGTTTGCTTGCCCCAAATATGATAATACACGGATAAAATACAGGGATTCATTTTTTTCACACTGTTCTCCATGGCAATTCTCAACGGGTCCCCTGATGATGCAGCATGTTAAACTGCTGAGCTGCTGAACTTACTGACTGAAAGGATTGGCAGTTCAAATACGGGGAGTGCGGTAAACTCCCACTGTTAGCCCCAACATTTGCCAACCTAGCAGTTCAAAAACATGCAAGTATGAGTAGATCAATAGATACAGCTTCTGCGGGAAGTTTACGGCGCTCCTGCAGTCATGACCTTTGAGATGTCTATGGATAACCCTTCAGTTTAGAAATGGAGATGAGCACCACCCCTCAGAGTCGGACACAACTAGACTTAATGTCAGGGGAAGACCTTACCTTTTTACCTCTCAATGGCAAGTGTGCTATAAAATTCCATATCCTCTGAACTACCCTGAACTACTACTTTTGTGAGACGGTGGCCAATTTTATCCTTGAGATTAGTTACCGTACTTTTAAGTATGTTTTCTTTTTATCTGTGGCTTCCTCTTGTTGTATATCCCTGTGTTGTGTTTTTGTTGTTATATGCCAATAAAGACTGTGTGTGTGTATGCATGCGTGTGATAAAGATATAGGTTGTCAAGCCCAAGTGCTGCTACAACTGTTCATTATTGTTCTTCTGTGCAACTATGGAAGGTTATACCTTGCTTTGAAAGTGAACTTTGCTTCCTCATAGGGGATTAGACCCTGCAGTTCCCTCTCACTCTTTGATTCCATGATTCTATTCCTGTGTGTGTGTGTGTGTGTGTGTGTGTGTGTGTGTGTGTGTGTGTGTATCTGTTTCTGCTTTTGGAATGAAAACAAATGAGAGTGGCTGATATGGTTTGGGGGTGCTCTGAGGATGGCAATCTCAAGAAGGTAGTAGATTTCATGTGTTTTGTGAGTTGCATTGTGGCCAGACTTGGCCATTGAGGTTGAGCTTGGGATGTCAAAAAAGTTTTAAAATTTTGGCTGTGGGGTAGCAGTTGTGCAGCTGCTATAGAAAATCGATGTATGAAAGCACATTTAAAAAATATTGGTAATAAGAAAGATGATCTCCTGAGCGTTTTTGGCCCAATCCGCTGACCTTTTCTGGTACTGGCCTTGTAAGGTTTCTCCACTTCTTTTGTGTAGTTTCTGTCCAAATCTGGTGGCATTTGATACATGGAAGAGGCAAGTGAAAAACCATATTTGCTTCTTGTACCGTGGTTAATGATAATCAAGACTTAACAAACTACATTGATCCAGAGTGCAGAGACTTGTGAAAGTGAAGTCTAAAAGCATGCATTACATCTATCTTTGGAATCAGTGTTATTTATTCTGCTTTTGCGTTCACGAGTTCATTCTAAAATAGGTGAATTTCCTCCAGGTGTTGTTTGACTTCAATTCTCAGCCCCCTCCACACAGCTGAATAAAATCCCACATTTTCTGCTATGAACTGGAATACTTGGCAGTGTGGACTTGGTTAACCCAGTTCAAAGCAGATATTGTGGGATTTTCTGCCTTGATATTCTGGGATTTAGGGCTTTGTGGAAGGGCCCTCACCTAGCATAGCTGATGGTGAGGGTTGATGACGGTTGCAAACATTCTCTGTCCTCATCCAAAAGTCATGATTTTCAGACTTTTAGCCTTCTAGATATTTTGGATTTTAGCTCCCATAATCCGGAAGCCAAGGACCAAAGTAGCAGGAAGGTCAGAGATAAAGAACCGCTGCTCTAGGGGATGGGTCTGCAGGGAGTCACAAAGGGCTATTTCAAAGCAGATCTAACGATCCAATCTGTGAAAGCAATAAACAGGCATTAGTCATTTTTCTGTGCATGAAATGCTTGTGCCAAGTCTGGCTGTACCTCCTAGCTGATTGCTCACTGGGTGTCCAGCTTGACACACTCCAGTAAATGGCAGCTCTGTCCAAGGCTAAGGCATTTATTTCCTTGGTGTGCTGTGCTCTGACGTGATGCTGTAAAGATGTTCTTCATCAACAGGCTGCAGATTCAGACCCCCACACCTTGCCTATACTCTAACCCAGTGGTTCGCAAACTGTGCTCCGCGGAGCCCTTTGGGGCTCCGCTAGAGGTACTCAGGGGCTCCACGGGCACCCCACCTCCACTGGGGTGGTCTTTTGTTGGGGGTGCGTTGATTGTGCTTTTCCTGCATGACAGAATAAAGAGGGTTGGATTGGATGGCTCCTTCCACAGAAATATTGTTAAGTTTATGTTGGTTCAAATCGTTCTTCATTTTAAATACTGTGTTGTATTGTTCTTTTTTCCACTGTGTGAATAGCAGGCAATAGACAGGCATGCCAGATTTTGGTGGATTAAGTACCTGTGCCAATTCTGGTTGTACCTCCTAGTTGATTGATCACTGGGTATCCAGCTTGACACACTTGTGTTAATGGCAGCTCTGTCCAAGGCTAAGGCATTTCTTTCCTTGGTTGGCTGTGTCCTTCAGTGATGCTGTACAGATTTCCCTCATCAACAGGCTGTAAATTCAGACCCCCAAACCTTGTCCATACTCTAAACCAGTGTTTTTCAACCTGGAGGTTGGGATGCCTTGGGGGGGGGCTTGCAAGGGGGTGTCAGAGGGGCCACCAAACACCATCATGGGAGTTTTGTGTGGGAAATTTGGCCCAATTCTATTGTTGGTGAGGTTCAGAATGCTCTTTGATTGTAGGTGAACTATAAATCCCAGCAACAACAACTCCCAAATGTCAAGGTCTATTTTTCCCAAACTCCACCAGTGTTCACATTTGGGCATATTGAGTATCCGTGCCAAGTTTGGTCCAGATCCATCATTGTTTGAGTCCACAGTGAACTACAACTCCAAAACTCAAGGTCAATGCCCACCAAACCCTTCCTGTATTTTCCGTTGGTCATGGGAGTTCTGTGTGCCAAGTTTGGTTCAATTCCATGATTGGTGGAGTTCAGAATGCTCTTTAATTGTAGGTGAACTATAAATCCCAGCAACTACAACTCCAAAATGACAAAATCAACCCCACCAGTATTCAAACTTGGGCGTATTGGGTATTTGTGCCAAATTTGGTCCAGTGAATGAAAATACATCCTGCATATCAGATATTTACATTGTGATTTATAACAGTATCAAAATTACAGTTGTGAAGTAACAACACAAATAATTTTATGTTTGGGTGTCACCACCACATGAGGAACTGTATTAAGTGGTCGTGGCAGGAGGAAGGTTGAGAAGCACTGTTCTAATCTGTGAGCCATACATGGCAACGGGAAGGCCAAAGCAATCCCAGCGTTGTCGCCTTCTCCTTGTCCTCCTCGCCTTGCAGGCTCTGCACTGCAGCACCCTGTTGCCTTGTGCTGGAGTTCTTGTCCTGATGCTTTACTCTCCTCTGTTCTGGTGTGCCGTGCCGGGGTTGTCCTCTCCCTGGACAGGAAGACGAATGAATTCCATTACGGGATCATGATTTTATTCCACGTGTCAGGGAGTCTGAGATTAACTTGCTCACCAATCTGTGACAAACCCAGATACGCACATGCGGCATGTACCTCCTGCCTCTGCTTCCACCACCACCTTACTTTCCTTCACATGCAGGCATTTGAATGTTTGCACACTAGCTTTAGATTTCTCTGGAAGAGTGGCTGGCACACTGGGGAGTCTAGCCTCAGTGCCCGAATGCTGTGGAGTGTATAGTGTTCTGAATCTTTGTTTGATGTGCTGTACAAGTCCTCTTGGGATATGCCATATAGCCTTCAAAGTCTGATTGTTTGCTCCCTTAGTGTTGCATGTCTACTACAGAGCCTATTGGGATTTAGGGTTTCTTGAGACATTTAGACCTTCTCAATTTGTAGAATGCCCTTATGGTTGCAAAGATGTCCTTGAAAAACTATGAGGAAGGGAGGTGGAAGGCAAGCCTATGCACCCAACAACATATGTGCAGAAGTGGAATGACAGAAAGCTGCTCCTTGCTCCTAAATCTCTCCTGCTCTGTGGCTAGGTGTCTCCACATTGGCCAGTTGCTCATTCCTCTCCTGCAAAAGTAAACCTAATGGGGACAAAGAGGAAACGATGAAACGAAACGGGCCTCACTCTTCAAAAGTGTGGAAGAACAGCATAATTCTGTTGCCTTGTTGGTTGCAGCAAGAAGCTCGTACTAAAACACTGGCATTGGCGGCAGTGGAGCATCTAACTGTCTGGTCCCTGGCTAAATCGTGTTGGGGGCATACAAGGTCTCGTCATGTTTGCTTCTGCTTTGAAGAACATGAGAAGGAATATGCTTAGATGGCTGTGTTGCACCCCAAAAGTGTTTGTGTGGGGTTGAACAGTGTGTGGATGACAGAGGAAAAGATACACACAGGGCACTGATTTGTGGGTCGGTATTGTAGGCAACCATCGGTTTGTTCCATGCCCTTATTAAACCTACTTGCCTCTGATAGTTTTCTGGAGGCTTTTGCAGTTGTTTGAAAGTTTTCTTGGGTCACTTGCCTTCCTAACGCCCTTGGGGAGCTGGCAGCTCTAAGCAAGGCAAAAACTTGAATTCTGGTTGATGAATCTATGCGGATGAGAAGTTGCATGTCTTTTCTGCATTGCATTGAAGAGTGGTGTCGGAATGCTCTTTGGCGGAATCTGTTAAACTTCTTATGTGTGGCTTTGCGTGCACGGACTTTGCAAAGGCTGTAAGGACTGCTGTGTTGAGTAGATGCCCTCTTTGGTTTCTTGCCTTCCTTGCTCATTCGTATTGATGTTTCACTATAAGATGCATTAAGAGAAGTGTAGCAAAGGAGCAAATGGATGTTTTCATAGGCTGTGGTTAGGGCTCTTCTTACTGATGTATTCAGATGCTGAGAGCTGTGCTCTTGATTTACCTTCATTGTATCCAAAAACAGAATATTTGGGAGGCTGTTTTTAAAGCAGATGTGTGCTCAATCCCCAATTCATTTGAATGTCACATTGCTTTGCTGAGGCACATAGTTGTGATATGAATCAGCTATCCACACCTCCTTTGCAAAGCACTCAGACACATTTTCAGATTAACCTACCTATCCAGGACGGTATAATGGTTTAAGCATTGGACTATGGCTCTGGAGATTAGGGTTCAAATCCCCACTCTTTTCCCTGGAAACTTACCTTCGGCACGTCATACTCTCTCAACTTCAGAGGGAGGCTAAAACAGCCTTCCTCTCTGAACAAACCTTGCGACGAAAATCCATGTTGGTTTGCCTTAGGGTTGGCAGAAGGTAGAAATGAATTGAACATAATATTTTTTTTTAAAAAAAAACTTTATTTATACCTTCCCACCATCTCCCTAATGGGGACTCGGGGTGGATAACATGAGGCCAAGCCCAACAATTATGATGATGAACTACGACCTCTTTTAGCTGAGTGTGGGTTTGAACCTGGTTCTCCTGCTGGGAGCATACATATGTGCCAAGGGCCACATAACTTACTAAGACACAGTTGTTGTGCTGACTTCTAGCCGTTATGCTGCATCTCATAGAATCATAGAATCCTAGATTTGGAAGAGACCTCGTGGGCCATCCAGTCCAACCCCTTTCTGCCAAGAAACAGGAAAATCGCATTCAAAGCCCACCCACCCCCCGACAGATGGCCATCCAGCCTCTGTTTAAAAGCCTCCACAAAAAGGAGCTTCTACCACACTTTAGAGCAGAGAGAGAGAGAGAGAGAGAGAGAGAGAGAGAGAGAGAGAGAGAGAGTTCCACTGCTGAACAGCTCTCACCATTAGGAAGTTCTTTCTAATGTTCAGATGGAATCTCCTTTCCTGTAGTTTGAAGCTGTTATTCCGTTGTGTCCTAGTCTCCAGGGCAGCAGAAAACAAGCCTCCTCCGTTGGACTTCCCCATACCTCTCGATCCATGACCCTCATCATGTCTTATCTCAGCCTTCTCTTCTGCTGGCTAAACATGCCCAGCTTTTGAAGTCGCTCCTCATAAGAAGGGCTTGTAAGACCGCCCTTTTTGGCCTGGCCTTTAATTAAGGCATAGAATGACTGTATCCCAAGAACCATGTTGTCACCCTGCACCTCGAAATGTGTCAAATTGTGTGCTTTTAATGTGTTTTATTCTTTTATTGTAGGGCCCCATGTCTGCGACATGATGCCCATGTATATTGTTGTACCCGCCCCGAGCCTGTAGGGAGGAGTGGTATACAAGATTGAAGTAATAAATAAAATAAATAAATAAAATAAGGCTTGTTCTTCCAACCATTGATTCTTCGAGTCACCCTCCTCTGGACACATTCCACCTTAGAGTCAACATCTCCCTTCAATTGCGGTGCCCAGAACTGGATGCAGTGTCACTCCAGATAAAATGGTCTGACCAAGGCAGAATAGAATAGAGGGGAGCATGTCTTCCCTGGATCTAGACATTAGACTCCTATTTATGCAGGCTAAAATCCCATTGGCTTTTTTTGCCACCACATTACATTCCTGGCTCTTGGTCCCCTTCCTCCCCACAAGGACTCCAAGATCTTTTCCACGCGTTCTGCTGTGGAGCCGGGCATTGTCCTCTATTCTGTCTCTTTGCATTTCCTTTTTTCTGCCCAAGTGGAGTCTCTTGCATTTGTCCCTGTTGAACTTCATTGTGTTAGTTTTGGCCAATCATCTCTCTAATCTGTGAAAACAATTTCAAATTCTGCTCCTGTCTTCTGGAGTGTTGGCTCTCCCTCCCTATTTGGTCCCGTCTGCCAACTTGATGATCCTGCCTAACCTTTCATCTAAGTAATTAATAAATTTATTTATTTATTTATATTTCACTTTTATATTCCGCTCCTCCCAGCAGGCTCGGGGCGGATCACAGTAAAAACACACATAGGCCGCATGTTGCAGCAAATCAGCATGCGGCGTTACAATCAATAAAAACATAAAAACACGAAGCCACATTTAAAACCAGTTACATAGTCAGGTATGAGTTGAGAGGACATACATCGGGATTTGTTTGCCCAGAGCGCCTAATTAAAGGCCAGCCCGAAGAGGGCTGTCTTGCATGCCCTCCGGAATGGGCCCAGTTCCGAAATGGCTCGGGTACTATCCGGGAGGGCATTCCAAAGCACTGGTGCCGCCACAGAAAAAGACCTTTGTCTAGTCGTCGATAGGTGGCAGGAGCGGACTGATGGAATTAACAACAGATTTTGCTCATCTGAACGCAGTGATCTCGGGGGAATATACGGGGTAAGGCGGTCCTTCAGGTACGCAGGCCCTAGGCCGTGCAAGGCCTTAAAGGTCAAAACCAACACCTTGAAGGCAATCCGGTACTCGATGGGAAGCCAGTGCAGCTGCCGGAGGATAGGTCCTGAACCCAATCGGGCCCAGGACAGAAACCTCCTGATGGCACTCCACACATCACTTCTTCCCAGGATGAAGAGGAAGCATTGGGGAGAATCACCCTTTGGGTGTGTTCACTTAACCAATTACGCATCCACCTAGCTGTAGTTTTGCCTAGCCTACATTGGACTAGATGTTTGCCAGTGGTAAGCATTAAAAGAAACATGGGATATAAAAGAAAAAGTTCATCAAAAGTTCAGAGGAAAGTTGGTAGGACTCTAAGCTTTGTCTGCAAATACTAGAGAACAACTTCCCAATTTGATTGCATCTTTGCAAGCCACCCGTGCTAGGATTATGTCATGACTCAAAGGCAGGCAGGCAAGATTGGGCAATGATTTGCAGACGCTATTTAGTGAGGAAGGGGATGGGAACCGGCCACGACTTTTGAGGAGAACACGAAGGGACTGGACTGGGCCTTCTGTGTCAGTGAGGAGCATTGCTGAATAAGAAAGGTCTAGGCAGCCTCACTTTAAGTCCTTGGGGCGGGAGTGCCCATTGTTCTTCAAGATGCAACATGCCGTGGCCAAGCTGGGAGTGTTGCCTGTGCTGCTTCCATCACCATGCATAGCTGGCCAGGGTGGAGGTTTGAGGGGGAATGTAGCGCTGTTTCCGTTGTGGAAACTAGCTTGCTGAATGTGGCTGCCTTGCTCTGAAAGGGCAGCTGTCTTCTCTCTCTCTCAACCTCTGCTACCCCCTATTTTTTCCCCGCCCGCTTGCTTCTCAGGGGTAGGTGTAGCCACCCTTTCCTCCTGACAGCTTTCCTTCTGGGCCTCCCCAGTGCAAAGGCCTTGTTTTTCAAGTGTAGCAGAATGCACTGTGGAATTCTCCCTGGGCAAATTAGGATTCATCCGTCCAGAGTGCCACATAACCTGATTCCTTTCTGCAGGGCAAACTGTTAAAGTTGAAGACAGAGGAACTGCAAAGGAGGCAAGCAAGGTTTGGGGGGCATAGATTGCCTGGCCAAATGCAGCCCTTTCCTTGCTCATCTTTCTTCTGCCTGCCTGCTAGTGCCATGCACATTAATGCAAACACACAGGCCTGAGTGCTTCATTAGCAGCATGTGGAATGGAGTAATGCATCCGCATCCTATTAGCCTAATGAAAGAAATGAACAGGCACCTGGAACAAAGCTTCTTAATCTTGGCAAGTGGTGTGGGGCTGATGGCCTCAAGGCCTGGTTGGTCCTGGTCAAGCTGGGTCTTTCATGTAGTATTTTTATTCACTGGACCAAATTTGGCACACATACCCAATACACCCCAATTTCAATACTGGTGGGGTTGGGGGAGATTGATTTTGTCATTTGGGAATTGTAGTTGCTGGGATTTATAGTTCAGGTAAAAAACTACTAAGGCAGTGATATAATCAAAATAGCTTTAAATCTCTATCAATAACTCACAATGTGAGAAAAGCAATGTAGCACATACATGTGATATAGAATTACATAGGTAGTACATGTGTATCACGATCATACAGTTATATTAACAACAGAATGCATAAGAGCAATAAAGCATGCAGTTCAACAAGCCACAGGACATATAAGTCAATACAATACCATATGGTAATAAAAGGGCTGGAAGAACGCTGAGAAAGGTGTGTCTCTTATAGATATGCACTGAGATAGTGAGAGACCGAACCTTACTATGAGAGGAATGTGCCCTGGAGCACAATGGCTCCAATAGGAACCCGTAGATCGGGTGGCGAAAGCGGGTGAAGTCAGCGGGGTCTGGCCCAGCCGGAGAACGTCTTCCTGGTTGGAGACGCCGGCCCCGCCTATGCGGAGTCAGCAAAGGATGGCGGGAGTGGTAGTCCACACAATGGCAGCAGACGCCCGGGCTCAATGGTAGCGAATGTCGCGGGGGGAGAACTCGGGCCCCACAGCCAGATGTCCCTGGGGACGAGTGGTGCGGGGGCAAAGCCTGACGGCGAAGAGCTCTGTGTGTAGCCGGCAACAAGCCGTTTCGTCCTTTGGGGTTGCAGGACTTCCTCAGAGGCAGCGGTTTATCCAAATGTGGCGTCCTCACCAGTGTTAAGTCTAGATGCAATAACATTCATATTATTTCTAAGGGCCTAAGTGAACAGTGCAAATGGAGGCATAAAGTTCAAATAATAGGAGTAATATTTACCATCAGGAGTCTCTTCAAATGCGTGGAGGACGGGCCATCCCTTTCAGTGGAAATGGCAAGGAGGCAGTCTCAGCTGGAGAGACTTATACAAGCAGTTTAAAGGCACAGGGCACTATTTGTTGAGAAGTGCATTGAGGCTTAGTGGGTCATTGAGGCCCCCAAATTGTTTTTCAGTGGATAGTTGTACAATCCAGAAGGTTTCTCTTTGTTTGAGACGTTTCATGATGTCACAGTGGGGGGGACACCAGACTTTTTCCAGCGATTGGATCTTAATTTGGTTGAAGGTATGTTTCTGTGTGGTACAGTGGTGATACAAAGTGGAGTCCGTGGCTAAAAGTTTTATCCGAGATTTGTGCTCTAAAGATCGCTCACGGAGACTCCTACTGGTGAATCCCACGTACTGCAGGGAGCAGCTGCACTGGAGTAGGTAGACGACCGCTGTGGTCTGGCAGTTTGAGAAGCATCTTAGCTGGAATTGCCTATGATTCGTGGAGCTGACAACAGTCTTCTGGGGATTTATGTTACTGCATATGGCACACCTTCCACACGGGTACGTGCCTTTGCCCAAGGAGCTCTTCAGAGGTGTTTGATGCAAGTTTGTATGTGACAAAATGTCACCTATATTTTGCGTCCTCTTATGTGCCACTATGGGAAAGTCTTTTAGGCCTTCAATATTCGAGACCAATGGCCAGTATCGTTTGACAATGTTCACCATCTGTTGTTTATGCGGGTTCAATGTGAGTGGCCAGACTGTGCGAGTATCTTGCCTTCTTGTTTTTGGTAGCAGCAGTTCTGATCTCGGGATGTTATCAGCTCTTCTTTGCGCTTTAGCCAAGACCTCAGTAGGGTAACCCCTCAGTGTGAGATTGTGAAGCAGTCTATTGGTTTCACTTCTGTAGTCGTCTACTCTCGTGCAGTTGCGTTTAAGTCTAAGTAGCTGTGCATACGGAAGATTATTCTTTAGGCTGTGCGTATGATAGCTCTTATAGTGCAACAGTGAGTTCTTTTGGATGGGTTTCTGGAAATTTTTAACCTGTATCCTGGAGTTGTTGACATACGTTGTAACATCAAGGTAGTTTATTTTATGTTGATCATAATCATAGGTGAAGGATATGGATTCATGCCAGTTGTTCAGCCAGATTCCAAATTCCTCCATGTCCTGGTCACCCATTACTACAAAGTAAAGGTCATCTATGTATCTAAAGGTAGTGCGTATCCTGGAGACCACAGTGTTAGGGGTGGAGGAGTAGAGATTCTGCTTCTCTAGATGAATCATGAATATATTTGCAATCGTAGGAGCTACACTACTCCCCATTGCAACCCCATTTACTTGTAAGTAGAACTGTCCGTTGAATGTGAAATAGTTATAGTCAAATATAACGTCTAACAGTTCGATCAAGAAATGTGTGGGAGGATCGCAGATGGGTCTGGTGTCCAGCAGGTCGAAGATGATTGTTCTGGCTTGATCCAGTGGGACGTGTGTATACAATGATACCACATCCGCCGTCACTAAGTAATCATGTGGTCGCACTTCGAACCCTTCTATCCTTGATATGAAGTCCTTCGTATCTAAAATGAATGTAGGGGTGTCCTCTGCGAAAGGATGCAGGATGTCCTCCAGGAACTTGGATAGGGTTCTAATAACCCTGAGATGCCTGACACGATGGGTCGGCCCACAGGGGACGCTGGGGTTTATGTACCTTCGGGAGTGTGTGAAAAATCGGGATGCGAGGAGAGTCATTAGTCAAGTAATTGGCTACATGCTCAGTTATGTATCCCATGGTTTCACCCTCATAAATTATGGACGCGATTGTCGATGCATATTTTTTTGTGGGATCGGAGTCCAAACGTTTGTAGTAATTAGCATCCGTCAGTTGGCGGTTACATTCGCCGACGTAATCTATCTCTACTCCTCCACCCCTAACACTGTGGTCTCCAGGATACGCACTACCTTTAGATACATAGATGACCTTTACTTTGTAGTAATGGGTGACCAGGACATGGAGGAATTTGGAATCTGGCTGAACAACTGGCATGAATCCATATCCTTCACCTATGATTATGATCAACATAAAATAAACTACCTTGATGTTACAACGTATGTCAACAACTCCAGGATACAGGTTAAAAATTTCCAGAAACCCATCCAAAAGAACTCACTGTTGCACTATAAGAGCTATCATACGCACAGCCTAAAGAATAATCTTCCGTATGCACAGCTACTTAGACTTAAACGCAACTGCACGAGAGTAGACGACTACAGAAGTGAAACCAATAGACTGCTTCACAATCTCACACTGAGGGGTTACCCTACTGAGGTCTTGGCTAAAGCGCAAAGAAGAGCTGATAACATCCCGAGATCAGAACTGCTGCTACCAAAAACAAGAAGGCAAGATACTCGCACAGTCTGGCCACTCACATTGAACCCGCATAAACAACAGATGGTGAACATTGTCAAACGATACTGGCCATTGGTCTCGAATATTGAAGGCCTAAAAGACTTTCCCATAGTGGCACATAAGAGGACGCAAAATATAGGTGACATTTTGTCACATACAAACTTGCATCAAACACCTCTGAAGAGCTCCTTGGGCAAAGGCACGTACCCGTGTGGAAGGTGTGCCATATGCAGTAACATAAATCCTCAGAAGACTGTTGTCAGCTCCACGAATCATAGGCAATTCCAGCTAAGATGCTTCTCAAACTGCCAGACCACAGCGGTCGTCTACCTACTCCAGTGCAGCTGCTCCCTGCAGTACGTGGGATTCACCAGTAGGAGTCTCCGTGAGCGATCTTTAGAGCACAAATCTCGGATAAAACTTTTAGCCACGGACTCCACTTTGTATCACCACTGTACCACACAGAAACATACCTTCAACCAAATCAAGATCCAATCGTTGGAAAAAGTCTGGTGTCCCCCCCACTGTGACATCATGAAACGTCTCAAACAAAGAGAAACCTTCTGGATTGTACAACTATCCACTGAAAAACAATTTGGGGGCCTCAATGACCCACTAAGCCTCAATGCACTTCTCAACAAATAGTGCCCTGTGCCTTTAAACTGCTTGTATAAGTCTCTCCAGCTGAGACTGCCTCCTTGCCATTTCCACTGAAAGGGATGGCCCGTCCTCCACGCATTTGAAGAGACTCCTGATGGTAAATATTACTCCTATTATTTGAACTTTATGCCTCCATTTGCACTGTTCACTTAGGCCCTTAGAAATAATATGAATGTTATTGCATCTAGACTTAACACTGGTGAGGACGCCACATTTGGATAAACCGCTGCCTCTGAGGAAGTCCTGCAACCCCAAATGACTAAACGGCTTGTTGCCGGCTACACACAGAGCTCTTCGCCGTCAGGCTTTGCCCCCGCACCACTCGTCCCCAGGGACATCTGGCTGTGGGGCCCGAGTTCTCCCCCGCGACATTCGCTACTATTGAGCCCGGGCGTCTGCTGCCATTGTGTGGACTACCACTCCCGCCATCCTTTGCTGACTCGCATAGGCGGGGCCGGCGTCTCCAACCAGGAAGACGTTCTCCGGCTGGGCCAGACCCCGCTGACTTCACCCGCTTTCGCCACCCGATCTACGGGTTCCTATTGGAGCCATTGTGCTCCAGGGCACATTCCTCTCATAGTAAGGTTCGGTCTCTCACTATCTCAGTGCATATCTATAAGAGACACACCTTTCTCAGCGTTCTTCCAGCCCTTTTATTACCATATGGTATTGTATTGACTTATATGTCCTGTGGCTTGTTGAACTGCATGCTTTATTGCTCTTATGCATTCTGTTGTTAATATAACTGTATGATCGTGATACACATGTACTACCTATGTAATTCTATATCACATGTATGTGCTACATTGCTTTTCTCACATTGTGAGTTATTGATAGAGATTTAAAGCTATTTTGATTATATCACTGCCTTAGTAGTTTTTTACCTGTACCAGACAGTGCTGCCCCCTGTATACAGTGGGATTTATAGTTCACCTACCATCAAAGAGCATTCTGAACTCCACCAACGATGGAATGGAAGCAAACTTGGCACACAGAACTCCCATGAGCAACAGAAAATACTGGAAGGGTTTTGGTGGGTAATGACCTTGAGTTTTGAGTTGTAGTTCACCTATATCCAGAGAGCACTGTGGACCCAAACAACGATGGATCTGGACCAAACTTGGCACGGATACTCAATATGCCCAAATGTGAACACTGATGGAGGTTGAGGAACTTGCCATTTGGGAGTTGTAGTTGCTGGGATTTCTAGTTCACCTACAATCAAAGAGCATTCTGAACCATATCAGTGGTAGAATTGGGCCAAACTTCCCACACAGAACCCCCACGATTAACAGAAAATATTGTTTTCTGATGGACTTTGGCGACCCCTATGACACCCCCCCCCCCAGGGGTCCCGACCTCCAGGTTGGGAAATGCTGGCTTAACTGATTTAACCCATTCCAAGTAAGGAGTGGATTTTCTCATACACAAACATACCTGTTGAAACACCATAACTTAGCCATCCTGAATTGTTTTCATGTTTCTTTTTGAGCTTGTAACTACCTTCTCTGTCCTCATGCCACACTTTTGTTGTGATGGACAAAATGGACATGGATGTGTCTAAGACTGGATGAGAGACCAGCAATGGGCCAAAGGGAGGATGCTGCCCTGTCTCCACAAATTAGCCAAATCCTAATTATTGAGAAACTGCAATGCTAAATGTCCTTTATTGGTTCCCTACAGTTTCTCCTTAGCAGTTTAGTATGGCGGAGTTGCCTAAAGGCATTTGGATGCCCAGGTGATCGTTGGGCTGTGTTCTCAATGTCTTTGGAAGGAGCCTAGGAAAGGAAAGGTACAATGCCAAATCCTATGGCGGGGGTAAAAAAGTAGGCAGCCAATTCTATAGCTCATTGTAGCTCAAGGGGGTGGGGAGAAAGGTGGGAGGGAATAATACATTTTCCCAGCAAGTTGAAAGCAGTTTAGAAGAGGAGTCTGTAGTCCACTGATGTATTTGAACACAATTCACTAAAACCCTAAAATCAATTCATGTTCTGCTGTTAAGCCAATGGAATTACCTTCTGCAAGTTGTCATCCTCATAACAATCTAGTGAGATAAATTGGTTTGGGATTAAGGAATCTTGGGAGTGCTACCATAAGCTCCTTGGACAGATATAAATGTGATTTAGTAAACAATAGGAATAATAGTTGCTATTATTGCCTAGTCTCGCACTAACAGACCAGGCAACATGTTCCAATTATTGAGCAAACTTTGTTGATTTAGGACACATGGTCTTTTGATTTGTAATGGGTTTTTGTGCCCAAACGAGGTATTTTTGTTTAGCTGAGGCTTGTATTTTCATATGCAAATAGACATTAATCTTCTCATAGTTAGGTGTCAATCTCTTATTCTGCAACCCAGCACCCCAAGAACTGCCAGGATATGAAAGGTCTCCAACAAGCTATAATTGAACACCATGGCAAACGACAGACTACCTAAACTGTGCCGGTTAGAGCAGACAAAAAACTCAACATCAGACCTCTTGGCTAGTTCAATTGACAAAACACGCTAGCAGTTGTTGGCTGTATCCAAATCTTCTAGAAGAACTAGACCCAAAAATGGTTGCACAATTAATACTGTATGTAGAAGCTCAGGAAGACATTGCCACCCTCAGTAAAACTGGCTCATTGAAATGGCTAAGCCATTTTAAACAGATATCGCACATGTACTGTTTAGTTGTGACTTGTACAAGAAAGAGAGAAACCAATACCTTGGGTCATACATTATACAAAAAAACACTGGGATCCGTATATTAACAGTCCTTTTTCTGTATTGTCGAAGGCTTTCATGGCCGGAATCACTGTGTTGTTGTAGGTTTTTTCGGGCTGCCCAGGAAGTTGATCGTGATCGACCAGTCGATCGCAGGACCAAAGAAGGTCGATCACAGCCGGATGGGGTGCTTCTCAGAAGGGGCGGAGGCAGGCTGCACCAAGCCCCGCCCCCTCCCTGGCTTCGGCACTCTCAGCAGCTGCTCCAGCCTTGAGGAGGGCAGGGCCAAGCCAGCCTTGTGCTAGCTATGCCATCACTGGCTTAGCACTGCCATCCTCAAGCCTGGAGAAGCTGCTGGGAGCTCCAAAGCCAGAGGGAAGGGGGCTCCGCCCCCTCTGGCTTCCGCTCTACCAGCAGCTTCTCCAAGCCCTGCCCCGCCTCTCTCCAGCCTTGAGGAGGTAGGTAGATCTTTCTGACTTGGTTTTATTATAAGTCGCTCGCATGCTGAAAAAGTGTGGGCACCCCTGTTCTAGAGGCATTCTCTCTGGACGTTTCGCCTGCATCTATGGCAAGCATCCTCAGAGGATTTTGGAAGCGAATATGGCAAGACAATGTAATGGTGGGTGGGCATTTTAGTGAAGCGAGCATAATTCTAAGATAGCAATGCTACTGTGGCAGCAACATGGAAATAGAGCCTTGACCACTGGTATTGCCATGGGTGATGAGCAGCTTCCCAGCTTTTGGGATGGAACCATGTGCCCTAGGAGTCAGCTATTGTATGACATCAGAAATTTGGTTGCATTGGATGTTCTACCGGTCAAGAGAGCACTATGATCTCACGGGTTGCCATTCCAATTGATGGGGAGTCACCTTTAGCCATCCCAGACTGGATTAATCTTAACCTTGCTGCTGTAGAATCAGGGCAACTCTGCTCATTCTCACCAGAACCAGAAAACATCATTTTGGGAACAGCACTCTCTGTAACTGGACAAGGGGTTCTCGGTCTTGTAAAAAGCAACTTTTATTAGCTTTGCTTGTGAACGTTGCCCAGCTTATGAGCCTGCTACTCCTTCCAGCACTGTGCTGTCCATTTCTTTTGTTAGGGTGACATACTTGCAGTGTGCTTGGAGTCATTGTCACTCGAGGGGAAAGCTAGATTCAAAAATGTATCACATGTCAAACCCCACTCCCCTCTTGGTTGCTGTTGTGTGCCTTGTCATTTTAAAACAGGAATAATGGCTGAAACTGGGGGGACTCTAGTTATGACTCTTGTCTCCAACACTCAAACCACAACACCATCTTGATTCCCCACCTTGCAAGACATGTTCTGACATGAATACACAGCTTTTCCAGCATTTGCTTTTTATGGAACATCTCCATGTTTTTGATGTACAAAAAATACACAGAGGTGGAACATCTCTATTTTAAAATTGGTTTATTGTTATTTGTAACAATGCTGGACATATTTTAAAAATTATGTAGCTTGTTTGCATTTAATGTCAATGGTTCAAATAATGTCAGGCTGAATGCTTGAACCCCCCCCCCCCCAAAACACACCCATGTCAACCTCACCAAATGTGGCAAAAAGTTTGGACACTCCTGATTTTGAAATGAAAGCTGGCTTGACCCTGTTGGTACATAGTTTCACAGTCAAGACTGAGCACAACCCATGGACTCAACGGCTTCCTTGTGTGTGGAGGTGCTGAGGATCAGGTTCCTAACTCCTGCTTATAAGCAAGTGAAATCTTGCATGAGCCTGTTGTGTCATTCACTTGACACCAAAGAAAGGAAGGGCTGTGTGACAACGTTTCAGCCTTTAGCTTAGGCTTGAAAATTTTGTGGTGTTGCTCGTGGAAATCCTGAAAGCCAGTAAGACCAGTCCATATGTGTAGGAAGGCTCATGTATGCCTGGGCCGGGCCCCTTTAGGATCCAGGGTAAACAAGCCTGGTTATCATACAGAACAGTAGAAACACAGAAGTGCACAAAGTAGTAATATATCTCATTTAGTGATTAGTAATGGTAAGTACCAAAATACACAATAATATCAATTTCAATACACACATATATAAACATACGACACATCAATTCCCAGTCCTACCGCCAATGCAATGTCATATGATGGTATTATGGAGGATAGTCTTCCAGGATAGAACCCAGCTAAAATCCAGGAGGGTGCTGGGATATTTGTAATCCAAGTATGAAATGTTGGCAGCACCCTCCTGGATTTTAGCTGGGTTCTATCGTGGAAGACTATCCTCCATAATACCATCATATGACATTGCATTGGCGGTACGACTGGGAATTGATGTGTCGTATAAGAACATAAGAACATAAGAAGAGCCATGCTGAATCGGACCTCAGCCCATCTAGTCCAGCATTCTGTATCACACAGTGGCCCACCAGTTGTACACAGGGATCTCTAGCAGAAAGGAGGGCAAAACCCTGACCTGCTCCCGACCCCCCACAACCAGTACCCAGGGAAATCCTGCCTACCTCAACCAACTCCGAGGTGGCACTTGAATGTTTATATATATATATATGTATTGAAATTGATATTATTGTGTATTTTGGTACTTACCATTACTAATCACTAAATGAGATATATATTACTACTTTGTGTACTTCTGTGTTTCTACTCCCCTTTAGGATCCCACATGGCATTGTGCCCTTCTCCACGAATAAACCAAATTATTAAAAAAAAAAGCCAATGTGAGCCAGTCACTTTAATTATGCACCATGATAGCAGGCTGCATCCTTCAGTTTAGCTTGCTACAGACTATATGTTGGCTTCACTCAGCCCTGGCCACCTTTATCTCTCTCCCTTCCTTCCTTCCTTCCTTCCTCTGTGGCCTTTATGGGGAAAGAGAGAGGGATTAATGGATGGCAGTTTCTCCTGTTCCAGGTCCTTTTGCTTCTGCTGCCCCCAGCTGGTTTGCTCTGTTTATCAGTGGTGGGTTCAGGCTTGCAAATAGTGCTCACCATGTGCCAATGGGGAATGCTTGGTGATTTTGCTTCTCTTCTTATTTCCTGACCCTGCTCCTTGTTAGCTGGGTGCGTCCGATGGTGAGCAAGGAGAGATGTTCTTGCCTCTCCAAGGCCAGCACTGCAGTGGCTGGAGAAGGATTTGCGGAAGGTACGCCAAGCAAAGCAGGCTGTTGCCGGAACCAATTAGCCTCCAGCCAGCAGGCAGAGTTTCAGCCCCTGTTCTTTCCGGCCTGTTCTCTGTGCCCCTTCTGCCTCTCTTTCCCTTATCTCCTCTCTCTTTCTCTTTCTCTCTCTGCTTTTTTCTCCCTGCTTCCATCCCCGCCTCCAGGATCTCTCTGCCTTTCTCCCTTCCTCTCCTTGTCGGAGCTTGTTTTGGGCAACGTGGGGTTGCAGTGAGTCACACTGCGCGTAGGGGATTTTAAAAGCGTTCTGTTGTCGCTCAGTGCTTTGGCGCTGGGGGCGGAATGAATGATGGTCTCTCTTGCAGACGGCTGGGTTTGTCCCTCCTCCCCTCCCCTGCTTTCCTGAGGAAGGGGTTTGTTTGGGGAGCTCTCTTTCCCTCCACTTTAGAAGCTTCTCCATCTTCTGCTGGTGGGTGTCACAGGCCAAGGAGATGAAGGGGTTGCTTATGCCCTTCTCTGCGCTATCTATCATACATGTGAGCAGCCTTGCTTGCCCCTCAAAGATCCCTCCTTCGGTTTACAGCATGTGCTTGGAAGAAATGACAGGATGATAGAGTGACAAGGCCTCTCCTTTACAGGTTAGGAAGATCCTAGTTCTGATCATGCCTCTTTTCATACACCACCTTGCCTTGGGTCAGCTTCCTGCAATGTGGAAGTGACCTGTCCAACCTTACAGCACTGGTTCTCAACTATTCCTAATGCTGTGACCCCTGAATACAGTTCCTCATGTTGTGGTGACCCCAACCATAAAATTACTTTCATTGCTACTTCATAACTGTAATTTTGCTACTGTTATGAACCCTGGTGGTGCAGTAGATTAAGCCGCTGAGCTGCTGAACTTGTTGACCAAAAGGTCACCAGTTCAAATTCTGGGAGCGGGGTGAGCTCCCGCTGTTAGCCCCAGCTTCTGCCAACCTAGCAGTTCAAAAACATGCACGTGCTTCTTCAATGCATGTTCTACAGAGATCTTAGATCCAATCTCATTGGACCATGGCTTTTAAAGTACCCAGGGCGCAGTGAAAGATGTTATTCCACCCTCCTGCTTTCGGACTCTAACACTGCAATGACTTACAGTGTTGCTAAGTTCTGTGCTGCTGCCCTTAATATCAGACGGGTGATGACTGACATCGTAAGGCAACAATATCCTGTCTTTTAAAAATATATTTTTATACTGATTTCTAGTCTGATTTTAAATAACTGTTTACTGGGGAGTTGTCCTTCTCCTCTTAGGGCGCTTGTGCCCGCTTTGTGCTGGTCTGTGACCGTAATAAAGTTTTGATTGAAATGTGAGTAGATCAATAGGTACCACTTCTGCGGGAAGGTAACAGTGCTCCATGATGTCATACCAGTGGCCACGTGACCTTGGAGATGTCTATGGACAATGCTGGCTCTTCGGCTTAGAAGTGGAGATGAGCATCACCCCCCCAGAGTTGTACATGACTGGACTGTGAGGGGAAAACCTTTACCTTACCTATGAATCCTAATGTAAATATCTGATCTGCAGGATGTATTTTCATTCACTGGACCAAATCTGGCACAAATACCCAATACGCCCAAATTTGAATACTGGTGGGGGCAGGGGGGTGGGATTGTTTTTTTCATTTGAGAGTTGTATTTGCTGGGATTTACAGTTCAATCAAAGGGCATTCTGAACTCCACGAACGATGGAATTAGACCAAACTTGGCATACAGAACTCCCATGACCAACAGAAAATACTGGGTTTGGTGGGCATTGACCTTGAGTTTTGGAATTGTAGTTCACCTACATCCAGAGAGCACTGTGGATTCAAACAATGATGGATCTGGACCAAACTTGGCACGAATCCTCAATATGCCCAAACCAAATGTGAACCTTGATGGAGTTTGGGGAAAATAGACTTTGACATTTGGGAGTTGTAGTTGCTGGGATTTATAGTTCACCTACAATCAGAGAGCATTCTGAACTGCACCAATGATAGAATTGGGCCAAACTTCTCAACTTCCCACGCAGAATCCCCATGACCAATAGAAAATACTGAGTTTTCTGATGGTCTTTGGCAACCTTTCTGACATCCCCTCGCGACTCCCCCAAGGGCCCAGACCCCCAGGTTGAGAAACACTGCCTTACATCAAGACAAATGTACATGAAATGCTCGGAATATTTTTTTTATATCAGAGAAACGATTATGGAACATCAATAGATAGAAAGTATTGCACTATATGCAACAAACACTTGCATATGTATGTTTACTTGAAACGCTCGGAACATTTTAAAGAGACGCATAAGTCCTCTGTATTTTTATTGTAGTCTGTCCTCCACACTTCCCTGTGGTTCCCAGAAATACACATGTTGTAATTTGAGTGTGGCTGTCATCCAGCCTTTCTGTGCCACCCACCTCCTCTGCAACTTTGGGCGAAGGCCTCTTTCCATTTCCCCGGAGAAGGCGGTGTGTATGTGTGTGCATGTGTGTGTGCCTGCTGGCTGAAGTAGCCAGTCACTGAGTCACTGGTGAAACTTTAGAGCTCTTGGAACTTCCTTTGAGCTTGCTGGGCGGGGTGCTGACGCCACGGGGAGCGAAGAGAGATTTATCAGGAACATTGGGGCCGGATGTGTGGTTACCCAGTTTTCAGACTGTGGTGCAGAACAGATGACAGCGTATGCTCTGGGCAAGCGAGGATGCCGAGGAGGACGGAGTCTTCTTCTTTTTCCCCCGTCTGCTGCTTCTACCATGGGGAATTGGGGTGGGGGCTCTCCCTGGGGCAGCTGACATCCTGTTGTCATCTTCTTCTCCTTCACCACCACCTCCTCCTGGTTTTCCTCCCTCCCTGCCTGCCTTTCTCCTTCCCTCCCCTCCTTTAGCCTTGCCGTGCCTTGAGCTGCACTGGTAAGACATTTGCAGTGCCGCTGGATCAGGAGAAGGAGGGATTTAGGTCAAGCGCTCAAGTGAGTAGAAACAGCCATCTGTGAGCAGCATGAAGAAGGCCAGGCCACCCAGAGCTGAGAGGCTGGAGAGAAAGGAATGGTGTATGTGTGTGTGTGTACGTGAAAGTGTGTTTGTGTGTGTGTGTGTGAGAGAGAGATGCATCTGAAAAGCAATCTGGCCTTTCACTCTCTTTCCACCTCTCCCCCCACCCCACCCCTCTTTGAGTCTTCTGGAAAGAAACTCAACCAAATCCTTCCTTCCTGCCTTCTCTCCCTTTCTGCCTGACCCTCCCTCACTGGCAAGGCTGCTGTCAAATGAAGGAGAAAGCTATGTTGGAGCTGCCTAGGCGAAAATCCAAGATCATCCTGAAATCTAACAGGAAGGTGTGTGTGCGTTTGTGTGTGTTGGGAAGGGTGGGGAGAGGAGTGGATGCAATGATCCACTGCCAAAGTGTCAGGGACAGAATTTAGGCACACGGAGAGGGTGTGGGAGGGCAGAGTGCTGCGGACGGACTTTAACTATATGATTTCAAGAGCAATTTGTAAAAGTCAGTAGGGATAAAGTGGCTTCAGGACAAAAAGAGAAACTGTGGAAAGTTCTGGGGAAGGGTTTTGCCCTTTCGGCTGACAACTTGTTGGAACTGTTTGTAAAACCCTGGTCTTGACTGTATTAGGTGCTGACCAGTTTGCATGTATGTGTATGCATGAACAGTTCACTTGGAAAGGAATTCCCGCTGGTTGTCTTCCAAGTGTCAGAGGTTTTTTAAGGAAATGCTTTGGGCAAGCGATGTGTCCATCCTCAAATATGGTTTCCAGATGAGACTCTTACTGTGCTATCACCCTGCTTCATGTACAGAATATTTGAGGGTCCAGGCAGCAATGCCACTCACTTGTAACCCTACCTTTTTTTTCTTCGTGGTCTCTGTGAATGCACACATGTAGAGTGACTGCGCCTGCACAGGCTCCAACGGAAAACTTCCCAGTTTAAACTTTTCAAGTTTTGGCGGTAACCCCGCCCAGTCCCCAGCAGGGCATAAAAGGCGCCCTGCGCGCACACTCCGCAATTCCTTTTTTTTCACCGCAAGGCTCGCATCGGAACTTCCTCGCTATGTCAACGACTTGTTTTAAACACTGTACGCAGTGTTCTCGGAAGATCCCTGATTCGGATAAGCACTCTAAGTGCCTCCTTTGCCTCGGTGAGGCTCATTTCGCCGCTTCTTGCCAGGTGCTGATGGCCCAATCCCATAAAAATCGGGCTCATTGGCTGAGGTATCTCCTGTACCAGAACTCATCAATGTCGAGGGCTACTCCTTCGGTGTCGACCTCAGCGGGTCCATCCTCAACAGATCCCCCCCCCCTTGGCGTCCACCTCGGCAGCTCTGGCTTCTTTGGCACGCTCCACTTTGGCGGGAAGGAAGCCGCCATCAAAACCTCATTCGATGGTGTCGACAGGGTCAAATTCTTCAAGGTAGACGAGACAATCCAAGCAGTCTTGCACTGTGATGACAGAAACTGTGCAGGCTCGAAACTCGTCCACCGCGAGCTCAATGGCTTCTGCTCGCTCGACTCGCTCCATGAGGTCGGCTGTGGCTACGCCGCCATCTTCTACGGCTGTGTGCATTGCTTTCAAAAGAGTGCATGAGGAATCCTGCCGAGCGAGGGCGACATCGCCTGGCTGACACCAGGGAAGTCCCTACTGGCGCCAACCTCCTCACGGCCTCCAGCGAAGAAGAGGGCAGTGCCACAATCTTCCTCCTCGACTTCATAGAGAGTTGTTACAACCGCCTCGCCGGCCACCTCGTTGGCGCGCTCATCCCTGATCCCGGCTCAGTCATCTCCTCTGACTCAGCCATCTCCTCCGGTACAGCTCTCCCAGGCAGACCAGCCAGTCAAACTCATCCCCCAGGAACCTCTAGACTCTCCAGGGGTGTTGGTCGAGAGTGTGGTGCAGGTTCACCAGCAACCTCCGCCGAATGTGATCTCTGCCAGACAGGAGCTCTTCCTGGTGGTGTCTACCCCGAAAAAAAGGAGGCAGACAGTGCATTTGGCCTGGGTGGCTCAAGCCTCAGCGTCAAAACGACCACCGATGCTATCTTCTCCTCGCCGACCACCTCCTCCACCTTCTGTGTCTCCCTCCTCGACTGCCCAGTCTGAGGCTGAAGAGGGTGAAAACGAGGCACCTGAATTTGTCCATTCAGGTTCAGTACTGTCCCTTGGTATCGACAGGTCACTGGCCCATGATGTGTATGAGGCTGACCCTCCGTCGCTGACTAACAACATGCGAGCATTTGCCAATCAAATGGGAATGTCAGACGAAGACCGTGCTGTTCTGACTACCAGTTCAATGTCCTTCCTTTCGGTTTGGTAACCGCGCCAAGGACTTTTACAAAATGCATGGCAGTGGTTGCGGCCTACTTCCAGAAGGAGAAAATCCAGGTTTTTCCATACCTGGACGACGGGTTGCTGGCATAACAGTCTCCCACGGTCCTGAGGTCGCAGATACAAACTGAACGTTGGGGCTGACTTCCTCAGCCAAACCTGATCATCCTCCCATGAGTGGAGGATCCAATCAGATGAACTCTCAAAGCTGTTTGATGACTGGGGTCGACCGGATGTCGACCTCTTTGCCTCACCGATGAATGCCCAGCTCCCTCGGTACGGAGCCCGTCTTCCCCCGGATGCAGCGTTGGGCTGCCTTGGAGATGCCTTGCTCCTGGACTGGTCCGAGCAATTCCAGGGTTCTACGTTCTGACTTCCTCCGATCATCCTCCCTCTCATCCTCAGATGTGGTCGACCGGAGGATCCAGATGTTCGTCTTGCCGGAAGCGTTGGGCTGCATTTTGGTGGCCCTCCGTTTCCTCTCATCCTCAGAGTGGTCGAGAGGATCCAGAGACAGGCATGGTATCCTGTCCTGCAGATTTCCAATGGTCGGTATCATCAATTTCCTCTGCGTCACGATCTTCTCATGAGGAAACAAGGTCTCCTTCTCCATCCTGACTTCCCCTCCCTTCACCTGACAGCTTGGAGGATCCAATTCTGACGTCGCTGCAGCCGGCTGTGCGGTCCATCCTGTCAGCTGCCCACAAGCCAATGACGGTCAAGGCCTATGTCCCAACAATTGTCCAATTGGATTGCCTCCACCATTGGACTATGTTATGAACTGGCCCACCACCTGCCTCCACTGGCCCGGTCGACAAGAGCCATGGCAGCTTCAACTGCCTTTCTTAAGGGCATTCCCCTGGACTCTATGTGTAAGGCAGCAATTTGGTCCAATCCTTTTACTTTTGTTTCTCATTATAGATTGGACACCAATGAACAGGAAAGACACAGCTTTTGGCTATTCGGTTCTTTCCTCTTGCCCTCTGTGAATGTTATTCTCTATGGGGTCTGCTTTTTCTTTGTATTCCAGACGTACCGGGGTCATCGTTATACCTGCAGTACCGTCTCTGACTACCTTTATTGATGAAGTCGTTTTACTCTTGTTTGTTCTGTAAAGTTTCTCATTGCAACTGCCCAATGTTTGTTCATAAATAACATTGTGATTCCATGTCTTCTGAATGCATATGCTTCTCGGTACCGTGTCCGGCCACAGACACTGCTTTTTTGAAATGTGATGTTTACACAAGTTTGCTACTTCAGTGTTATGTGGGTATGCTGTTGTTCATATTGAACTGATTGCCCTCTTGGGCCTAGGGGTGCTTCACCCCATAAACACTTGGATGGTTTGTCCTGTCCTTTATTGTTGCTTTTTCACAATAAATCATTTTTTGGTCCTTCAGAGATGGTCGGTTTGTTTTTCCCACCTCCAGGACCTTAGCTTGCTAGTCTCCACATGTGTGTATTCACAGAGACCACGAAGAAAAATGGTAGGTTACATACCTGTGACCATCTTTCTTCGAGTGGTGCTCTGTGAATTCACACAAACCCGCCCAGCCTCTCCTCTTACAAACCTCCTCCTTTCTCGCTGCCTTCTGGCGTAGGAACTGTGGAGTGTGCGCGTGGGGCGCCTCTTATGCCTTGTCGGGGACTGGGCGGGGTTACCGCCAAAACTTAAAAAGTTTAAACTGGGAAGTTTTCCGTTGGGGCCTGCGCAGGCGCAGTCACTCCACATGTGTGAATTCACAGAGCACCACTCGAAGAAAGATGGTCACAAGTATGTAACCTACCAATGCTTACCCACTTCTTCTTCTACTGGGATGTGTTAGGTATAGCCAAATGGAAATGCTTTTTGATTGGTGTTGGGAGATATCTGTGCAGAAGCAGCTCTGTATCTCCTCTTATGCTTACTTCTGTGGCCAGAAGTCCTGTGAGGAATTGACATTATTGTCCATAAACTGCAAGTGACTGCAGAAATCTCATGCTCCATATGGCCCACGTGTGGAATGGGAGTTGAGAGGATCAGTCATATTTGCCTCTATTTATGTCTATACCTACATCTATACTATACTCACACACAAAAAGGGTACAGTATGAGCCCTGTATCGTTGAGGCTGGTGCCCATAATTTTTCATTCACTTTCATCCCAAATATATATACCGTATATACTCGAGTATAAGCCGACCCGAATATAAGCCGAAGCACCTAATTTTACCACAAGAAACTGGGAAAACGTATTTACTCGTGTCTAAGACGGGGGTAGGAAATGCAGCAGCTACGAGTAAATAGCAAAATCAAAGTAGATACCAATAAAATTACATTAATTGGGGTAATGAATATTTACATAAAACTGTAATTTAAGATAAGACTGTCCAACTCTGAACCATTATTCTAACCTTCTTCAATATAAATGTGCTTACGTATCCTTCCAATAATAAGTGCAAAATAATAAATGTAATAATAATAATTATAAATAGAGTAAAATAATAAATGTAATAATAATAGTTAGAGTAAAATAATAAATGTAATAACAACAATAATAGAGTAAAATAATAATTGTAATAATAATAACAGCCAGCAGAGTGACCTTGTTTGCTGTGTACTAATCTTGTTGTGTTTCAAATAATAATAATAGAGTAAAATAATGTAAAAAATAATAAAAGTAGAGCATAGTAATAAATGTAATAAAATAATAATAATCACAGAGTAAAGCAATAAATAACCCTGACTTGAGTATAAGTTGAGAGGAGCTTTTTCAGCCTAAAAAGGGGCTGAAAAACTAGGCTTATACTTGAGTATATACAGTATTCTCTCTAGGTCTTCTAATATGAGTCAATAATATGCTTCTGCTGTAGTGTGACCCACAGAAGTCTGCTGATGGACCTAAACATGTTCTCTATAGGCATGTTCCAGTCAGTGGTTCTCAACCTGTGGGTCCCCATATGTTTTGGCCTTCAACTCCCAGAAATCCTAACAGCTGAATCCTAACAGCTAGTAATCTGGTTGGGATTTCTGGGACTTGTAGGCCAAAACACCTGGGGACCCACAGGTTGAGAACCACTCTTTCAGATCCTCCAATGCAATTCTATGGTGTGATTCCACTGGAAGTAATTCATTACAATAGAGTTCACCGTTATCCATGGTTTTGCATATCCACAGGAAGTCCAGGGATGTATCCCATGCAGATACCGCCACTGCATCATCACACACACACACACACACACACACACCTGCACCCGTTCACATACTTCCAGAGAAATAGGCATTGGAGGTTCCTTGCTGGGTGAAACCAGTAAGAAAATACAGACATTTGCTTCCCATAGAGAATGAATGAAAACCTATTCTTTGCATTTTGCACACTTAAAACAAAATTTACAATTGAAGCAGGAAACAAGAGATAGCTATAGAACTCCCTTTGCAGAATGGTCAAAACAAACCCTGGAAACCTGGTGGCTTTTGTAGGCAAGCTGCTGCCTGTTTCTGTGGCTCTGTTTCCCCAACTTATTTGATGGCACACCCTTTTGCCATGCTTTGCTTGAAGAGCGTTTTCACCTTGGTGACATGGGCTGGCATGCCTCACCTCGTGTGTCAACATCATCTGGTCTCGAAGTTCATACCATGACAAACCTCTTGGCATTAGTGTCCTTTCTAAGGGTTTGGGAGCAAGAAGTAGGCATAGTCAGGTGCCTAGGATAAAGCGGTTGGTTATTTATTTTTTATTTTTGTCTGAAGTTGACTATTTACCATGTGTTTTCTCTAAGGACCGTCTTACTTGGAAAATTTCCTGCAACATGTTTATTGTGTAGTATTTCGGCAATATTTCTGCCCCCCCCCCCCTCCCAAATTTAAATATACTGAATTTCCTTCAGTATGTTGCAGGGAGGATGGAGATGTATTGTACCATCAGTCCCTGAGCTACAAACATCCGACTTACAAATGACTCATATTTCAGAATGGGGGTGATACAACAGGAGAGAAATCTACTCCTCGGAAGGGGAATTCACTCCTGAAGAAGTTATTATCATGGGGAAAAGGAGTCTCCACTGAAGATTTAGTCCTAATCCTTGTTTCCACAACAAGCCAATATTTCAAAATCCAAGGGACAGAAAGTGAGGTGAAATCTTCTAAACAGGGGCACAGACAGCAAAACAGACACCTTCCTTAGGCTATCCAAAGCTTGTATATGTATATGTGTGTATAGATATTTATCTATTTATTTACAACAATTATATCCTGGCCTTCTCACCCCGAAGGGGACTCAGAGCACAAGTTACATGTACATACAATATATTAAATTATTAGCATAGCACATATTAGTATTATAAATTACTATATTGTACTATACACTATACTGCAACATTATTAGTAATATTACATGTAATTTATTTATTTATTTATTCAGTTTTGTATGCCGTCCTTCCCCGAGGCTCTGAACAGCTTACAGAGAATATAGAAAACACGCTTTAACACAACAAAAGGAATTGAACTCTTAACTAAAAAACTTGTAAAACTGTTTGCAGCTGATTGGTCAGATCAGACCCCGAAAGCCTGTTAGAATAGAAGTGTGTGTGTGTGTGTATATTTATCTATTTATTTATTATATTGTTACATTATTAGTATTATATTGCATTACAATATTATGATCAATATTATGTGTTCGTACAATATATTATTATTATTTGCATAACACGATATTAGTACTATATATTACTATACTAACTTGGGTACGCAGCAGTGCCGAGGTTATTTGAAAAAGGCATTGTTTGTTTTTGGGGTGTTAGGTAATATCAGTTAGTTAATTAATAACAATATTTATTTGAAAAAAGCCACTTTTTGATTTAGTTTTTTTTAAAAAAAATAAATGCTCCCATTACAAAATGCATAAGGATGTGGGTGAGTGTGCCATAGGAAAGGGTAGGAAAGGGTTAAGGGAAAGGCAGTGGGTGGGGTCATGCAAATTCCACACCAATAGAGAGAGAGAGAAAGGAACCCTGGGATGCCCATTCTGGAGGAAAAAACAGAACATCTAGGAAGAAATTGTGCTGTCTGAAAGCATTCCTTGGGTGGTGGGCAGTATGGTGTTTGGGAAGAACATTACTAGGGTTTGGCCCCTGTAATCTGCAAACTTCGGCCCTTCCTCCAGGTGTTTTGGACTTCAACCACCACAATTCCTAACAGCCTCAGACCCTTTCCTTTTCCCCCTCGGCCACTGTAGGGAGGGCCGGTTTGCCCATGTCTGCATTACAGGGTTGTTGTGAAGATATAATGCAGGGAGCAATTTATGTTGCCTTAATCTCAGTGGAAGTATGTAAATAAATAAATAAATAAATAAATAAATAAATTAATGGCATTAGGAATTATGGGAGCTGAAGTCCAAAATACCTGGAAGGTCAAAGTTTGCTCATGTCTGAGTTAGTGGAAGATGGGTGTATTGTATTATGTGTGTCATCAATAGAAAGCAAATGTGTATCTTTGATAACCGGGTAGCGTTAAATCACACAAGTACCAGAACAAATTTATTCTGGGTCTATATCAATATAGCTTGAGTATCCCTTATCTGGACTTCCACATTCTGAAATACTCCAAAACTCACGATTATTCAAAATTATGAATAACTGAGATAGTGACATCTTTGTTTTCTAGTGGTTAGAAAGTTTGACTTGTGTTCCATCTCCAAGATATCTTAAGCTAAAGGTTTCCCCTTGAGATTAAGTCTAGTCGAGTCCGACTCAGGGTGGTGGTATTCATCTCCATTTCTAGGCTAAAGAGCCAGTGTTGTCCGTAGACGACTCCTAGGTCATGTGGGCACTGGCATGACTGCATGGAGCACCATTACCTTCCCACAGAAGCGGTACCTGTTGATCTACTCACATTTGCATGTTTTCGAGCTGCTAGGTTGGCAGAAGCTGGGGCTAACAGCAGGAGCTACCCTCCGCTTCCCGGATTCAAAACGTCTCATTAGGTATGCGCAAACAAAGTCATTCTAAAATTTAAAAAAATCCAAAATGCTCCTGTTCCCAAGCCATTTAGATATGGGATACTCAACTTGTACCAGTTTGTTGTCACTTTTCAATCCACAGCTGACCCCAGATCATGTTGCCTTTAAATAAAAGTTTCCCATCCTGTAACTTCTCGTTTGGCATTTTTATTAGGAAATAACGCGTTCTGTTTGGACAAATACACATTTTGTAAATACATTGTAGGCACTGGGCTTAAAAGTAGAGTGGAGTTCTGTCAATGGTGAAGGAGCTCATTTGTTGCAAAAGTTGCAAAGTTTGCACCACAACTTTTTAGTTCGACCTACATAACAGACATGGGCAAACTTTGGCCCTCCAGATGTTTTGGACTTCAACTCCCACAATTCCCAACAGCCTCAGGCCCCTTCTTTTCCCCCCTCAGCCGCTTAAGCTTCAATGATCACATTGTTTACCTGGATGGAATCAATTCTATTTCTGTGGAATCTTATAGTGTTTGTTTGTTTTCTCTTTTGTAGTGATTGCCGTTTTAAGCCTTAATTACAAAAAAGAGCATAGTAGTGATATTTACTCTTTAAAAGCAAACAAAATGATGGAAGAGTGTGTCTTGAGTGAATAACATAGGTGCAATGGCTCAAATCTGTCATGATGTTGAAGGTTTGTATTGTGAAGGAGAAAAGTGGTCAGTGTTTTACAGATCCAGCTTCATTTTTCTTTTTTTAATGGTGTAAGGCAGGGCTGTCCAACTGGCGGCCCTGGGGCCGTACACGGCCCCCCAGCCTGTTGGCTCCGGCCCCCGCTATGCCCCCGGCTGCCATTTTTAATTTTTTTAAAAAAAAAATTTTTTAATGGCGGCCGGGGGGGGGGGGGGGGGAGGCGGGGCAGGGAGGAGGAAGTGAGCTAGCTCCTCCTCCCTGCACCGCCCTCTTCTTCCCTCTCTCTCCGGAGCCGATGCCTTGGAAGGGAGGGGGGGTCCTTCCAGGTTTGGGGAAGGGTTTTCGCCCGGCACTCGAGACGCCAGTGCCGGGCGAAAAACCTTTCCCCAAACCTGGAAGGCTGGCGGGGAAAGCGAGCGGCGCTTTCGCTTCTCCACCAGCCATCCAGGCTGGCAGGGAGTTTTTCGCCCAGCCCCGTGTCCCTCTGCTCAGAGAGACACAGGAGCCGGGCGAAAAACCTCTCCGAGCCTGGAAGGCTGGCGGGAAAGCGAGCGGCGCTTCTCGCTTCTCCCACCAGCCATCCAGGCTGGCGGGAGTTTTAAGCCGGCTCCTGTGTCTCTCTGCTCAGAGAGACACAGGAGCCGGGCGAAAAACCCTCCCTGCCTGGAAGGCTGGCAGGGAAAGCGAGCGGCGCTTCTCGCCCCCCCACCAGCCATCCAGGCTTGCGGGAGGGTTTCCCTGGGTGACGTTAGGCTGGGTGACGTCAGGCGTCACACAGCCTAACGTCGCCCAGGGAAACCCTCCTGAAAATGGGCGGGCCGCGCAGGAGGCCGGCCACGCCCCCTGGAGCGGCCACGCCCCGGGAGCAATCACGCCCGGGAGCGGCCACGCCCCGCTCACTGATCACCTGCGGCCCCTTGGGCCGGAAGAAGTTGGACAGCACTGGTGTAAGGTAAAGCTAAAGGTTTTCCCTGACATTAAGTCTAGTCGAGTCCGACTCTGGGTGGTGGTGCTCATCTCTATTTCTAAGCCAAAGAGCTGATGTTGTCTGTAGATGCCTCCAAGGTCATGTGGCTGGCATGACTGCATGGAGCGCCATTATCTTCCTGCCGGAGTGGTACCTATTGATCTACTCACATTTGGATTTTTTCGAACTGCTAGGTTGGAAGGAGCTGGGGCTAACAGCGGGAGCTCACCCCATCCTGCAAATTAACCCACTGCACCAGCTTATGACAATGTATTTTATTTCATACAGTTCTACCAAATGTCAATGTGCTATGAATAACAGCCTTAACAGTTGTACATATGTTGTATGGTACGTACATTCCACTTTCATTCAACAGGTTGTTGACATAAGTCTTCTTACATACATCCAAGGGCAGATGTCTTCACTCTATCTGGTTGTGATCCCCAGGTTATGCCAGTCAGCTTTCGTACGATATTTCTAGCACCAGCATTTTGCTTGATATTCAAGCATTGTTTCTTATAAATCGGAGCACAGTCCAGAATGACTCCCGGGTATTTGGGTGTGCTGCAATGCTCCAGTGGGATTCCTTCCCAGGTAATCCTCAGAGCTCGAGATGTTGTCTGTTCTTAAGGTGGAAAGCACACGTCTGCATTTTAGATGGCTTAGGAATCAGCTGGTTTCCCTGTAATAGGCAGTAAGATCACCTAGAACTTTGGAGAACTTCTGGGCAGTGATGCCACGATCATCAGCATGATGGAGTAAGCAGGCTCTCATGAGGCAGGCCGTTCTTCAGTTTTCGCCATCTGCTTCTCTGACCCTGGAACTAAAAAAAAAGTTCCTTTTTTGTAGCAGATTTCCTATGAAGCAGGTGAGGTGTTAGTTCTTTGTGATATTATAAAATTTTCTCAGGAGAAGGCAATGATTTACAGTATACTAAGCTGATGACAGGTCTATGAAAACAGCTCCTGTAATCTGCTGCCTTTCAAAGCCATCTTCTATGTGCTGAGTCAGGTTCAGCACTTGTGATGTGCAGTTTTTGCCTTTCTTGAAGCCAGCTTGCTGTGGGTTCATAAATGGGTCAATTTTTCCATAATTCTATGCAAAATAAGTCTTTTCAGAACTTTGTAAAGATGGCACAACAAGTCCATCACTTTTTGGATCAAGGGGATTGGTCTATAGCAGTGGTTTTCAACCTGTGGGTCCCCAGATGCTTTGGCCTCCAACTCCCAAAAGTCCTAATAGCTGGTAAACTGGTATTTCTGGGAGTTGAAGGCCAAAAACACACGGGGAACCATAGGTTAAAAACCACTGGCCTATAGCTTTTTGGGTGGTTGGGTGGGATGGGGGGGACGGGACGGGACATGAGTTTTAAAGGCCATTTTATTGTATTTACTGTATTTTAGTTCTGTTTTTACGACACTCTTATTTAATTTGTTTTCTAACTTTGGTATTGCACATTTTAAACTTGTTTAGTGTGGAGTGTTAGCTGCCTTGAGGGAGAAAGGAGGGGTATAAATAAAGGTGGTTTTTCTGCTTCCTGGCAGAATGGGGTTGGCCTGGATGGCCCATGAGGCCTCTTCCAGCTCTATGATTCTATAGTTCTATGATGGTGATGATGATGATTCTCTGCACTAAAAATTGACTCTTTGTTTTCCCCAGAATTCCTTTCTTCCCCATGCCTTTTGTTATAAATATAGGAATTCTACCTTCTGGAATAATTTTTTAAAATGTTTTGAAAGTGTCAATAAGCCTCGCAATTACAGAGGTAAATTTGAACATAGGCGGTTTCTTGTTTCTGGTCCGTCGTAAACTCTTTGCAGGGTTACTCCCATGGGAAATATGCAGAACTAGCGCATGATCAGCAGAGGGTGCTGACACAGGGTAAAGTCCTTGGCTGGGCATTCCTACTGGCAGCAGGTTTGCAGTCCCTCCCATACGTTTTCATGTGTAGTGGTCAACAACATGTGTTTGCTGTGCAAGTTATATGAACTCCAGACAACCTACCTTTGGGCTTCTGTTGTCTGCAAAATAATATAGACCAGAGGGAGAGCTCTTCTTGGAGGTTTGTGCTTTTCCAGCAAAGAAGTTTTGATTTTGTCGAAGGCTTCCATAGCTGGAATCACTGGGTTGCTGTGAGTTTTCCAGGCTGTATGGCCATGTTGCAGAAGCATTCTCTCCTGACGTTTTGCCCACATCTATGGCAGGCATTCTTAGAGGTTGTGAGGTCTGTTGTAAACTAGGCAAGTGAGGTTTATATATTTGTGGAATGTCCAGGGTGGGAGAAAGAACTCTTGTCTCTTTGGAGGCAGGTGTGAATGTTGCAATTGGCCACTTTGACTAGCATTGAATGGCCTTGCAGCTTCAAAAGTTTCTAACAGACCTCACAACCTCTGAGGATGCCTGCCATAGATGTGGGTGAAACATAAGGAGAAAATGTTTATGGAACAAGGCTTTACAGCCAAGAAAACTACCGGCAACCAAGCTTTAGTCTGATATTGTTCAGTCTGTTTCTAATGTGCCTTCTTATTTGCAGGTGTGGGCCACCACGGCTACAGTTGTGCCTGGTTGTAGTTTTACAAATCGTATATTTTCTACTCATAGAGGCTAATTTTTACTTGTAAGATCTAAAGGACATGTCGGCACATTTCAAGTGTGTTTTGGGCCCTAATCCTGGCTAGATCTTTATATTTGCACAGAGTTGCTCTTCTCCAGTGCAGTGAATGTCATTCTTCCACCAACCGGAGATCAAAAGGAACAGTGTTTCTTTCTTATGAAGCCCACCATTCCCACACACACATTCCCCCCCCCCCCGCACTTCCCCTCTTAAAAATACATGCACATATACAAAATTTCCCCCAGGAGGTTCTGGATGAGTTTGCTCCTTGTTAAACGTTCCTTTTGTTTATTTCCAGCAAAATGCATGCAAGCTTGACTAAATCTCCACTAGGAGGTATTTTTTATTTTTCAAAAATCCTTACTACCTCCTCCCGCTTCCCTTTCCTTGTTCAGTGCCAATAGACCAAAGCAGCTTTCAGGTCGCTATGTATACATCTGGTGAATGACAGGGCAGTGTTGTTGGTTTCTTTGGGGGGGGTCTAAGAGGTACAGGATGGAGGAAAAGTGGCTTTCATGGGCCAAAAGTGCTCTTTGCTGGGCTTTTAAGTAAGAGCTTGCAGCTAGCACCGGTAACAGTCAGGTACAGGAGATGGGCATATATGCAACTCTCTGCAATTGGAGGAATCTAGTGAAACAAAGGGTTTATTTCTGGATTTGGGAGGGAAGAGAGCTGGCTGAAGATATGTCTGTAGCTGATCATAGAATCCGAGAGTTGGAAGAGACCTGGTGGGCCATCCAGTCTCACCCGTTTCTTCCAAAAAGCAAGGAAATTTCCTTCAAAGCACCCCGACAGATAACCATTCAGTCTCTGCTTAAAAACTTCCAAAGAAGGAGCCTTCACCACACTCCAGGGCAGAGAGTTCCACTGCTGAACAGCTCTCACCATTATGAAGTTCTTCCTCATGTCCAGGTGGAATCTCCTGAACATGCCTGCTCCCTCCTCCCTAGGACTTCCCCTCACATCTTGATCCCTGGCCCCCATCCTGTCTCCTCTCAGCCTTCTCTTCTGCAGGCAAAACATGCCCAGCTCTTTCAGCCACTCCTCATGGGGCTTGTTCTCCAGACCCTTGATCCTTTGAGCCGCCCTCTTCCTCTGGGCAAAGTGTTCCAGCGTAGTCAATATCTCCCTTCAGTTGTGGTGCCCAGAATTAGACACAGTGTGACTCCAGGTGTCATCTGACAAGGCAGAAGAGAGTATGGGCAGCATGATTTCCCTGGATCTAGGCGCTAGACTCCTATTGATGAAGGCCAAAATCCCATTGGTGTTTTCTGCCGTCGCATGACATTCCTGGCTCATGTCCCCCTTTCTCCTCACAAGAACTCCAAGATCTTTTTCACATGTACTGCTATTGAGCCAGGCACCCCCCACCCCCCCAAATTCTGTATCTTTGCATTTCTTTTTTTCTGCCTAAGTGGAGTATCTTGCATTTGTCCCTGTTGGACTTCATTGTGCTAGTTTTGGCCAACCATCTCTCTTATCTCTTAAGATCACTTTGAATTCTGCTCATATCTTCTGGAGTATTGGCTCTCCCTCCCCGTTTGGTCCCATCTGCAAACTTGATAATCATGCCTTCTAACCCTTTGTCTAAGTTATTAATAAATGATCACTGGGACCGCAAGGGATCCGTAGGCTGGGTGCTCCTCCAACTTCCCTGCCTCAGTGGGTTCTTTTTGGCGCTTTAAATAATATCTAACCTTACCAGGTAGACTTTCAGTAATGCTGAAAAATTAATTTCCGGAGCTATTTTAATTTTGCAGTATTTAATTTGATGCTTGCCTTAATTAACTGCTGGGTAAACCTTCTCCCAAGCTACTTTCAGATGCCTGCAATTGCTGAACTTGAGTGGGAAGATGGCCTCGGAGGCTGTCTGAGAAGGGCGTCAGTGGAAGGGATCCGTTTCCTTCTGACATTATTGGATGGACTGCTTGGGAACATGCATTTGCTGAGGCCCCGGCGTCTTTGCATGGGACAGGCTTATTTACTTTTGTGAATCTCCTTGGCTAATTTAAACGGCAACGTACCAGACTGTATTCTCTGAACACAAAAGCTGCCCTCTATAAATCGTTGCAAAAAAATAAGTTGTGTTTTTGATATCTTGATTAATGCAACCTTTTCAGCATCTTCAAGCTTGCAGAGGTTATTTTATGCTGTAGTAACTTTGAACACATCAAGCCTCTAGGTCAGTGTTTCTCAACCTGGGGGTCAGGACCCCTTGGGGGGGGATCTCGAGGGGGTGTCAGAGGGGTCGCCAAAGACCATCAGAAAACATATTATTTTCTGTTGGTCATGGGGGTTCTGTGTGGGAAGTTTGGCCCAATTCTATCTTTGGTGGGGTTCAAAATGCTCTTTGATTGTAGGTGAACTATAAATCCCAGAAAGTACAACTCCCAAATGTCAAGGTTTATTTTCCCCAAACTCCACCTGTGTTCACATTGTTTGAGTCTGCAGTAAATATTTGTATGGTTGCGAGTCACCACAACATAAGGAACTGTATTAAGGGGTCATGGCAGAAGGAAGGTTGAGAAACACTGCTCTAGGCCTTGGGGTCAATTTAACTCAACTGTCTATTATTCCTATTGCTAGTATTTGCATACAATGCCTAGAATACTTATTAAGTATATAAGTTCTTTCTGAAATTTCACACCAGTTTAACTCTTGCCCAGGTATTCATACACACACTGGCTTGTCATTAGTACAGCTCCGTTCAGGCATTACCTTTGCCTGTTTAAACTATCATGTGAAGACGGGAGCATCTCAAATGACTTTTCTGAAATGGAGACATTCCTGTTTACGGAGACATGTCCTAAACATGGATGCTGCAAAAACCAGGGGTTTCAATGCAAGTGGGATGCAAGCTATCCTCTTACATGAAGGGCAGGGGGAAGGGGCACTCCCAACTTCTTTCATTGATTCAGGCTGGGAAAATAAATATTTCCTGGGTTCTTGGACAGTAGCACAGGGGTTTTGGGGTTCTGCCACTCCTTAACTGTCCTGGATAGAGTTGATATGACTTATAATCAGAGGTGTAGTCAGGAGGACACGAGTTGTGCACTTGAGTCAACCTCCTGGATTATCCTAATTGAGTGTGCAAAATTGGCACGTCTCAGTCTTGCCAGTAACTCAAGATCCAGCCACTTCAGCTTTCCAAATACACTAGAGTCTCGCTTATCCCACCTAAACAGGCTGGCAGAACGTTGGATAAGCAAAAATGTTGGATAATAAGGAGGACTTTAGGAAAAGCCTATTAAATATCAAATTACATTATAATTTTATAAATTGAGCACTGAAACATAATGTTTTACAACAAATGGACAGAAAAAGCAGTTCAATACACAGTAATGTTATGCAGTAATTACTGTATTTACGCATTTAGCACCAAAACATCGCAATGTGTTGAAACAGCTGTGGATCCGGGCAGGAGGCAGAATGTTGGATGAGAGAAAGTTGGTTAAGCGAGACTCTATTGTACCATTTTGAGCCTCTGTTCACTGTTGAGATTTTGTTTGTGGGGATCAATCTTAGGTGCAGGCAGGAGCTCCGCAGCTGGCCTGAGTGCACCTTAACACTTTGACAGCCAAATAGAAAAAGAGGTGGTAGGAGAAAGAAATAGGCAAGAGGGCTGGATCAGGAGCTAAACATAGATGAGAACTGAAGGGAATGAATAGCAAATAAGAGAGAAATGAAAATGCAGGACAACTTGAGGAAAAGGAAGTGGGCACAAGGTATCAGCAAAAAGAGTCAACAGAAATGGCTTACCAAGTAAGTCACAAACCAGAACCTGGAAATGTACAGGTGATACTAGTTAATGCTGAGGTTCCCTTAGACTTTGTTTATAGCACTCTGTGGAGCAGAGGTCCTCACACTTTTTAAGCCAAAGGGGGACTATAGATTTGGGCGTGTGAAGTCCAAAACACACGGAGAGCCAAAGTTTGCCCATGCCTGATATATAGAGTACTCACTTTTTGGTGAACCAAACATTTTGTGTGATCCCTGCTTTAGGTACAAGTATTTTACTCAGGAGCTGGCAATCTTGGTTTGGTGGGGGACTGCCAAGACTCTTTAAGGAAGGAAAGCAGCTACTAAAGGAATTGAAATAGACGCAACCTTCAGTAGAGTCTCACTTATCCAGTATAAACAGGCCGACAGAATGTTGGATAAGTGAAAATGTTGGATAATGAGGGATGAAGGAAAAGCCTATTAAACATCAAATTACGTTATGATCTTATAAATTAAACATCATGTTTTACAACAAATGGACAGCAAAAGCAATTCAATACGCCGTAATGTTATGTAGTAATTACTGTATTTACGAATTTAGGACCAAAACATCACAATGTATTGAAATAGCTGTGGATCTGGGCAGGAGGCAGACTGCGTTGGATAATTCCGAATGTTGGATGAGTGAAGGTTGGATAAGCAAGACTCTACTGTATGTGGAAATACATTGGCAGGTGGATGCAGGCAAAACTCATCCAACAAAGCCTTTGATGGGAAACTACTTTCTCTAAAGTCTTTTTACATCTGTGCATCCCTTGCCCTTTTCCATTCTGTTGTCATTTTAACTGGAAATGTCAATGGAGGGTAGTAAAGCCATTGGTGTTAGGGCGCAGCAATATATGGTTGACAATGTACAAACAGTGCTTGACTTGGGAAAGAGCAGGATTGTGGTGTAGAAACCTATCCCTATGCTTTCCATACTATTTCTGCCTTCTGGTACCTCGTTTTCTATTAAAGAAGAAATCTCCAGAAATACCTCCACTTTGTGAACTGTACTTTGCAGTGGAGCAGTGGCAGATATTTTCAATACCAAATAGCATCTGTTGTGAAACTGGGTTTGTACAAGGTGATTTTGGGCTACAACTCCAGAAATTCCCTAGCAACTGTGGAGGGCTGGAAGTTGTAATCCAAAAAGTAAAAAAAAAAACAAAAAACCAAAAACAAAACACGCACATACATTCCGAAGAAAAATGTGAAAACTTCCAATTAATTTTAAATCTTTCCCTTGAAAGAGATTGGGAATACTGCTGAAAGTATATTTGGCCTCTGGCACATTTCCAAAAAAAGGAGGAGGTTCATTTGGGAGGAATTGCTGTGGCTTTCTTGTCCTTGGCTGTCTGATTGCTGGGTAGACATGGCGTGGAGGAGGATCTTAGCAGGCATGATAGGACTTCTCGAAACGAGATGGTATCTTTTAAATGGGGATAAAAAGTAGCCTTGGTTGTGAGGAGTCTGGGCTGTGTTTATGCCTGCAGATTGAGATGAAAGGGCTTCTTCATCACTGAAACAATAGTAAAAATGTTTGTTTTTAACAGAAAAAGGTAACTACAGAAGATCACTTTGTGTTGGGTCGGCAGGGACAAAGAGAAGGCTAGAGCAGCCTTCTAAAACACTTAATAGAATAAGGTTTGCAGCATGAAGTTGGGTGTATCCATTAGATTCTTTATAGCTAACCCCATTTATATCTTAAGCCAAGTTTCTATTCCTCGAGGAAACAGATGAAAACATTGGAAAAAACGATATAGTGGGGGTTAGGAGTAAGATTTCCCAGTAGAAAAGAGATGTTGTCACCCTGTCCTAACTCTTCTTTCTTCTCATGCGTCTGGGCAAAGTATGAAATGTTGGCTGCTACCTTCAAAGCCCTACATCAGGCATGGGCCAACTTTGGCCCTCCTTCCAGGTGTTTTGGACTTCAACTTCCACAATTCCTAAAAGCCTACCATTGTATGTGGGTCCAATTCTATTATTGATGGGATTCAGAATGAATGTTGGTGAACTATAAATCCCAGCAACTACAACTCCCAAATGTCAAGGTCTCTTTCCCCCAAACTCCAATGGACATATTGAGTATTTGTTCCAAGTTTGGTCAAGATCCATCATTGTTTGAGTCCACAGTGCTCTCTGGATGTAGGTGAACTACAACTCCAAAACTCAAGGTCAATGCCCACCAGATTCTTCCAGTATTTTCTATTGGTCATTTCTGTTGGAGTTCTGTATGCCAGGTTTGGTTCAATTCCATCGCTGGTGGAGGTCAGAATGCTGTTTTGATTGTAGCTGATCTATAAATTCCAGCAACTACAACTCCCAAATGACAAAATCAACCCTCCTTCCAACCCCACCAGTATTCAAATTTGGGCGTATTGAGTATTTGTGCCAAATTTGGTCCAGTGAATGAAAATACATCCTACATATCAGATATTTACATTACAATTCATCACACTAGGAAAGTTACAGTTATGAAGTAGCAATGAAAATAATGTTATGGTTGGGGGCCACCACAACATGAGGAACTGTATGAAGAGATGGCGTCATTAGGAAGGTTGAGAAACACTGGTCTACGCAGATGATGTCCAACTCTGTCACTCCTTCCCACCTGCTACTAAGAAGGCTGTTCAAGCCCTGAACTGGTGCTTGGCCGCTGTAACGGGCTGGATGAGGGCTAACAGATTGAAACTAAATCCAGACAAGACAGAGGTACTCCTGGTCAGTCGTAAGGCCGAACAGGGTATAGGGTTACAGCCTGTGCTTGACAGGGTTACACTCCCCCTGAAGGTGCAGGTTCGCAGTCTGGGAGTGATTCTGGACTCACCTAGAACCCCAGGTCTCGGCGGTGGCCAGGGGAGCTTTTGCACAGCTCAGGTTTGTGCACCAGCTGCGCCCATATCTTGGGAAGTCGGACTTGGCCACGGTGGTCCACGCTCTGGTTACATCTCGTATAGACTACTGCAACGCTCTCTACGTGGGGTTGCCTCTGAAAACTGCCCGGAAGCTGCAATTAGTCCAGCGTGCAGCAGCGAGACTACTAACGGGAGTGGGGTACAGGGAGTGCACAACTCCCCTGTTGCGCCAGCTCCACTGGTTGCTAATTAGCTTCCAAGCATAATCCAAAGTGCTGGTGTTGACCTACAAAATCCTACATGGTTCCGGCCCCATTTACCTGTCAGAACATATTCTCCCCTATGAACCGTCAAGAGTGCTAAGATCATCTGGAGAGGCTCTGCTCTCAGTCCCACCACCTTCGCAGGCGCGTCTGATGGGGGCGAGGGAAAGGGCCCTTTCTGTGGTGGCCCCCCGGCTGTGGAATTCCCTCCCAAATGAAATTAGATCCGCCCCTTCCCTCCTGACTTTTAGGAAGCGGGAGAAAACATGGCTGTGCAATGAGGCCTTCGCAGAATGAAGGAGGAGATCACGAAGCGACTAAAGTCGCTAGCCACTTGATACGGACTGAATATATGGATTGAGTTGAACTTGATTGGCGAAAGTCTTTTTAAATGTATTTATTGTATTGTATTTGATAATTTTATTGTAAATTTATGATGTTTTTAGATTTTAAATGTTAGCATTGAATACTTGCTGTTTGCCGGTCTGAGTCCCTCTTCGGAGGTGAGAAGGCCGGGGTATAAAAGTTTTAAATAAATAATAATAAATAAATAAATAATAATGGGTTGCTGTGTTTTAATTTATTTTTGCTCCTCACCTTGATTCATAGGGAGAGGTGGGTAAGAAATAATACCAACCACAACAGCCAGAAAACAACTGATCTCCGACATCTTAGAATTCTGCTCTTGTTTTCTTCTTTGGTAAAACGGCATTGCAGTGTTCTTTGCAGACTCAACAGCACATCTTCTGTTGACTAACACTTTCTTTATAGCATTGTCCACACTCTTTTAAAATCATTGGAATGTATTGTTCGATGGGTTGGATCTTAAACAAGCAATGTGTTTGTACTGCAATTTCAGTACGTTTCCTTATGGGGAAGTTGCTGCATTTTGCGTGTTAATGTGAATTGTGTGGGTGTAAATTTTTGTTGCATCCCTTTGAATACATAAATAAGAACCCTAAAGCGATGTACTTTGCTGGTATTTCGAAGTCTCTATAGATACAGTAATGAAATTAAAGTTGTGCAAACTTTTACATGTGTGTTAGCAACTTCACTAGGTTCTGAAGTGAGCTATGGAGGTGGAGGTATATTGGAAGCATACAAAATTTCAAAATCCTGGAGGATAATAGGGTTTGGCGTTGGGTGGAGAATAAATGCTTCATAGGATGTAATGGGTGTGGACTGGGTTTAGGGTAGGATTGAGGAAACTGTACAAGTATTTAAAAAAACCTCTAAAATCAGGACAGTAAAGAAAGAACAACACTCAAAAGCAGGGGAATTCCGGACAAAAAATAATCATGGTCAGCAAATCACCTCCCAACAAAGGATTCCCCCAGGCAGTAAGAAGCCAGGCCTTGAAACTGCTAGGCTATTCAGTGTTGATCAACGTGATCAATTACAGCTTTCATACTTGTCTCCAACAAAAAAAGAGTTCTTTCTTCCACTCTGGACATTCTACAGACATATAAACCTCACTTGCCTAGTTTCCAACAGGCCTCAGAACCTCTGCGGATGCCTGCCATAGATATGGGTGAAATGTTTGGAGAGAATGCTTCTGGAACATGACCATACAGCCTGGAAAACTCATAGCAACCTAGTGATTCTGGCCATGAAAGTTTTCGACAACACAAACTGTACATTGCTTAGTGACAGGGTAATTGCTGCAGAATTTCTATTGATATGGGAAAGCTGACCATCCAATAGGCTTGATGGTTGCTCATTGGATTTTGGAGCAGAGTAAAGTCAAAGGAACCTTGCTTCCAAAAAAAAGTCTTTAAAATTAATACACAAAACTAGGGATGTGTAAATATATACCCATGTGCAATTTTTAAAACATAAATTTTTGTGAGATGTTTTCAGGGTTGTACTTTTTTCTGTGCATTTTTTCCTATTAGCTATGATATACTTTACTTATATTCCACCCTATCTCCCCGAGGGGACTCAGGGCGAATTACAGTACTTGTATATGGCAAACATTCAGTACTGTTATATAATTAATAGGGCTGGGCGATATCGTCGGATCTCTTCTTTACTCGTAAAGAAATCATATTTAAATGAATATTGAAGTGATTATGAGTAGAGTAAGGGAACCTGGAAGTAGCTGATCAATTTTGAAGTTTCCTTCCCCTTCTTCAAAAAGGATCGGAACAGGATCGGAACTGTTAAACAAACGCGGCTTGGAAGCGTTTTTCTCCCTTCGCACATCAGACTGACGTGGGAAGGGAGAAAGCCACTTCCAAGCCGGGTTTAACATGGTTCTGGCCCAGGTCCCTCTCTCCCGCGGGAAGAACCTGGGCCAGAAGCCCTGTCAAACCCAAGTTTCCCCCAGGTCCCCCAGGTCTGCTGGGGAGGGTGTTATCCCGCATCAAATCCTGCTGGGAATCTGTGTGTAAACACACAGATTGGATGCGGGATAACACCCTCTCCAGCAGACCTGGGGGAAACTCGGGGGGAAACATTTCCTTGGAGGGAAGGAAAGGGACCTCGATAGCGGGTTAAAGTCCCGACGCCACCTTTATTTCAGCCTGCTGTCCAGAGATGACCTGTAAAGGCACTACACTGGGAAACGCAGTTTTATCTTTGATCAATTATTATTTTAAGTCTCTGAAGAAGATTAAAACCTGTAAGGGAAAACAACGGAAATGATGCTAAATTAGTAGTAGATGTAATTCCTCCTTTTTCCACCCCGGTTCTCAACTAATATACCCTGTTTCCAGAACCATATAAGTATATTGGAAAGGTGCTATTATTGAACCCAAGTGGCACCAGTAAGTTGCCATTCACCTACCTACCAATGCAGATGAGAGCGTTCAATTGTTCATAGATTCAAACATGTGCAGATCCCTCTGAAGCACTTGATATCCGTGAATGGCAGGCATCCTATGACAAATCTGCTTGGTCAGGACCACTCAGAGTTGAAAAAGAAGGAATGCAGGTTTGTTTAGTCCTGTGGTCTATCATACAAGGGGCATTCATTAAGATTTCCCCTGTCCACTTACTGTGGACTGAGAGCAGTGAAACCTGGCTCAGTTCTAACTCCTTCTCTCTACAGGTGTCACCTAGGGACACACACCTCGCTTGTAGAAGTTGACATGTTGCCAAAAGTCACATTCAGAAATCAGAGTCTCTTCATCTGAGAAATGCTTAAAAAATAACTTCATTGTTGGATAGAGGTGGACGTTCAATGGTGTGAGGTCGGGTGAATAAGGGGGATGTGGGAGAATTTCAAAGCCACAGGAGCATGCTTCCATTTGGGCAACTTGTGAGTTGTGAACTGGTGCATTGTCTTGCAGAAGGCAAAGGACACCTTTGGTGAGCATGCCATATTGTCTCTTGGTTTTGATGGCCTCCCTCAATTTCCACAGCAGTGAAGCCTAGTATGCCCCAATGATCATGGGACCCTTTGCTAGGAAATCCATCCATACTACAGGCATGACCTTGCCTGCCGAGAGTTGGGCATGTGCCTTCTTTGCAGGCAGTGAGTCGTGATGCTTCCATTGCATTGACTGGACTTTAGTCTCAGGATCAGAGTGATGGATGCAGCTTTCATCCAGGGCACATTATTGTCAATGGAGCCTCAGAGCATTTGACTCATTCCTGCTTCTGGAAAGGTGTGAGCAGCTGAGGGACCCAGCAAGCGGACAGCTTATGTAGGTGAAGATGGTCATGGATTATTCTTTCCACAGACCCCACACAAATCTTGACGTTTTGGGCTGGGGGCAAATGGTTATGCAGAGATTTTCCAAAATGGTGACCTCCACTTGCTGAATGGTGTGTTCATCAATAGCAGAGTGGGGTTGCCCTGGAATTGGAGCTGTTTGCACCAACGTCCAACCACTTTGGAATGGATGATGCCAGTTCTTGACTCCTTCGTATGATGGGGAATCATCCCATAAACCTCTTTCATCTCATTCATCTTCTTTGGTGTGGGGCCTTTCAAGTAAAGGAACTTGATGTCTGCTCTGTATTCCATTGGGTCCATTCTCAAACATCACACCACTTCAGTACCTGTACAATCAAGACCATTATGAGTTCTGAGTTGTAAATTGGCACGTAACCTATCGAGGCTTAAATCATTACACATGTCCAGTTTAAGCGTCCTGTGATGAATAGAAGTGGGTCAGGGGAAATCTTTAATGAATACCTTTCGTAGCATGGTTGACTTCACTGAATGTTGGTACAAAACTCTCCCAAAATGTAACTTGGCATAGTCGCAGTCTAGGCCAAAGGGATTCTACCCAAGGGATAGTTAATATCATCCTTAACCTTTTGCCTTTCGGATGCTTTAGACATGAACACCCAGAATCCCTCACTATGTGAACCACTGGCCTCTGGGTTTCCAGGACTCTGCCAAAAACTATAGGAAGCGCACACATTTCCATCATATTGCTTCTGAAGCTGTGGACAATTTTCAGATATTATTTCCAAGGCAGTGATCTGCAGCACCATGTCCTGAGAGAGAAAATTATGCAGCACAAGGAGGGTAATAGACATTTCTGTTCTGGGCCAGTATAGCTAAGTCCTGCCTAAGACCGTTTGCCTGCAGAGAACAGCACACTGGGTTTTGCACAAGGCTGGGAATGCACGACTTCCCCATGAAATAGGTATGTGTTCTCATGCACGCATTTTGTACTACAAGCATTTAAAATTGTCTGGGGATTGAGGGCTGGTTTGTCCTCCCATGTTTTGCCCAGCTGTATTTAATTTGGAACACATTATTTTGTCCCCTTGCTCTTTATCTGGGAACAGGATCTTTTTGTTTGGAAGGTGGGCTTACCCTCAGTAAGAAGGAGAAGAAGAAGATGCAGGGATGTTTGTGGCTTCATGTTTATCCTTGCCTCAGGTCAGCGCATGCAGTCCAGCTGTTTGCTACGCTTCCCTCCCTTGTTTGCTGCACACCTTTGCAGTGCATTTTGGGAAGCCAGTCCCACAGAGCAAAGCCATCCATCTCTTGAGAGCAGAGACTCTGAATAATTTCCAAAGAGAAGGCATGGAACGTGGAACTGAATGGCTACAGAACAGTGGTGAATGTAGGGTGGAGGGGGTTGTGGACTCTGCCTCAGGCATTCCCAGCTGTGCCAGGCACAAAAAGCCCCTTATGGTGTGCTGCCAAAGTAGATCGAAAACAGAATTTGCTCTAGGTGGGCAGGTCAACATCCAGACGTGCACTCCCCCTCCCTCCTTCTCTGTGCATGTGTATGGGTTGATTGTTGTATTTTTTTATTTATTTGCTGGGAGTAGCACAGCTTAACTAGTGGTTCAGCAAAATCCATACTTTTCTAATGGATCTTTCCACTTCTCTAGTTCAAGATTGAAGTTAAATTTGAGATCTGTACGTGAAAGACACCCCAAGGGATTTGTGATAAAGAGGCAGGACAGACTGTTTTGGAGTTCAGGAGTAATTGCTACCCTTCCCTTGTTGTCAGAAGTGTGTACCTTTTCCAAACGCAGCATTGTTGCCTACATTCTCTCAGAGGAGATATAAGGTTGGCATTGGGGAGCCATGTGCCTAAAAAACAGAAGGAGTCCCATCCCAAAGGAACTGTGCATGTGAAAACAGCAGAGATGATGTTGAATTTACTAGATTAACACAAAAGGACACACGATTCCTGCTGGAGAGGTATAGTACAGGCTCCAATTCCTTACCCCTATCCCAAAAGCCTCCTGCCCTCTGCCCCTCAGCCCAATAGCCCTCTACCTCCCAGCCCAATGGCCCTCTTCTCCCTACTCCCCAGTCAAATATCTCTTTATCCCCTTCTCTCTAGTCTAATAGTTCCCTACGCCTCATCCCACCAGTTCTGTAGTCCCCTACTCTTCGCACCCCAACCCAATAGCTCCCAATCCCTTACCCTTCAGCTCAACAGCCCTCTTTTTCCTATTCCCCAGTCCAGTAGATTCCTATCCCCTATTCTCCAGTCCATTAGCTCTTCATCTTCTCTCCGTCAGTTTAGTAGCCTATTGCCCTTTATTCCCCAGCCAAATAGCCCAGTCCGATAGCCTTTGTCTCTCTGTCACCCAGTCCAACAATTCCGCTGGACCACGGCCTAAGCCAAGGACAGGAAGAGAAATCCGGTAAGGAGTGAGGGGAGTTCCAGTGGTCGGGAGGGCCCTATAGGAATGATAGTGGGGAGGGGGAGATACGGGAAAGGGAGACCAAATGTGTTAATTTCACCTATGGAATGTGAGAGAGTACTTGTTGTTCCAAAATGACGTCTGGTCCAGTTTACCTGTCTGAACGCATCTCCCTCTATGAACCACTGCAGAGATTAAGATATTCCAGGGAGGCCCTGCTATCGGTCCCGCCACCATCACATTACTGATATATTATTGATATATGGAAACAAAGCATTCTTGAAGATAGAGGGCTAATAGTTGTGTCCGACTAGCACTAACTTTAAAGCCAACTTATCACAGGCCAAATGTAGTCAGAAGGTGTTGGCTATTGTCTTCCTTCCTTCTGTAGGTGAGAGAGAATGCCTTCCCCTAAGTCACTCAGTGTGTTTCCATGGCCAAGGGGGGATTTGAACTCTGGTCTCTAGAGTCTTGTCCGATACTCAAACCACTGTGCCATGCAAGCTTTTAATAGAAGAATAAGAAAATTAAAAAAGAAAAAAGAAAAGTGGATGAGGGGGGAGTAGAGGAGGTACCTCAAAGCTGTTAATAAGCCAGATGGAGCAGAGCTCTCTGGGAGTATTATGTGATAATTGTAAGAAGGGGAAGCTTTTTGGAGTGATTGGAGTTGCTCTAAGGAGGATGTGTTTCGGGAGAATTTGCTCCACAGGCATTCCTGGGTTTCATTTGTATCGTGCTAGTAGGAGGGTGAAGTTATCAGGGACTGAAGCAGAAGGAGGAGGGCATTTTGTTGATAAAAATAGGGATTGTGTTTTCCACTTTCTCTTTGATCTCTCTTCTTTTGAGGAAGGGACAGCTGGCACCTACACACAAATTGGATTAGGGTTTTAAATGGAACAGGAGGTATGAGGTGAACAGCAGAAGCTGAGAACCACTTTCAAAAGTGCAATGATGTCCTCTGCTGGTCTTTGCAAACTGGACATGAAGGGGACTGGAATATGGCACAGGGTTCAGCATTTAGCTTGGAATCTGCTGCAGCTGGGATGAAGAGTGATGGCCAGAAATGGGTTGCTAGTGCAATAACCAGAATTGTGCCATACAGGGATTAGAGCAGTGTTTCCCAACCTTTTTTGAGCCACGGCACACTTTTAACATTAAAAAAATCCGGGGGCACACCACCAACCAAAATGACACAAAATGACACTCTAACACAGTAAAGAACGGCTGGGGGTTGGTGGCCTGCTGGGAACAGCTGCTGGGAGTGCCGAAGCCGGGGAGGGGGCGGAGCCAGGCTGCGCCATGCCCTGCCCCTACCCCTGGCTTCACCTTTCCCAGCAGCTGCTCCAGCCTTGAGGGGGCAGTGCCAAGCCAGCGGTGCCAGAGCCAGCACAATGCTGGCTTGGCACTGTCCCTCAAGGCTGAAGCAGCTGCTGGGAGTGCTGAAGCTGGGGGGGGCAGGCCAGGAGCACCATGCCCCGCCCCTCCCCCAGCTTCAGCTCTCCCAGGCCGCCATGCCGCCCCCTCCCCCCAGCTTCAGCTCTCCTACAGAAGAGGAGCATGAGCGGTGGACGGGCTTCAGTGGGCGGGGCTTCTCCACGCGGCTTCAGCGAGCGAGGGGTGAGAGTCATGGTGGGAGTCATGGCGGATTGGAGGCTGGCTGGGGAAACGGCTGAAGGAGGCGGCGCCCCGGTCCCTTCTTTTTCTTCGCCACTGCCCGGCCCTTCCTCCTCCCCCAAGCAGCAGGAGTTCGGCAGGAGGGGGGAGGAAGGGGGGCAGAGAGCTTTTCTCGCGGCACAGCAGGAGGTCCGTCACGGCACACTAGTGTGCCACGGCACACTGGTTGAGAAAGACTGGATTAGAGGACAGTAGGCTTGGTGGGATTGAGATGTGAATGTGGTTGGTTTGAAGTCCTTCACTGCGAAAGAGCCTTCCCCCAATCTCCGTCTTTGATTGCTGTTTATTTCCTGTATGTATGTATGTATGTATTTATTTTTCCAACGTATATACCACCACTCCCTGAGGGCTCGGAGCGGTTTACAGTGCGAACCAGAACAATATACATAAAAACCAAATTAAAACAAAGAGAAATCCCTAATCAGCAGGATTCGAATGCCTGCCAGAATAAGAATGTTTTGCATGCCCTCTGAAAGGAAGGTAAGCTTTGCAGAGTTCGGGTTTCTGCCGGCAAGGCATTCCATAGGTATGGAGCCACAGTCGTGAAGGCTCTGGTGGCCACCAGGTAAAAGGTCTTAAAGTTGGGAACCTCAAGCAAGTTTTGGTCTTCCGAACGAAGTGATCTCTGGGGTTGGTAGGGGGTGAGGCGGTCCCTCAGGTACGCCGGCTCTGGACCATATAAGGCCTTAAAGGTGAGAACCAACACTTTGAAGATAATCCGGTGCTCAATCGGCAGCCAGTGCTACTGCTGCAGAATTGGGGTAATATGACATCTGACATCTCTCCGGCGAGAAGTCGGGCAGCAGCATTTTGCATGAGCTTAAGTCAATTTAGTCAATCATAGTCAGTTGTGTGACACTGGATTATCTCCACCAGAAGGTACTTCCTACAGATAGAGAGCTCCCAGTAGCTTAGTGGTCTGGGTCCCCTTTCCCCTCCAGTTGTTTTCACTAGTGTCTATAATGAATATTGGATACTGAACCCGTGAGTGAGACTGTAATATTTTCATAAGAATATAAAACTCGTTTGGATAAGAAATTTTGAAATATTGTTTATTGAACACCCTTTCACTGTTACTTTTGAGACCCTCTGTAAATAGTTTGTTCCAGAAACTAAGCCATTGTTATGATGAGCTGGAGACAAGCCTGTTGTCTTCTAAAATGCACCAGCCCTTCCTTGTCCGTATGAAGCTTCCCTTATATTCAGAACTACATAGCTTGGGTATCTGGCGGTGCCCGGGTTATTTGAAAAAGGCATTGTTTTGGGCTGAAAGGTAATATCATTTGGTTAATTAGTAGCACTATTTATTAGGGGGGGGGGAAGCCAGAATGTGATTTCATTTTTAATTAATGTTCCCATTAGAAAATACATAATGATGTGGTGAACTACAATTCCCAGAACCATGGGTCAATTCTCCCCAAACCAGGCCTGTGAGCACAGCTGATCATGTTGGGTGTGTATGCCAAGTTTGGTCCAGACCTGTCATTGGCTTGGTTCAGTGGTCTCTGGATGAGGGTGAACTACAACTCCCATATGCCAAGGGCAGTCACCCCCAAATCCTGCCAATATTTTCAGTTGTCCTCAGCCCCCAAACCATTCCAATCTGTTCAGTTGCTGATCAATTCCTCTGTGTTTTCTGTGTGCCATAGGAAAGGGTGGGAAAGGGTTAAGGAAGAGGCAGTGTGTGTGTGTGTGTGGGGGGGGGGGTGTCATCCAAATTCCACACAAGGAATCCTGGGATACCTGCCTGTGGTGGAGGAAAAGCATCCTTGGGTGGTGGGCCGTAGCATTTGGGGAGGATATTGGCAATGTTTGGGCTACGTGTTCATGGCGCTCGCTATAACCTGCAATGTCAGTGGAGGGAGTGCCTTTGGAGACTTCTCGGCACTTGGAACAATAGCTTGTTTGTAGAGGTGAGTGTCTGTCTGTGTAAGCGGACACTTCCGCCACATACTCACATACACATTTTTCACTTTTATTATGTGTATATAGAAGATATATAGATAGAATATAGATATAGAAGATGGTCACTGCCTCACTTGTTCCAGTGGGCAGACACTCTTTAGAATCTTTTATAGAGCTTCATCCCAGGAATCATGAAAGCTCTGGACCTTCTCCATGAAGAATGAGCTCTGCTCCTAAGCTCTTCTCTCTTCTAGATGTGTATCTTCAAATAATACGGGCCTCATGCACCACAAGCTGGGGTCCGGGAACAAAACCATGTCTGCCAAGGAGTTAGTTGGAATAAGAAGAATGCTAAAACTAGGCCTATATGGTTCTAATAACTAGTCTGGCATGGTGAGTAGGCTTTGCTTTCCCCCCACTGTTTCAAATATAGTGGTATGCTGTAACCTTGAGGTTTTATGTGTGGTGAGCCAAGCGAAACAGCTGCTGTGTGCAGAAGGGGAATTGTATTCGGACTCTCCTAAAACTTTTATTGCTTAGATCACATCTTGTTATTTTGCCATCTTGAGAAGATGCGAGAAAGAACCAATATGGCCTAGGGCAGGCATGGGCCCTCCAGGTGTTTTGGACTTCAACTTCCAAAATTTCTAACAGCCTCAGGCCCCTCGGGCCCCAGGAAGGGGCGTGAAGCTTTTAGGGATTGTGAGAGTTGAAGTTCAAAACACCTGGAGAACCAGTTTGCCCATGCCTGATTTGGAATCATACTGGAGGACCTAAACCTGTGGCCTTCCAGGTGTTTTGGACTCAGATTCCCAGAAGTCTTAGTCAGTTTGTCCAATGCACAGGAATTCTGGGAGCAGAAGTCCAAATCATATGAAAGGCCACTGGTTGTGCAGGCCTGTCCCGGAGTAATGTTTCTTTCTCCTTTAACACCCACCAAGTGTGTAACGTTGCAGGCAAACACTCCCACATCTCAAAATACACAATAATAACACTGGAGACATGGTAACTTTATTCTAAGAGGTACGTTTATTTACGATGATGAGAGATAATGCAATAAAGGCTGGTCATTAAAGCTTTTGGAGAGAAATTTGGGAGGTCCAGTGTCAATTTCCCCAGTGAATCATGACATTTGCTGGGTCACTTTGAGCTGATCAATCCCATTGCTGGACCTACTTGGCAAGACTGCTGTGAAGCAAAGGTGGGAAGAAAAGGGGTTGTGCACATTGCTTCGTTGAAGAGAAAGTGAGATGTAAATGTACCCTATATACTCAAGTATAGGCCGAGTTTTTCAGCCCCCTTTTTTAGGCTGAAGAAGCCCCCCACAGCTAATACTCGAGTCTAAGTTATTTATTATTTTACTATGTTGTTGTTGTTATTATTATTACCTTTATTATTTTACACTATTTATTATTATTAAATACATTATTTTACTCTATTATTATTACATTTATTATTTTACTCTATTATTATTTTATTACATGTATTATTTTACTCTATTATTATACATTATTACCATATTTATATTATTTTAATCTTTATTATTTATTTTATTTATTTACTATATTTCTATACCACCCCTCTCAGCTCGAAGGTGACTCGAGGCGGTTTACACATGGCAGTCAGTGCCCATAATATAAAATACAATTAAAAGCAATTATACAATAACCAGATAAAAACAATAACAATTAGCAATTAAAATTAAAAAATACAATTCCCAGCGTCTCATTGTTAAAATCATTTTCCATCGCATCGTCATATCATTCCGTGATCACAGTTAAACATTTATATTTCATCTGCAAAAGCCTGCTCGAACAGCCAGGTCTAATCTATTATTATTGCATTTATTATTTTACTCTATTATTACTGGAAGGATACGTAAGCACATTTATATTGAAGAAGGTTAGAGCAATGGTTCAATCAGAGTTGGATAGTCTTATCTTAAATTACAGTTTTATGTAGATATTCAAAAACATTTAACCTACTGATGCCTCAATTAATGTAATTTTCTTGGTATCTATTTTTATTTTGACGTTTACCCATAGCTGCTGCGTTTCCCATCCTTGGCTTATACTCGAGTCAATACATTTTCTCAGGTTTTTGTTGTAAAATTAGGTGTCTCAATTTATATTCGGGTCGGCCTATACTCAAGTATATACAATAAGTTGAAAATAAAGGCTCGCAATATGCATCTTTCAGATAGCAGGTCATTTAGAGTGCCACCTGCACTGTAGAATTAATGAAGTTTGATATCACTTTAACTGTGATGGCTCAATGCCAAAGAGTCCTGGTACCTCACCAGACTACAGTTCTGATGACTCCATAGCATTGAGCCCTGGCAGTTAAAGTGATATCAGACTGCATTGGAACAACAGTGTAGATGCACCCTAAGGCCCCGATGCCTGACAGTTGTCAGTCAACTCCTTAATATAGATGTTGTTGTATGTTGAATAATGCTCATAGTTGCTATTCTAACACTTGGATGACTGTGGAATTCCTATCCAAACCCTAATATTTCTCTGTTCACATTGACCCTTGGTATAGAAATGTGTTTGCGGCAGGGACAGAGAGATTGGTTGTAATAGACATATCACATTTGTATGGTGGACGGAAGCTGACTCCCATGCAGAATGGGAGATATAATAATCCATTTAGGTTGTACAAATCAACTTTTTAAGGTTAAGTGAATAGTGAATATGCATGCAGTCTCACTGCTCCTCTCAGTCTAGTATCAACCACAAGAGAGCTGGAAATCCGATGTCTGTAACGTGAATCTGTGTCTGGTATGCAGATTTGACCTAAGTTTCCCAGTCTTCCTCTTTGCTGAACCACGTTGGTTCGTCGGCATGCTTTTGACTATTACAGACAATGATTATAACTGCTAGATTTATTGTCATAATGACACAAAGTTCTTGGGGCACAGTCCCACCAAAGTTAAGCACTTTTAGGTCTCTTAATTTTCAGACAAACATATAAGCATCTGTCTAATTCATCTCTTTAGATGAGTGGAAATTCAGTGATCTTTGGAGTGGATGTTTAATGTCCTATAATCTTTGCATATTGTATCCATCTCAAAGCTTGGAAAAGAAAGCAAGATACATTATCTAGTCCCAAAGCCTTTTTTTCATCGGGTTGCTATGAGTTTTTCGGGCTGTCTGGCCATGTTCCAGAAGCATTCTCTCCTGACGTTTTGGCCCCATCACTGGCAGAGGTTGTGAGATCTGTTGGAAACTAGGCAAGTGGGCTTTATATATCGGTGGAATGTTGTCCAGGGTGGGAGAAAGAACCCTTGTCTGTTTGAAGCAAGTGGGAATGGTGCCATTGGAACACACTGGATGCCTTGCAGCTTCAAAGCCTCACTGCTTCGACACACACACACACACACACACACACACACACACACACAGAGTAAAGGATTCTGACATAAGTGTTGTGTTTGCCCAGCAATGCAAAACAAATCCTATACCAGTACAGACATGAAGGATTTGGGGGAAAGCATTTCAAATTATGGTGTTCTATGTATATAAGCATTTCAAAAATATTTTAAAAAGAGCGGGATTTGGGAAAGTTACTTTTTGGACTACAATTTTCCAGTCAACAGGGGGGAAATAAACCAAAGCAGACCAAATCCGGAGCTTCCAAAGTAAATTATGTAAAATTATGTGTGTTTGGATCATTTATAGCAGGCATCAGAATACTTCAGCCCTCCAGGAGTTTTGGACTTCAACTCCCACCATTCCTAACATCCTCAGGTCCTTTCCTTTTCCTTCTCCTCTACTGTAATTGGTGAGCCTCTCAGCCAAGGGGAGGACCTTTTCTGAGACTCCAAGCATGGAGGAGAGAACAGGCATGCTTGGCACATTGCAGCATGATGCACATGTGCAGGCGAGGGAGAGTGTGCGAGACTGGAGGGAGGCTCCCGCCAGTGAATTACTTCAAGACATGGAAGTTCTGTGTGGGAAGTTTGGCCCAATTCTATCATTGGTGGGGTTCTGAATGGTCTTTGATTGTAGGTGAACTATAAATCCCAGCAACTACAACTCCCAAATGTCAACGTCTATTTTCCCAAACTCCACCAGTGTTCACATTTGGGCCTATTGAGTATTCGTGTCAAGTTTGGTCCAGATCTATCATTGTTTGAGTCCACAGTGCTCTCTGGATGTAGGTGAAATCCAAAACTCAAGGTCAATGCCCTCCAAACTCTTGTAATATTTTGTGTTGGTCATGGGAGTTCTGTGTGCCAAGTCTGGTTCAATTCCATTATTGGTAGAGTTCAGAATACTCTTTGATTTTAGGTGAACTATATATCCCAGCAACTACAACTCTCAAATGACTAAATCAATTCCCCAGTATTCATATTTGAGCGTATCAGGTATTTGTGACAAATTTGGTCCAGTGAATGAAAATAGATCCTGCATATCGGATATTTACATTACGATTCATAACTGTAGCATAATTATAGATGTGAAGTAGCAATGGAAATCATTTTATGGTTGTGGGTCACCACCACATGAGGAATTGCATTAAGGGGTCACAGCATTAGGAGGGTTGATAAACACCCCATGTCTCCTGAATAACAGTTGGGAATGCATCTATTTGTTCTCTCTCTCTTTCTGCTGTCCTTATGATTGGTTGTTTACAATGGATACTTTTTTACTGCAAGCTTTTTGAATCCGAGTTCTGCCTTCTTACTCTGTAGTGTGGAGAGTATATGCTGTGTGCTTTGCGCGTGTGTCAGAGAGATGTAGAGATTGGTGTTTCCCCCCCTGTCTTGAAACCTTAGAAGAGATGGGTGTTGGAGTAGCTCAGACCCAGTTCTGTACTATTAAGAAATGTACCTAGACTTTTATCATTGGAAATAAACCTTTTGTGATTTTTAAGATTGCATGTTTACCTTCTAAATCTCTTATTTATTTACAGCAGTGGTTCCCAGCTTGTGGGTCCCCAGATGTTTTGGCCTTCAACTCCCAGAAATCCTAACAGTGGTAAACTGGCTGGGATTTCTGGGAGTTGTAGGCCAAAACACCCGGGGAGCCACAGGTTGAGAACCACTACTTTCCAGCCACAACCAACAACATTTCACGCTTTGTTTGCTAATGAGCTGAATGCTCAACTTTTGTTTCGTGTTTGATTTTTGGATGCTCTGCTATATCTTAGGGTCGTTTTCTCCAACAGAAACCTAAAATATCTATCTCTGTTATTTCAAAATGACCCTGTGATTTAATGCCTCAGTTACTGATGCAAAGTTTTGTTAAACTTTTTTTTTTAAAAAAAAACGTGTTTGAAATGTTATGAAATGAGCCTGGCAGAAGAAGAGGTCATGGTGCCCTCCATGTAATCTGCTTTGCACCTTTGAAAAGGGAGGTGGGGGAGAGGTGTCTCCAACCTAGGAGAAACGCTTTGTGCATAAGCGGTCCTGCAAAAAGCAGGCGCTCAGTGAATCCAGGACCCAGAAATCCCTTGCATAACATTGGGGATGGTGGGGAGAGTGGATCCAGCCCCCTCCACCTGGCAGAGGTGCCTGGATGCTGATATGCATTTCCAAATTAATGAATGTCTGCAGAGCACTGTGGGATGCCCAGATGAAAGGCAGTGGAGAAGCACAAAGGTATTATTATTGTCACTTACTAATTAAAATGTTCCCCACACCCCCTCCATGGCTCCTTCCCGGAATTTTTTTTTTTAGCACTGCAAATCGGTATTGGGTTCTGAAAAGCATAGCTTACCCCATCTCAGCAGGCAGCTGCAATCTTCCAGGGAGTGAATCTCGCTTGCTGTTTCCTCACTTTGCTTTTCTCAGTGGAACAGGGGGCCGGAACGCCAGAAATTAAGGGGGAGAGGGAGCTGGAAGAGAGCCTCCCTTTGAAAACCCTAACCCTTATTTTCCCAGGTCTGGTGCCAGTTTCCATGGAAACAACAGCCAGGAGCAGAAATAGGGGAACCAGAATCCAGAATTGCAAAGCCTGAAGCTCCTGTTAATTTCATTCGCTGGATTCCAATTCCCTTTTTCCTCCCCTCCTCCAAGGAAGCTGACATCAGACGAGGAGCTTAGTGAGAGGCTTTTTTGCTTCGGGACCAAACTCACCCTCTGGATTGTCTGTGTGGGTTGCGGAGCTGGCAAGGCCCCCAGGCAGGCCGTGCCCAGCTCTCCCTCCTCTCCCCTCTCTTTCCCCCTGCCTTCACCAACCCTCTCCTTTCTGAAAAACACTCAGAAAAGCTGTTGGCAGCTGGGCGCAGAGCTCCTCCCTTGACTATTTCAGTTGCTGGCTGACTTTTGAGGGATGTGAGTGAGTGAGTGTCAGGTTCCTAAACCAGCTACGGATTTGGACCCACCTTGGTTTTCAGGGAGCAGCTGGGCTATGGGCTAATGAGCTAACTTGTTCCAGACGGCGCTGCAAGCAATTCCATTCTGCCTGGGCACCATAGGGAGGCTGGACAGCAGCGCCGCGGTCAGAATTTTCTGCAGCCAATCGCATTCGGAGATGCGGGGCGGCCATTTTTCCCCTCCCGCCTTGGTGAGGCCAAGCAAAAGTGACCCTGCTGTCTTGTAACTTCTTAACAATCTGCCATTAGTAATCTGAGCACGATACCTTGTAGTCATACGGTAACGTGCTTCTGACATGGTGTATTTTTACCGTGTACTTTTCAGTGTTGTAGGTTATCGGTGTGGGAGATGTGGGGGTGAATGTGTCATATTGTGATTATTTAGCATTTTGTGACACTTCCTGCAATAGCTGTGCATAGGACACTCTTATTTCCTACACTGGATACACAACAAGACACACAAATTCAACCCCACACTGCCCAAGTCTGCAGTCCTCAATGAGGAGTAGTTAGTTTAGAATAGTAAAGGTAGCCCCAGTGCTGTGGAACCCATTACCACCCTATATGAGAGCTGTGCGTGACCTTCGATCTTTTACACAAGCTCTCAAGACATGGCTCTTCAGTAGAGCCTTTAACGTGTAACTTAATTGATGTTTTGTTCTGTATAAGCTCTGAATTGTATTGATGCGTTGCTTATTTTATGCTATGTAAGTCGCCCAGAGCACCTTGGTGAAGAGCAACTAATCAAATAATAAACGATGATGATGATGAGCAAAACTGGCCAAAGAAGGCCCTCCATGGTCAGTTCCTGGGAAAATTGAGGGACAAATTGACAAAGAAAAAACATGGCTGTGGCTCACAAATGGAACTCTGAAAAAGGAGACGGAGGGCCTGATTCTGGCAGCCCAAGAACAAGCCATTGGAACAAATGCCATCAAAGCCAGAATTGAAAAGTCGACGACAGATCCCAAATGTAGACTCTGCAAGAAAGCAGATGAAACAATAGATCACATCCTCAGCTGTTGCAAGAAGATCGTTCAGACAGACTGCAAGCAGAGGCATAACACCGTTGTTCAGATGATTCATTGGAACTTGTGCCACAAATACCATCTGCCTGCAACAAAGAACTGGTAGGATCACAACCCTGGAAAAAGTTACAGAAAATTAACACATCAAACTCCTCTGGGACTTCCGAATTCAGACAGACAGAGTTTTGGAGCATAATACTCCTGATCTCACGATCAGGTTAAAAAAACAGGGAAGGATTGTTGATGTCGCAATCCCAGGTGACAGCAGGATTGCAGAGAAACAACTGGAAAAGCTGACACGATATGAGGATTTAAAGATCGAATTGCAAAGACTCTGGCATGAGCCAGTAAAGGTGGTTCCAGTGGTGATCGGCACACTGGGTGTAGTGCCTAAAGACCTTGGCCTGCACTTAAACACAATCAGTGCTGACAAAATTACCATCTGCCAGCTGCAAAAGGCCCCCTTGGGATCTGCATGAATTATTCGCCGATACATCACACAGCCCTAGACACTTGGGAAATGTCCAACGTGTGATCCAATACAACAGCCAGCAGAGTGATCTTGTCTGCTGTGGACTCACCTTGTTGTGTTTCAAATCATCATCATCATCTTTATTTATATCCCACCACCATCTTCCCATTTCTAAGCTGAAGAGCCGACATTGTCCGTAGGCACCTCCAATGTCATGTGGCTGGCATGACTGCATGGAGTGCCATTATAGGTACCTTCCCACCAAAGCGGTACCTATAGTTCTCCCTCACATTTGCATGTTTTCGAACAGCTAGGTTGACTTAAGCTGGGGCTAAAAGTGGGAGTTCACTGCACTCCCTGGATTCAAACCACCAAGTTCAGCAGCTCAGCAGTTTAACCTGCTGTGCCTCCCTGACAGTAGGAATTATCTATTTCTTCTCTTCTCTCAGTTTCTGCTCTCATTCTGATTTGTTGTATAGAATGTATATTTTCCAGGTTCATGCCTTTTGTCTTTGACTTCTACTTTTGCATCTTGGTGTGTGCCGTGTGTATTGAGAACTCTCTCTGCTTGTGTGTCAGGAGAGATGTAGTGCCTGGAGATTTTTACCTTTCTTTTGAACCCTAGAGGAGATGGAGTATAGAGTAGCTAGGACCCAGTTCTTTACTATTAAAAATGTAGATACTGTTTTTGTAAATAAACATTTTGTAATCTTCATGACTGGTCTCTGTATTTTGCCTCCTCAGCTCTACATTCTTTACAGCCACATGGCACGTCACACTCTGCTTGCTGTGAGCTGAATTCTCAACCATAAGTATCCTGCTTTTGCATATTTTGGGTGCTCTGCTGTTTTGGGGTAGTTTTCCCTAACACACCAAGAAAAATCCTAACAAAAAGGGTTATGGGCCCAATGTCCTAACAACACACACAGAGTATTTGCGCTCAAAACAGCTACCGTCATGGCTAGTCGGCAACTTAAAGTCACCTTGCCCAAGTCTACACTCCGTATTTGTCCAAAATGTTGCTTTCGGAATCAATTACGACCCAGGGATCCAAAGCTCAACTACCAAATCATCTTGTTTGGATGAGGCTCTGCCACCAGGTAGCACTATCAGGTGTTATTACTGGGTTGTTGTGAGTTTTTCGGGATGTATGGCCATGTTCCAGAAGCATTCTATTTCGCCTGTAACTATGGCAGGCATTCTCAGAGGTTGTGAGGTCTGTTGGAAACTAGGAAAATTGGGTTTATATATCTGTGGAATGTCCAGGGTGGGAGAAAGAACTCTTGTCTGTTGGAGGTAGGTGTGAATGTTTCCATTAGCCATCTTGATTAGCATTAAATGACTTAGCAGTTTCAAGGTCTGGCTTCTTACTGCCTGGGTGAATCCTATTGCACTGAGCAGCACAGATTTTAGTGACTTTAATGTTAGACCCATTTCTGGGTCTCTTTGACCCGCTGACTTCTAAAATGGCACCGGTTTCCCCCTATCAATCCTAGTTTTGAAATACAGGACAGGACATACGCCATCTGCCCACCCATAGAAAACTATGGTAACGCTATCTACAAAACTGGAGCTGATGTGGTCTGTCCAGTGCAGTTTTCTGAATCAACACCCCAAAGAACCCTAGGAATATGCTTTAAAATGAAGACACCAAAAATATATTTTGTTGGGCTGTGTCTCTTGTGTGAAGTTGTGTCGCTCTTAACCAGGCATGAGCAAACCTTGGACCTTTGAGTGTTTTAGATTTCAACTCCCATCATTTCTAACAACCTCAGATCCTCTCCTTTTCCCTCTCAGCCGCTTATGCGGCTGAAGGGGGAAAGGCAGGGGTCTGAGCCTGTTAGGAATGATGGGAATTGAAGTCCAAAACACCGGGAGGGCCCAAGTTTGCACATGCATGCTGTAAACCAACCTGGGCAATCCTGCTGAGGGTAGAAGCCCCAGTGGTCACCTCACACACCGCTTCAGCTTGTTCCACACCAGAAGTGTGTCACGCCAGTTTTAGTTTATGTTTGCAGCTGAAGACTGGAGGGTGATTTGAAGATTCAGAGAGGTGCGAAAAAAGCAAGCCACGGTGCAATCAGGCAGTTTTCAAATGAATTAAAACGGTGGGGGGATAAACATTTCCAGGGGACTGAGGAGGATACCAAATTGGGCTTCGGGAGCTACATGCAGCCTACACACACCACGCCTTTCTCATCCCTGGTAACCTGTGTGTATGTCAGCTCCTGTCATTCCACTGAAATGATAGGAGTACAATTGACAGGGATTGTACTTGCCTACAGCCTCATCTTCAAAATCAGATGTTTTCTTTTCCTGGACTCACTGTAAATATTGTCTGGTTTATATCAAATCTGTTTCCTGGCTTATAACTTAATAGATCGGAGACGTGTTTCACCAGTCAGCATCCAAAGCGATTATACGGATTGAAATCGATGGGCAAAGGCAAATAAGCGATGAGAGAGGAAGAGAGGGAGAATACCTTCCCTTTGGCCCTGGGAATCTTCACTTGAATTCTTCTTAATTTTGCCAAAGATTGTAGCAAACAGCTAAAGCTTCCCTTTGCAACCCTATGAACTAATAGCAGCTCAGTGAAATCTTACATTGTATGAAATCGGATTGATCACTGTTTCTCAACCTGGGGGTCACAAGGGGGTTTCAGAGGGGTCCCCACAGACCATCAGAAAACACACATTTCTGCTTTCTCTTTGGCAGAGAAGGCTGAAGATCTCTCTGCCTGTCCTTCTCTTCCTTTTTGGAAACAGATGGCAAATCCTCCCACCAAAAGCCCTCCTCTTGATGTGATTAACTGGCCTCTCAGCCAAGGGGAGGGCTGTTTCTGAGACTCCAAGCTAGGAGGGGAGAGCAGGCATGGTCGGCGCATGGCAGAGATGTGCACATGCACAGGCGAGGTAGAGCATGCAAGGCTGGAGGGAGGTTCACGCCAGCAAGTCCCTTCAAGGCATGGGGGTTCTGTGTTGGAAGTTTGGCCCATTTCTATCATTGGTGGGGTTAAGAATGTTCTTTGATTGTAGGTGAACTATAAATCCCAGAAACTACAACTCCCAAATGCCAAACTCTATTTTCCCCAAACTCCACCAGTGTCCACATTTGGGCATACACTGTATTGAGTATTTGTGCCAAGTTTGGTCCAGATCCGTCATTGTTGAGTCCACAGTGCTTTCTGGATGTAGGTGAACTACAACTCCAAAACTCAAGGTCAATGCCCACCAAACCCTTCCAGTACTTTCTGTTGGTTGTGGAAGTTCAATTTGCCAAGTTTGGTTCAATTCCATTCATTGGTGGAGTTCAGAATGCACTTTGATTGTAGGTGAACTATAAATCCCAGAAACTACAACTCCCAAATGACAACATCAATCCCCTCTCCCAACCCCACCAGTATTCAAATTTGGGTGTATCGGATGTTTGTGCCAAATTTGGTCCAGTGAATGAAAATACATCCTGCATTACATTGCGATTCATAACAGTAGCATCATTACAGTTATGAAGTTGCAACAAAATTGATTTTATGATTGGGGGTCACCACAACTTGAGGAACTGTATTAAGGGGTTGCGGCATTAGGAAGGTTGGGAAACACTGAGATAGATGGACCATATGCAACTCCGGAGCGTCGACTGTGAACCGTGCTTCCATCCCAGCTATACTGAATATATTTTCCCCTCCCTGTTGGAAGGGAATGGGTTTTATGTTCTCCCATCTAGCAGGGGAGGCAGTCCACAAATCAAGGCCTTCGCAGAGCTTTGTGACTTCATCTCAAGCCTTTTCTTTCTCCCCTCTCCCTTTGTGTAGCAGAATGGGCATATGGTGCTCAGATAGCTTTGCTGCCCCTTCACCAAGATACCTAGACGTAGGCAGGTATTAAGATACGTTACGGATAGCTCATGCAGTTGGGGGCGGGGTGGGGAGAGGAGAGAGGGATGCTATTAATAATACAGACACATACAGAGTAAAGAAAAGTGCACACTTGATTCTCATGCTGCTACCAGGAGTTCTGAAGCTGGCGCTGGCTGCTTCTTCCCACACGTGACTGCAACACAGTGGGTAGCTTGACAGCCCAGAGAGACTGGCTTGGGGCCAGGGAAAAAAAGAAGCAGAAAACACAATGTCTGTGCATATCCTCTCTCTTAAAATAACACTCCCCAGCACCGTCTGAGACGAATTAAAATAAGATCAAGAATGCTTGCAGAAGGGAGGAGAAGGCTGTGTGTGCATGAGAAATGTACATAGCTGGGTTCTTTCAAATGCAGTTGAACTCCCAGGTTCACCACTCCATATCGCAGGGTGCTCTCTTTGGAGAACAGGAATGGGCATGAGCTTATTGGAAAGAGAGAGAGAGAAAAAAATAGAGAAAGGGAGGCAGGGAGTCTAAATCTTTGTCAGGAAGCAGACAGGAGAGCAATGGGTGTGCTTGAATCCCCAGCACATGTCTGTCCTTTCGGGGAGATTTGGCGAAGGAGAGGGCTCTTTGCAAGCAGACTTGCATGATGGAGAGCGTTAGGAATTTCCTGCAGCTGGGGAACACACCAAATGCCAGAATGAGAGAAAGAGAGAGGGAGGGAGAGCGAGCGCTTGAGGGGAGTGGTACAGCAAGATAGCACAAACTTTAAATCATCGTTTAAGGAAAACATGGAATTACAGAAGCCCTGTTGCAGCCATAGCAAACTATCGGAAGAGCGAAAGGGAAAGTATCTTTTTAATTAATATTTATTAATATTTATGTTTTAAGACAGACATACTTTTGTAAGTGTTTGTTGCATACAGTGCAATCCTCTCCAGCTATTAGTGTTGCATTCTCATTTCTCACATAATATATTTTCTTTAAGGGATTACAGTCCTCCATTTGAGTAGTACAGTGTTTCCCAACCAGTGTGCCGGGGCACACTAGTGTGCCGTGAGCGATCATCAGGTGTGCCGTGGGAAATTGGAACCTCCAGGAGGAGAGGGGGGAGAGTCTAGTGCGTTGAAGTATAACAACCTTAAGAAACCTACCTCTATAAAGGCACAAAATTACAAACACCCCCCTCCCTACCCGTTGTCTACTTTGTCTCTCCCTCTCCATGCATTGGGAAAACCCACCTCCCTTTCCCCAAGTAGAGACCTCCTCTTGCCTCCTGGGGGTTCTGTGTGGGAAGTTTGGCCCAGTTCTATCATTGGTGGGGTTCAGAATGCTCTTTGATTGTAGGGGAACTAAAAATCCCAGCAACTACAACTCCCAAATGTCAAGGTCTATTTCCCCTGAACTCCATCTGCATTCATATTTGGGCATATTGAGTATTCATGCCAAGTTTGGTCCTGATCCAACATTGTTTGAGTCCACAGTGCTCTCTGGATATAGGTGAACTACAACTCCCAAACTCAAGGTCAATGCCCACCAAACTCTTATAGCATTTTCTCTTGGTTATGGGAGTTCTGTGTGGGAAGTTTGTGTCTTTCTGCCATTCCTGCCAGGGTATCTATGTTGAGTTCATCGAAACAGGCCCAGGTTTCACAAATTTAAAAACATATTAACTATATGTATTACTGTGTTAGAGTGTCATTTTGTGTCATTTTGGTTGGTGGTGTGCCCCAGGATTTTGTAAATGTAAAAAGTGTGCCGCGGCTCAAAAGGGGTTGGGAAACACTGGAGTAGTACATATAAAGGTATCATAGGCTCTAAACCAGTAGTTCCCAACCTCTTTTTGAACAGGGACCATTTGACCAGGGACCATTTTGACCAGGGATCTTTCTCCAACATTAGAACCTAAAGCAGACCTGGACAATTGCCGGCCCTCCAGGTGTTTTGGACTTCAACTCCCAGAAATCCTAGCCAGTTTACCAGCTGTTAGGATTTCTGGGATTTGAAGTCCAAATCACCTGGAGGGCCGGCCATTGCCCAGGTCTGACCTAAAGGGTTACGAATCAGTTTTTCAACAACTTTAGATTGGGGTTGGTTACTTGGGGTGCTGATTCAGAAAATTGCATTGGATAACTCTGGTTTCTGATACAGAACATATGCCATCCAGTAGTCTCTACCTGCACACCCACAGGAAACCATGTTTGATAATCTAGAGCTGATGTGGTCTATCCAAGGGGGTGGGGTTGGTCAGCGACAGAGAAGGAGTGGCAGGCGGTACGAAAGGAGTGGAAATAAAATGAAATAAAAAAGAGGAGGGAGGCTTGCGGACCGGATTTCTGTCCTCGCGGGCCGCTGGTGGTCCACGGCTGACAGGTTAAGAACCACTGCTCTAAATTAATATCTGCATCCTCCTTGTCTACAGTCTTCTAGGATCCCCTATGTACATTTTTAGATTAATTTTACTTTTTTATTGAGATCACTGGCTGCCATTCATTAACAAAGTTCTCTAATAGTTCTCCTCTTTTAAAAGTACAGTTATTTTATCCACTATTAGCTAATTTCTAATGTATTGTGTTTTTGAAGACTTTCATGGCCAGAATCACTGGGTCACGGTTAGTTTTCCAGGCTGGCCATGTTGCAGAAGCATTGTCTCCTGATGTTTCATCCACATCTATCCTCAGAGGTTGTAAGGCAGTGTTTCTCAACCTGGGGGTCGGGACCCCTGAAGGGGTCGCGAGGGGGTGTCAGACGGGTCGCCAAAGTTCATCAGAAAGCATAGTATTTTCTGTTGGTCATAGGAGTTCTGTGGGAAGTTTGGCCCAATTCTATCGTTGGTGGGATTCAGAATGCTCTTTGATTGTACATGAACTATAAATCCCAGCAACTATAACTCCCAAATGTCAAGGTCTATTGTTTTCAAACTCCACCAGTGTTCACATTTGTGCATATTGGGTATCCGTGCCAAGTTTGGTCCAGATCCATAATTGCTTGAGTCCACAGTGCTCCTTGTATGTAGGTGAACTACAGCTCCAAAACTCAAGGTCAATGTCCACCAAACCCTTCCAGTATTTTCTGTTGGTCATGGGAGTTCTGTGTGCCAAGTTTGGTTCAATTCCATCGTTGGTGGAGTTCAGAACGCTCTTTGATTGTAGGTGACCTATAAATCCCAGCAACTACAAGTCCCAAATGACAAAATCAATCCGGCCCAACCCACTATTAAAATTAGGGAGTATCAGATATTGGTGCAGATATTGACGTTACGATTCATAACAGTAGCAAAATTACAGTTATGGGGTAGCAACAAAAATAATTTTATGGTTGGGGGTCACCACAACATGAAGAACTGTATTAAGGGGTCATGGCATTAGGAAGGTTGAGAAACACTGTTGTAAGGTATACTGGAAACTAGACAAGGGAGATTTTATATATCTGTGGAAGGCCCAGGGTGGGAGAAATAACTCTTCTCTGTTGGAGGCAAGTGTGAATGTTGCAGTTAATCACCTTGATTAGCATTGCAAAGCCTTGCAGTTTCAAGGCCTGGCTGCTTCCTGCTTGGGGAAATCCTTTGTTAGGAGGTGTTAGCTGGCTCTGATTATTTCTTCCTGGAATTCCCCTGTTTTCAGAGTGTTGTTCTTTATTTACTGTCTTGATTTTAGAGGTTTTTTAAAATACTGATAGCCAGATGTTGTTCATTGACATGGTTTCCTCCTTTCTGTTGAAAGTGTCCACATGCTTCATGTGGATTTCAATGGCTTTTCTGTGTAGTCTGACATGGTGGTTATCAGAGTGGTCCAGCATTTCTGTGTTTTTAAATAATATGCTGCGTTCAGGTTGGCTCATCAGGTTCTCTGCCATGGCTGACTTCTCAGGTTGAGTTAGTCTGCAGTGCCTTTCATGTTCCTTAATTTGTGTTTGGTGGTCAAACAATGCTGCATTTGGTGGTCTCTATGTAGACTTGTAGACAAGAGGGGTCCTCTCACCTCTGCAGGAGTCTACCATAGTAATAATAATAATAATAATAATAATAATAATAATATAAAAATAATAATATTTATTTGTACCCCGCCACCATCTCCCCAAAGGGGACTTGGGGTGGCTAACATGAGCCCAAGCCCAAAATTACAGTACAGCAAAATAAAATAAAATACAAAGGAGCGGAAAATACCATCAAAATAAATACATGAAATAACAAAATAAAATAAACAATAACAAAATAACATGCTAGAGAAGTAGAACACAGTGGGCGGGCCAAATGCACTAGGATAAAATGGATAAAACCCTGGATGAGAAAAGTGGTGGGATAATGTGTTTCTGAGGGAGGAGCTCAAAAGGAACGAACAATGGGGTTAAAACTTCATTAAGGACAGGGGGAAGGTGCATCAAGAGGACAGAACTGTACTTGGAAGAGACAAAATATGGAATATATGTTCACTCGCCAACGGTTGCCAGGTTAGGGGCTTGCCTAATCTCACTAGGTAGTGAGTTCCAAAGCCAAGGGGCCACAGCAGAGAAGGCTCTCTCCCTCGTACTTGTGATGAAGGTGGGAGTGAAAGGAGGGCTTCTCCAGAGGATCCAAGAGATCATGCAGATTTATGGAAGGAGATGCGGTCAAAAGGTAGGCGGGTCCCAAACCGTTCAGGGCTTTGTAGGTGATAACCTGCACCTTGAATTGGGACCGGAAGATGAATGGAGCTCCTTAAACAGGGGGGCTGACCACTCCCTGTAATTTGCTCCAGTTAGCAGTCTGGCTGCTGAAAGTTGGACCAATTGAAGTTTCCGGGCCGTCTTCAAGGGTAGCCCCACGTAGTGTGCATTGCAGTAGTCCAATCTAGAGGTAATTAAGGCGTGGACCACCATGGTCAGATCAAACTTCACGAGGTACAGTTGCAGCTGGCGCACGAGTTTTAATTGTGCGAAGGCCCTCCCAGCCACCGCCAACACCGTATACCATGCAGCTGTGGACAAGTCTACATAGGGACCCCCGAACGCAGCTTAGATGGTATTGAAGATTATTGGGTGAGATATAACTGGAAAAATAATAACATACTCCAATGTACTCTGAATCATAGTTGGAAAAGACCACAAGGGCCATCCAGCCCAACCCCATTCCAGCCATTGAGCACCAGATTTAGGGCACTGATGCCCAACTTTTCCATACTGGGAAAATTGCATCCTAATTACATATAATTTAAGGAAACAGCATGATAAAGGGGACATGAGGGAGAAAAATAAGCTCAATGGAAGAGATCCTCAACGTGCCATACCACTGAAGGAAGAAAAAGGCACAAAGGAACTCTGCCTCTGGTTCCCTTAAGACTATCAATTAGAGTTACCACTCTTATATATATCCCCACTGACAGAGGCCAGAGAATTAAAGTGTTTATAACAAACAGATAACAAGTTTTGTATTTGCTATGAGCAGTCAGGTACCACAATGGTAGATCTGGTGGAGAAATCACATGTGTCAATGAACGGGCACATTCAACCATTTCAACAAGCGCAGCAACTTAGAAATTGATGAAAAGGATCTGTCCTTGTTCTTTAAATTTCTCATGCAACTGTCTATATAGAAACCAATTTCATTTAGGGTCTATTTGGTTCATTCTTCTAGGGGTTTCATTTCTGGGTTTTCTAAGTTGATCTGGATCAGTTCCCTGTAGGACAACCATTTTCCTTGTAGTATGCCTCATGTGGGGACATCCATTCCAGTGTCTTTGTGTGTGTGCATGTTTGTGTGTGTATATATATACACACACACTCCAGATGTTTAGAATTGATCTCTGTATATAATGGTCATTAAATATGTTGGTTTGGCCTTTTGTATGTCCAAATATGCATGCCATCCAAATGGGAGATATCTGCCTTCTAAATCTAGTAGCTCATTGCCTTCTAGGGTCACCCATTTCATCCAATCCAAACAGCATGCATGAAAGTAGAGTTGTAGATTTGGAAGAGATAAGCCACCTCTTGTTTTATCATCATTAAGTATCTTCATTTTGACTGTTGCGTTTTTTCCAGCCCAAATAAATTTTGAGATCTCTTTTTGCCAAACACATCTGTTATGTGGCCTTTTCTGGTTCACAATGTGGCTGACTATGAGGGGATTGAGGATGTTCCATAGGAACATACTAAACCCCTTCCTCAGTCTCCTGGGAGAGGAGTAGAATGAAGTACGGTAGAGTCTTGCTTATTTGACCTTCACTTATCCGACGTTCCGTCTTATTTGACGCTCTTATCTGACGCTCCCCTTTTCCTCCAGCATTTCCCCTTCAATTAAAGGAGAGCTCCCCAACTCTCTCTCCATTCCCAATAAGTGAAAAGGGCAAGATGAGGAGGAGGGAGGAAAGGCTGGGGTGAGGGGGACAGCCTTGAATTGGCTTTCCTCCTTCCTCCGGAACCGGTCACAGCAAGTGAGGAGGGGTGAGGTGGTCTCCGAGAGCTCCCCCTTAAATTGTGGGGTTCCTCAGGGGGACATAATCTCCCCTTTATTATTTAACATCTATATGTGACCACTTGCTCAGCTGGTGCGTAGCTTTAGGCTGGAATGTCATCAGTACGCTGATGACACCCAGCTCATTCTGAGGATGGGGGGCAGGCCCGAAACCGTACTCGATAATTTCCATCTCTGCCTCGAAGCCGTTACTGGATGGCTGCGAGCCAGTAGGTTGAAGGTGAATCCAGCGAAGACGGAGATCCTCTGGCTGGGTCGTCCGGGCGGCAGGGATGTCCAGCTTCCGACCCTGGACGATGTGGCGTTATGCCCATCATCTTCAGTAAAGAGCCTTGGAGTTCTTTTGGACCCTCTGCTCAATGGAGGCGCAAATCTCCGCTGTCAGCAGAGTGGCGTTTTTCCATCTTCGCCAGGCTAGGAGGCTGGCCTCTTACTTGTCTCGGCACGACTTGGCCACGGTGATCCAAGCCACGGTCATCTCAAGGTTAGACTACTGTAACGCTCTCTACATTGGCCTGCCTCTGTCGGTGACCTGGAAACTCAAGCTGTTGCAGAACGCTGCAGCTCGGTTGCTCGCAGGAGCTCCTGCAAGCTGCCACATTACACCAATTCTGCGGCAACTGCACTGACTTCCTATTGAGTACCGGGTAACCTTCAATGTGTTAGTCTTGACTTTTAAGGCCTTGTATGGTCTGAGGCCAGTGTATCTAAGGGACCGCCTAACCCCATACTGTCCCATGAGAACACTTAGATCTGAAGACTGGAATCTTCTAGCCGTTCCCAATGTCAAACAATACCACCTAACTTCAACACGGAGAAGGGCATTCTCCATCATCGCCCCAGTTCTCTGAAACGCACTACCCCCAGAGGTTCGGGCCTTGTGTAATCTGTTGGCTTTTTGGAAGGCTGCAAGTCGACCCTATTCTGGCAGGCCTTTGAGTTGTAATGTGCTACCCGCAAGGACTTGTGTTATTTCTTAGGAATAGTTTTATGCTTGTGGTTTTATTGCTGTTGTAGATTTGCTGTTTTATTGTGGTGCTTGATGTAAGCCGCCCCGAGCCGGCTGGGAGTGGCGGCCAATAAATCTAACAAATAAATAAATAAATATAAATAAATGAAAGAGGCAGGACCATAAGCGGAAGCATCCTCCCTCTGTGATTTCATGTTCCTCTTCTGCATCCAGGCACTTCCTGCTGGACTACTCTAGCCCCGGGGCATTGCCTTGCACTAACCCTTTGAATCCCTGTTGTTAGTATTCTAGGTGTCTATTGCCGCCTTGGACGGGTAACAGTAAGAGATTCCATATTATCCAACATTTTCGTTTATCCGACATTCTGCCAGCCTGTTTATGTCGTATAAGTGAGACACTTCTGTAGACTGAAACATTGTCCAGTTGTTCTCCAGACCTTTCTTCCTGCTCTAGTTCACAAAAGCCACTCTGGGTGTATCCATCTTCCTACCCCACTTTTCATCTTCTGGCTTCTTTCTTCCTGCAGCATCCTTAGACAGCTTTGCTCAATTTTATCTCTTTTGCTTAATGATCCTGGATGCGTGTCTGTGGCTGTTTGTAGCACATGAATGACTCCAAACCTCCCAGGCAAGCCCCTGGTCCCCTTGCCTTTGAGAGATGCCATCCTCTTCACACTGTTTCAAAGTAGGACAAAAACATGGGACATCCCGCATCCAGAATTTGGAAATGTTACCCTGTATACTATAGTTTAAGTCCAATAGGGAGAGAAAGCACTGAACACAAGGGATGGAAATTCTCCATATTATAGGACTACTTCTCAGATTAGTGATTTGAAGCTGTAGTGGTGCATTTTTTTAAAGAAACATTTATTTTTCCTTATCAACAATAGAGCTAAGGTAAAGCATAAAAGATGAAAAATAAATCCAAAGGTACAGCCTAATAAAACAGTGCAGAATTACTGTACACCATGTTCTTGCCTTATAACATCACACCTCTCATCTCCTCTGGTTTTTTCCTCACCTTTCCGTATGTTGCTGCAAGGCTTCCTGCCAAAAAATGTGAAATCCTCCTCCCCAACCCAGATCCATGTGTGAGCAACACCTGACGAAATCTCAGAAGCTCAGAGAAGTCACTAGAAGAGACCCCCCATTGTCAGGGGTGGAACTTGAATTTCCTTTGCAGCCCTTTGCCTTCTCTAAGAATCAGTTTGGCAAACATGACCAGCAGCCTCTGCATATTTTTAGAATGGATTTCCTTTGGTTCACTGGTTTGCTGTGAGTTTTCTGGGCTGTCTGGCCATGTTCCTGAAGCATTCTCTCCTGACGTTTTGCCCAAATCTGTGGCAGACATCCTCAGGAGTTGTGAGGTCTGTTGGAAACTAGGCAAGTGGGGTTTATATATTTATTTATTTATTTATTTATTTATTTATTTATTTATTTAGCCCGAAGGCAACTCGAGGCGGTGTACAAATAGCAGGAACTGCTCAAGACAAACAAATCAACAATTATCAATACAATTCCAACATACAAATTAGCATTTAACGTTAAAAATACAATATCAACGTCTCATTATTAAGTCGATTTCCAATTGCATCGTCGTCGTTCCTTAGGCCTCTATTTGATAATCATACTACATCTGCAAATGCCCGGTCAAATAGCCAGGCCTTGACCTTTCTGCGAAATGTCATATCTGGAATGTCCAGGGTGGGAGAAAGAACTCTTGTCTGTTGGAGGCAAGTGAGAATGTTGCCATTGTCCATGTTGATTAGCATTGAATACCCTTGCAGCTTCAAAGCCTGGCTGCTTCCTGCTTGGGGGATCCTTTGTTAGGAGGTGATTAGCTGGCCCTGATTCTTTCCTGTCTGGAATTCCCCCGTTTTCTGAGTGTTGTTCTTTATTTACTTTCCTGATTTTAGAGTTTTTAAAAATTGGTAGCCAGATTTTGTTCATTTCCATGGTTTCCTCCTTTCTGTTGAAATAGTCCACATGCTTGTAGATTTCAATAGCTTCTCTGTGTAGTCTGACAAGGTGGTTGTTAGAGTGGTCCAGCATTTCTGTGTTCTCAAATTATAGTCTGTGTCCAGGTTGGTTCACCAGGTGCTGTGCTATGGCTGACTTCTCTGGTTTAATTAGTCTTTCATGTTCCTTGATTCATGTTTGGGCATTGCTGCGTTTGGTGGTCCCTCTGTAAATTTGTTCACAGCTGCGTGGTGTACGGTAGACTCTTGCAGAGGTGGGAGGATCCCTCTTGTCCTTTGCTGAACGGAACATTTGTTGGATTTTCTTAGTAGGTCTGTAGATAGTTTGTAGGTTGTGTCTCTTCGTCAGTGGTTCCCTTACCCCATATATTCCCCCGAGATCACTGCGCTCGGAAGAGCAGAACCTACTGGTTATTCCATCACCCTGCTCCTGCCACTTGTCCAGCACAAGACAGCGAGCCTTTTCTGTCGTGGCTCCCACGACTTGGAATTCATTGCCCAGCCACATCCGGGTGATCCACGAACTTGGCCCTTTTCGAAGGGCCTGCAAGACTGCCCTCTTCAGACTAGCGTTCGGCTAGCCTGAATGTAGATGCATATCATCGTCCGAGTTAAGATCTGAAACTTGCTGGCTACTGGCTATGCATTATGTATTGTGTGTTTTACTGAATTTTACTGTATGTTTTATTGTGTATTTTACCGCTGTTGTGATCCGCCCCGAGCCTGCAGGGAGGAGCGGAATATAAAACCGAATAATAAATAAATAAATAAATAAATAATGTATAGTAAGAACACTTATCCTCTGGGTGGATCCTTGTCTTTCCTCTCATGGCTTGTTCTTGGTCTTGCAGCTCTTCTGATATCTGTGTTGGGGTCTCCATTGGCCTGTAGAGCCCAGTTGAGGTGATTTAGTTCTCTTTGGAGGAGGTGGGCTTCACAGATTCTTTTTGCATAGTCTGCCAGAGCTTTAATTGTGCTTCTTTTTTTGACTTGGGTGATGGTTGGAGTTTTTATGTAGCTACGAGTATATCTGTGTGTGTAGGTTTTGTAAACTGTGTGGCCCAATTGTTGATTGGGCTTGTGGATTATTATGACATCTAGAAATGGTAGCTGACCTTCATTTTCTTTTTCCATGGTGAATTGGATGTTTGGGTGGATGCTGTAAAGGTGACCTTTATACGGTAGTAATTCGTATATATGTGCCTACAAGTTGACTATTGGTGACCAAATGAATCTCAGTGTTCACTTTGACTAAGAATACTCAGAGTTGGTTTTGCCAGTTCTTTCCTTTTGAAACATAGTATGGAGCACCAGGTTTTAGTTGGTCGGGCCCCATCCAAGTAGTAACCAGTGCTGACCCTGCTTAGCTTCTGAGATCAGGTGAAATCTGGTGCCTTTAGGTGATGCATGATTTTAACTGAGTGCCAGCTCAAGTTCATTGCAGGAAAAAATTAGATATTAACAGATCTCACAGTGACTCTAAGAGTATGCTGAGATGGTGGTTTCCCAAACTTGCGGCAGGTTCATTAGCGTGAAAGAGTTGAAGTCTAAACAAGCTTAAAAGACTTGAGGAGGCAAGTGTAGGATGAAGGAGGACCTCTGAACTGAAGGTTGTTTCCTCAGTGAAGCTAACCCAGGCAGGGGCAAACTTCAGCCCTCCCTCCATGTGTTTTAGACTTCAACTCGCACAATTCCTAACAGCCTTGAACCCCTTCCTTTCCCCCCTCAGCTGCTTAAGCGGCTGAGGGAGAAAAGGAAGGGGCCCAAGGCTGTTAGGATTTGTGGGAGTTGAAGTCCAAAACACATGGAAGGCCCAAATGTGCCCGTGCCCGAGCTAACCTGCAACCACTCAACAGCTTGACCAACTGCTGTACTGTCTGGGAGTTTGTGAGAATTCTAGTCCCAAAATTAATGTTCAGGGTCTCAACCAGAGTCTTTCCCCAAAAGCATTTTGCAGCGATTTGAAGCATTACCTCTTTGGATTACAGCTTCCAGAATCCACTACGCTGGTTGCAGGCATTATCCATTCCCTTGAATATAGAAGCTCGGATCACCATTTAGGATAGATATGCGTGCCTGCAGGGAAAAGAAGGTGGATTCTTTGTTAGGCTAGAGCACCAGTGTGACAGATGAAGATGGCTGGACTGAAGTGGAAGCGGAACAAAGAGGATACCCACAGTAGGGCTCTTTGCCCTTGCCAATGTGCAAAGCTGCAGGTAATAGATAAGAAGAAATAGAAGATGACTCTCTCCCCCCAGATATTGACAAGACTGGCTTAGGTGGCTGCCATGCAGTTGTTTGTTACCGCTCTCCTTTCTTGATGTGACGGGGTGGCCAAGTGTAGTGCGTGTGGCACAGTTGTCATTCCGTGCTAAAAAAGCCCATATTCTAGATTTCTGTGTGATGGCATTCTCTCCTGCCCTTGCTCATTGATCCATAAAATGTCCTTTGATCTTGGTAGCAACAGCAGCCTCCATGTGAAGATGGATTTTGGCTTTTTGGTCCCATCCCCACGGCAGCGTCTTTAATTGCTGCCTGCTTTCTGCTTCGCTGGATTGGGGTGAGGGAAGAAGGACAAGAGGAGGTGATTTATTTATCGTGTCAGAAGCGAGTTGAGAGTACAGTTAAAATGCATTTAGAAACACAAACAAAGTTTTTTTAAAGAACTTGGCATTATAGCAAACGTCCTTTGACCAGAAGCTGGCCACTTAGAGTGCCTCTGATGTCATTGTAAGAAGGTCCTCCATTGTGCATGTGGTTGAATTGTGTGAGGATTATCCAGAAAGTAAGGTTACAAGGTGCATAGCTCTCATGGGGATTTTTCTCAGGGGAAGTTGGTATCACTGCCGTGTAGCAGGAAACCAGCGGAAGCGAACGACCAGTGCTAGTCGTCAGTAGCTCATCGACTGGTGTTGTGGTCAAGGTGAGAGATGAGCATCCTGATTCCGTTTCCCTCTAAGTGCAAAGTTTGCACTGTAATACGCTACCTAAATGCTAAGAGCATGAACCGTGCTGCTATTCATCGCAAAATTGTTTCAGTTTATGGAGAGGACATAATATCAAGACAGCATGTGTCAAAATGGGTACGGAATATATTGTGAGCCCACGAAGAAACTTTGCAGAGCCACCCAAAACAAACGTCATGAGATGCTGACAGCAGGAGTCTGTCTCCATGACCGTACACCGCTCATGCAACACAATAATTTTTAAATAAACCAAAACAGAGTTCGGAAATCTTCTGTTTTGGACAACATCTCCCAGAATGCACCAGCCAGCTTGACTAGTAACCAGATGTCTGGCTTTTTTTTGACAGTAGCAGCAGAGCAGGATTTGTTTGTTTGTTGTTTGTTTTTTTGGCTACATGCAATATATTAATTTTTTAAAGCTTTGTTTCCAACATTTTAGTAAATATCTACAGTGAAACAGGCAAAGAGAGCACAACAATATGATATTTCTTACCTCCACAAACTGGGGACAAAATAATCTACACATCATTACATCACTATATTCCAACAACTCAGCATATGTCATTTTTCACAGAAACAATAATATCAGTTGCTCTTTTTAATCTCTATTAGTTACTTTACCCATTTCTAGGTTTTCTCAACTATCTGTACCACAATTTTTTTACTCCCACAATTCCTAACAGCCAGTAAGATGGCTGGGATTTCAAGTCCAAAACAACTGGAGGGCTGAAGTTTGCCCATACCTGCGCTAGGCTTTTGGGAGTTCTAGTCTACAGATAGGGGCCATGGTGGCACAGCATGTTAAACCTCTAAGCTGATGAACGTACTGACCGAAAGGTCGGTGGTTCAAATCCGTGGGACAGGGTGAGCCCCACTTTTAGGCCCAGCTTCTGCCAACCTAGCATTTTGAAAACATGTAAATGTGAGTAGATCAATATGTACCACTTCAGTGGGAAGGTAATGGCACTCTATGCAGTCATGCCGGCCACATGACCTTGGAGGTGTCTACAGACAACACCGGCTCTTCGGCTTAGAGATGGAGATGAGCACCAGCCCCCAGAGTCGGACTCAACTAGACTTTACCTTTAGTCTATAGATATTCTCCAGCTATGGCCTTTTGACTATGGAAAGGTCTTTGTTCTCCCTGCTGATGAGATGTTCTGCCACCAAACTATTTAAAGTCTCTCTGTGTTCCTATCCGCATCTCTTCTGCAGTATTTTATAGTATTTTGCTTTTCTCTCATGGCTCAGTGTGAGCGCGTAAACTCCACCCCAGCACAACATTTTCATAATCCTCCGATTCCTCTGACCCTATTTGAAGATTCATCTGGGTGCTGCTGGACTTGATAAGAGATGACCTCCTCCTTCCTTGGTGACTCATGCTCCTTTATGCCTCATCCCAACCTCTGCTTCTGAAGGTGTGGCAGTGATGATACTGGCTCCAACCAATCTCTCTTTTTTCTTAAGCCCATTCTGCATCTTTCCTTCCTCCGATAATGTCTGCTTCCTACTGTCTCCATATCAACCTTTCTGCTAAAATCACTTGTAGGGTGGGGAAGGGACAGGAAAAGGTGGTAGCTGGTGCTGAAGAGTAATTCCACTGTTGAGTGAGAAGCTTGCGTCTGTTGGCAGGTAGCATTACTCCTTTTGAAAGCAGGGTTCAGCTGTCTTTTTAGAAAAGGAATGCATGGGCTTATTATTCCTTAACTAGTCACGACTTTAGCCGTACTGTGTCCCATGACAGAGTTTGAGTATTGCTGAAATAACAGAGTGCAGAGGAACACTGGGCCCTTATATGTTTAAATATTTGTGCAAAAGAGAATAATTTCTATATACTTTTGCTTTCCATGTGTAGACATTCCATAAATTCTCAACAGATCATCTTCCCTTTCCTAGATTTCTAGTTTCACAGAGTTCAAGGAGACTGCAAGAGCTTTCTAGCCTTAATTCCCCACTGTGCAGAAATGCACAGCTAAAGCACTCCTGAACGATGCACATGGATCCTCAAACTTTTCTCCCCTTACAAACTACCTCAGAGGTTAAGATCTTCTGGGGAGGTCCTGGTTTCGATCCCACCACCTTCACAGGTGTAGCTGGTGGGGATGAGAGACAGGGCCTTCTCAGTGGGATCAAGCTTTCGGACAGTAACTTTAGTGCAATAAATAAATATAGATTGTTTAGATTTTTAACTTTTATGGTTTTAATGTATATGTTTATTTATTTTGTATGTATGTTTATGGGGCATTGAATTGTTGCCTACTTGTAAGCCGTTCTCAGTCCCCTTCCTCAGAGCATGAGTTCCCTTCCTCACTTTACAAGTGATTTTAGCAGCATGGTTGATATGGAGGCAGGGGGAAACAGACATTATCTGAGGAAGGATATGCTGTTATATCGTACGAAAGCTGTGACTGGTACAACCTGGGGATCACAACTAGACACAGTGAAAACATTTGCCTTTGTGCTTGGCTACTCTGCTGCAGAATATCCACGCCCAGTGTGGAATACATCACACCACATTAAAAGAGTGGATGTGGCCCTTAATGAGACATGCTGCATTATCACAGGACATCTACGCCCAACACCGCTGGAGAAATTATACTGCTTAGCCAGTATTGCACCACTGATATCCACTGGGAAGTAGCAGCCAGCAATGAAAGGACCAAGGCATTGACATGTCCGACCCATCCTCTGTTCAGATATCAGCCAGCATGCCAATGCCTTAAATCAAGAAATAGATTCCCAAGATCTACAGAAGTACTCGCAGGAACACCTCAGCAAGCAAGAGTCCAAAAGTGGCAGGCTAAAACGCAGTGGCTGAGACCAGATGAGAAACTCCCTCCACGGCACATAGAAGAGTGGATGTCCTGGAAGGCGCTGAACAGGCTGCACTCTGGCACCACGAGATGCAGAGCCAACCTTAAGAAATGGGGCCACAAAGTAGAGTCCATGAAGAAAAAGAAGAAGTTTATTTTTTTACCCTGCCTCCATCTCTCTGAAGAGACGTGGGGCGGCTTACGTGGAGCCAAGCCCAAGGCAACATACAATCAAAAACAGAACAATAACATATTAAAATAGCATAAAAACAGCATATACAATAATAAACAAGCATCAAAAGCAACAACAATCTCATTTTTGGAGAGGTGGGAGGGGGTCAATACGTGAAACTAGTTAAAGGATAGGGTGGTCAATAAGGTGGATAGAAACATATAGTGGCATATGAATAATAGCATGGAAATAGAGCAATTAAACAGGATCAATTCAGCTTAACATAAAAATGTAGTAATGAAATATAGGAATTTGGATTCAGGTCATGAATCCAGTAAACATTCCTTTTCTGGCAAGCATTCTGTTTCTGCTGATTGGGGTTCTGTTGTTCTTAATTTTTTAATTGTGTTTTAGGTATATTGTCTCTGGTAGTTTTGTAAACCACGCCGAGCCTTTGGGGAGTGGTGGTATACAAGTTGAAATAATAAATAAATAAATAAATAAATTTAAGCCAAGGGCCGGTTTTCCCCTCTCCCATTAACTCTCTTCCCTCTGGGAACTGTTGTACATTTCCTTTATCATTCATTCATCAGGACTGTCGTTTCAGACTTAGGTCAACACTCAGTCTAAAGTTTAGGGCAGGGACCCAGTCAGTGACCTTGAAGGACCACATCCGACCCACGAGCCTTACTTTGTGGACCTCTGGTTTAGACTTTTAGTACACCACAATTTGAAGCAGTCTGTTTCATGTTCAGGTGGAATGTCTTGGCTTGTAGTTTGAATCCATAGATTCATGTCCTAGTTCTGGAGTAACAGAGAACAAGTGTGCTCCATCTTCTGCCTCAAAAGTTGGCTAGTACACTTTCATTCTTGCCCAAGCGAAACATGAGCTTTCTAAACTGTTCCTCGTAGTTTTCAGGCATTTGAGCATCTTTGCTACCTTTCTCTGGACACATTCCAGCTTGTCAGTATCCATTTTTTTAAATGTGGTGCCCTTAATAGGACACAGTTATTTCAGGTGAGATCTGACCAAAGCAGAATTGGTTGTTGTATGGCTTTAAGTCATTGATGACTTATGACAACTCTAATGTAGACCTATTGCAAGTTTTTCTTTGCAGTTCAGATTGGGGTGCCTTTGCCCTCCTCTGAGGCTGAGAGACTGTGACTTCCCAAGGTCACCCTGTGAGTTTCTGTGGCTCCAAGATACACTAACAAGTTAATCCAGGAAGATCGGTTGTTTCAATCAGTAGAACCCTGACTGTTGGGATATCTGGACGTGGTCAGAAAGGACGATGTCTCTATAAATGGACACAAATCTGACATTATCTCCAAGAACCAGTTGCAGACCATTCTAGTCTTCCTGGACATACAGGAAGGGATTTTAGAGCCGTGGTCCTTGAACAAGGAAATTATAAAGACTAGAAGGAGAAACTGTTGAATTGAATTATATTCTAAAGCAGGGGTGGGCAATTATTTTTTCCATGGGGCCACACAAGAATCAAAAAACATTATGGAGGGCCGCACTTAAAGGATGAACTATATTCTACATCAGTGTTTCCCAACCAGTGTGCCAGGGCACACTAGTGTGCCATGAGCGATCATCAGGTGTGCCATGGGAAATTGGAACCTCCAGGGGGGGGCGGGGGGAAGAGTCTAGTGTGTTGAAGTATAAAAAACCCCAGGAAACCTACCTCGATAAAGGCACAAAATTACAAACACTCGTTGTCTACTTGGTCTCTCCCTCTCCATGCATTGGGAAGGCCCACCTCCCTTTCCCCAAGTAGAGACCTCCTCTTGCCTCCTGGGGGTTCTGTGTGGAAAGTTTGGCCCAGTTCTATCATTGGTGTAGTTCAGAATGCTCTTTGATTGTAGGGGAACTATAAATCCCAGCAACCACAACTCCCAAATGTCAAGGTCTATTTCCCCTGAACTCCATCTGCGTTCATATTTGGGCATATTGAGTTCCATGCCAAGTTTGCTCCTGATCCAACATTGTTTGAGTCCACAGTGCTCTCTGGATATAGGTGAACTACAACTCCCAAACTCAAGGTCAATGCCCACCAAACTCTTATAGCATTTTCTCTTGGTTATGGGAGTTCTGTGTGGGAAGTTTGTGTTTTTCTGCCATTCCTGCCAGGATATCTATGTTGTGTTCATCGAAACAGGCCCAGGTTTCACACTGAGTGTATAAATACATTTTAAAAACATTTAAAAACATATTAACTATATGTATTACTGTGTTAGAGTGTCATTTTGTGTCATTTTGGTTGGTGGTGTGCCCCAGGACTTTGCAAATGTAAAAAGTGTGCTGCGGCTCAAAAAAGGTTGGGAAACACTGTTCTACATAATATCAATTGAATTTCTTTAATAATAATAAAAAGGCACTACATTGTGTTTTTGATATATTAATAAGTCTGATAAGAGTATATGTTATGAGCAATGAAAAAGAGAGGTTGTCATAGGAAAAATGACATTCACTAAAATTTTACAAAACAATGGTTAACAAAATGTGAACATTTGTATCATTTGTGATTCATTATATTAATGATCATTTTCAGTCACATTCGCTTCAAAGCACATTTCAAACAATGTTGGATCAGGACCAAACTTGGCACAAATACTGAATATGCCCAAATGTGAACACTGGTAGAGTTTGGGGGAAATAGAGCTTGACAATTGGGAATTGTAGTTGCTGGAATTTATAGTTAACCCACAATCAAAGAGCATCCTGAAATCCAGCAACAATGGAATTGAACCAAACTTGGCACACTGAACTCTCATGAGACCAACAGAAAGTACTGAAAGGGTTTGCTAGGCATTGACCTTGAGTTTGGAAGTTGTAGTTCTCCTACATCCAGAGAGCACTGTGGACTCAAATAATGATGGATCTGGACCAAACCTGGCACGAATCCTCAATATGCCCAAATGTGGACACTGAAGAAATTTGGGGAAAATAGACATTTGGGAGTTGGAGTTGCTGGGATGTATAGTTCACTTACATTAAGGAAGCGCTCCAGTGCCTGGGCCTCGCAGTGCAGCCTCTTCCCTGCCTCAAAGCTGCTTGCCAGGCCCTACCCCTCGCCTGCAAGCAATGGAAGCGGCAGAAAAGAAGGGAGGGGGAAAGAGCGTGAGGCAGAAGAGAAGGGAGGGGGGAAAGAGCACAAGGCAGAATAGAAGGGAGGGGGAGAGCCCAAGGTAGGGGGGAACGCGCGAGGCAGAATTGAAGGGAGGAGGAGAGCGAAGGCATGCTCTGCGGCAGCGCCTGCTCCTGGCCTCCTCCTCTTCTCCCCCCTCCCTTCCCCTCCATTGGCCGCTCTGCTTGCCTGCTGGGGCCCTTACACGGGCCGGTCAGAATCGGCCGGCGGGCCACATGTGGGCTGCGGGCCATGAAATGCCCAGGTCTGTTCTAAAGCATGGGTATTGCATTGGCTTTTTGGAACACTACATATATTAATACAATAATCTTCTTTACTGCACATATAACAAAAGAAACCTTGGGTTAATGTGAGTTTTCCGGGCTGTATGGCCATGTTCCAGAAGCATTCTCTCTACCTCACCTCAACCAACTCCGAGGTGGCACTTGAATGTCCTTTTCAGTAACTACAGATACATCTCTCCTGATGTTTCGCCTGCATTATGGCAGGCATCCTTAGAAGTTGAGGGGTCTGTTGGAAACCAGGCAAGTGGGGTTTATATATCTGTGGGTGGGAGCAAGAACTCTTGTCTGTTTGAGGCAGGTGTGAATGTTGCAGTTGGCCACCTTGATTAGCATTTAATGGGCGCACAGTTTTGAGATCTGGCTGCTTCCTGAGAAATCTTCTCAGAGAGTGTGCGAACCAAGGGAAATTGACTGGTTTTGGTAAGCAGATTTATTTCTCTTACACTCGAACACTAACTGATCATTGCAAAACGTGAAAGATTTGTAGTACCTCGCTCAGCTTTGAAAGTTTTGATCAAGGGATATGCTTTTCATCTTTCTGGATCCTGTTACATTCCACCCTACATAAATGTGCTTTATGTGCTTTATAAAACGAGGATTAATATTGCATCTGAGGAAGTGGATTTATATCTAGAAAAGCTCGTGCTAAAATAAGGACCACCTGGCCTTAAAGGTGTGTCCACATTTCTTTTTTCTTTCTCACTTCTTTCTTTTTTACCCAATAGTGATGTAAGTGTCATTTCCAACCTCTTTATTTTGCATCCAAATGCTGTTTTTCATATTTTAAGTCATGGATCCCCTATTGTGAAGTGCAACCATCTATTGTGGAAGTCCTTCTTCATCAAAGTGCAGATTATGTTCCATGAAGCCATATTTTCCCAATGGCATCATCTGTAGAGTCGGTTGTTCATTCCTGATATTCTTTTCTCTCTTTCCTGGGCCATATCCTTCCACAGGAAGTCATGTTGAAAGAACAGTCAGTGCTGCAAGGTCCTTCATATGCCTGCCCTGTATCTCTAGAGTCCCTTATAATATGTTGAGCTCTACATCTTGCAGTATCTTTTGTTCCCGTCTGATCCTTTTGTGGTTAACAAGGGATTGGTAACTGTCAGTTACCACTCCCAGATGAGCTTTTCTGTTGCATTGTGAATTGCCACACCTGAAAGAAAGCACATTTCTGAAAGACATCCAGTCAAACCCACACACCACTGAGTCTGGGTTCTTTTCTCACAGGAGCCCATCCATCCATACAAACCTGGTCATTTGTGTGCTCCATGAAAACCATTACTGTAACTCCTGTTTTGATATTTCATAATTGCTGATCAAAGTGAGAGTTTGGAGTGGATTGTGCAGACCCAGACTCATATGCTGCAGTAGTGGAGGCCGCAAGGAAATCTCTCATTGTGGCTAACATTGTGTCTACCAGGAACCATCCAGCTGAGCTGTTTCAAATGGTCAGAGGGCTATTTGATCCTGTCCCACAAGATGGGACTCCTGACTATTCGGCAGCTCTCTATGAAGCATTTCCTTGGTTCTTTGTGGACAAAGTAGCTCTGATCTGTTCCGACTTGGATTCCAAGTTAATGGAAGTCTCTTAAGATGTAACAGGAGCACCTGCTTGTCTGGTTTTAATGAATTCATTTCAACTGGTACAACCTAAAGGCATGGACAAGATCCTTGGAGAGGCAAGGGCAACCACATGCACCCTGGAGTCCTGCCTATCCTGGCTGATAAAGCAAGCCAGAGGGGGTTTGGCAGAGTAGGTGAAGGTGGTGGTTAATGCCTCCTTACAAGAAGACAAGGTTCCAGCGAGCCTAAAACCGCTGTTGAAAAAACCATCACTGGATGCTACTCAGTTGAACAACTTCGGCCACTTTCCAATCTCCCCTGTTTGGGCAAAGTCTTGGGATGTGTGGTGGCCTTGCTACTCCAGATGTTCTTGGAGGAAACAGACTATCTGGCTCCGGCGCAGTGTGGCTTTAGGCCAGAGCATGGAACTGAAACAGCCTTGGTCTCTTTAGTGGATGATCTGCAAAGGACGCTTGATAGGGGGATTGTGTCCCTGTTGGGTTTCCTGGACCTCTCAATGGCCTTTGATACTGTGGACCACAGTATCCTTCTGAGACACCTCACAGAAATGAGGCTTGCAGGCACTGTTCTGCAGTGGCTCCAGTACTTCCCAGAGGGCCACTCTCAGAAGGTGTTGCTGGGAGACACCTGTTCAGCTTCACAGCCTTTGTTCTGTGAGGTCCTGCAAGGTTCAGTATTGCCCACCCCCATGTTGCTTAACATCTACATCAAGCCACTGGGAGAGATCATCTGAAGTTTTGGAGTTTGATGCCATCTGTACGCAGAAGACGTCCAACTCTATTACCCCTTCCCACCTGCTACTAAGGAGGCTGTTCAGGTCCTGAGCCAGTGCTTGGCAGCTGTGACAATCTGGATGAGGATTAACCAATTGAAATTGAATCCAGACAAGACAGAGGTACTCAAAAGGCTGAACAGGGTATAGGCTTACAGCCTGTATTAGATGGGGTTACACTCTCCCTGAAAACGCAGGTTCGCAGTTTGGGAGTCCTCTTGGATTCATTGCTGAGCCCCAGGTCTCAATGGTGGCCAGGGGAGCTTTTGCTTGTGCCTTGGGAAGTCAGACTTGGCCACGGTGGTCCATACTCTCGTCACATTCCAAATAGACTACTGCAACATGCTCTATGTGGAGTTGCCTTTGAAGATGGTTCGAAAGCTCCAAGTAGTTCAATGGGCAGCAGCCAGGTGGCTCAATGGAGTTACATACAGGGAGCATACAATCCCCCTGCTGTGTCAACACCATTGGCTGCTGGTTTGCTACCGAGCACAATTCAGACTTTAGCCTGTAAAGTTCTAAGTGGCTCCGTATAAACTTGTTTCTCAACCTGTGGGTCCTCAGATGTTTTGGCCTTCAAGTCCCAGAAATCCTAACAGCAGGTAAACTGGCTGGATTTTCAGGGAGTTGTGGCCCAAAACACCTGGGGACCCACAGGTTGAGAACCACTGGGATAGTTGATCAGTGGGGGTGAGAGACAGGGCCTTCTCACTGGTGGCCCTTCGGTTATGGAACTCCCTCCCTAGAGATATCTGACTAGCCCCCTATTTCCTGACTTTCAGGAAACAAGTGAAGACCTGGCTCTGAAATCAGGCGTTTGGGTAGTGCACTGCGGAATCAGCACAATGTTGCACACAAATGATGACTTAGGACTGGGTATTATTCTTTATCAGTTTTATGCTATTTATATGTTTTATTGTTTTGTTATATGATGTATTGTATTGTTGTTAAATGTGCGGCATTGAATATTGCCAAGTTGTAAGCTGCTCCGAGTCCCCTGTGGGGTGAGACAGAGTGGGATATAAATATAGTAAATAAATAAATAAATAAAGCATGGCATGGTCCCCAATAGTTCCGTCCTTCTGTGTCACATTCTTGCAAGCATTGTAGCTTCAAAACCAACCAAAAAGATGCAGCTTGTTATTCCCAAGTAATGAGATACATTATGTATTCGTATCATATTACTTGTGAACATGTAATTGGGTGTTCAAATAACATTCCCTTTAAAGTTTCAGAAAAACAACAACCAGCCACTAATGCCCCCAATATCCCCCAATAAAGCAGCAGTACTAAAGTGAGTGTTTATTTTGAGTGTTTATACCCTGTTCTTCAACCACAAAGGTTCTCAGAAGAGCTTACAAACTGTTAATTTCTAATGAGTGTCACCAGCTACAGAAAAAAGTGAATGTTTACTTTATTCCCATTCAAACGGGAATATAAAATATTAACTTTTTTGTTTTGATGAAAAAAAAAGTATGAAAAAAGTAAACTACTATGAGATTTTTCTCCTCTGCACAAGACTGAAAATGATAGTACATTATTCAGCTACATCAAGAGAAAAAGAAGTCAGCCTAAATCCCATGATTATTTCCAAATAGTATAGACCAATTAAATCAACACTGATTGCACTGATTCAGTGATTGCACCTGAGGCCTTACCCACACTACTACATTGCAGTTTGAACCTGCATTATATGGTCAGTGTAGACCAGTGTTTCTCAACTTGAGGGTCAGGACCCCTGGGAGGGGGTCGCGAAGGGGTGACAGAGGTGTCACCAAAGACCATCAGAAAACACAGTATTTTTTGCTGCTCATTGGCGTTCTGTGTGGGAAATTTGGCCCAATTCTGTCGTTGGTGGGGTTCAGAATGCTCTTTGATTGTAGGTGAACTATAAATCCCAGCAGCTATAACTCTCAAATGACAAAATCAATCAATCCCCTTCCTAACCCCACCAGTATTCAAATTTGGGCATATGGGGTATTTGTGCCAAATTTGGTCCAGTGAATGAAAATCCATCCTGCATATTAGATATTTACATTACGATTCAAAATAGTAGCAAAATTACAGTTGTGAAGTAGCAACAAAAATAATTTTATGGTTGGGGGTCACCACAACTTAAGGGCATCAGGAAGGTTGAGAAACACTGGTGTAGACTCATATAATACAGCTCATATAATGCAGCATTATGTGTCTACGCTGTCTACATAATGCTGTTTCAAACTGCATTATATGGCTGTGTAGATGGGGACTCGGGGAAAATACCGAATTTAAGTTGTTTTTAGCAAAAATAACTTTAGTGTAAAAACCCTGGTTTCCCCATGTTTATGCCAAAAGTTCAACAATTCAAAAAAGGAATTGAAAAATGCATAATAAACACACTTTACAACTACTCGGTGGTAAAGCTGCGGTGGGGCAGCAGGTTAAACCACTAAGCTGCATAACTTGCTGACCGGAAGATCAGTGATTCAAATATGCGGGATGTTGTTAACCTTAGCTTCTGCCAACCTAGCAGTTCGAAAACATGCAAATGTGAGTAGATCAATAGATACTTCTCTAGTTGGAAAGTAACAGTGCTCCATACAGTCATGCTGACCACAATGACCTTGGAGGTGTCTATGGACAACGCTGGCTCTTCGGCTTAGAAATGGAGATGAGCACCACCACCCCAGAATTGGACACGACTGGACTTAATGTCAGGGGCAAACCTTTACCGCAACTCTCTTGTAGTAATGCTTACAAAAAGGTGGTGGGAGGAGGGAAGCTTTTTAAATTTTTCATTCTTGCATGCATACATGAAAAAGCAAGTATTTACATTCGTATGTTAAAACACTTAAAAGTAGCATTACCCATTGCTGCCACAATAGTAACAACTAGTTAACAGTGTTACCTTTAATGAATTGATTTCAAACTTCTGGTTACTCCGACCAGAATAAGCAAATTAAAATTAAAATTAATTTTGAAACACTTTTAATGATTTGTTCCTTCACTCCTGCTGTGGATACACTTGTACAGACAAGTATTGCAAGGGCTATTTGATTTTGGACTAGCAAATTGCTCTCTTAGCCAATTTACTGCACAGGGTAGAATAAGCAGCATAGGAAGGGCACAGATGTGAAAGAATAAACCTGATCAGATTTAGACTCACTGTGCCTTTCCACCTCCGCAGGGGTGGTGGACCCATTAGAATGGTCCGCCCCAGGAGGCTTATGGATCCCAACGGATTCCTGATGGCTCTTGGGGATTTTCCCGCCTCCTCGGTAAGTGACCCTGTCGAGGCTCTTGTCTCTCTCTGGGACAGGAAGATGACAAGGGCTATTGATACGATCGCTCCAGAATGCCCCCTCTCGAGTAACTGAGCTAAACCAGCTCCTTGGTTCACTGAGGAGCTGGCAGCGATGAAGTGAAAAAAGAGGAGGCTAGAGGGTGTGTGGCGTCGAAAGAGGAGCAGATCAACTCAAGCACGTCTGGTCTCTTATCTAAGAACCTATGATGCGGCAACAAAGGCAGCACAGAATACATCTATTGTGGCCAAGGTTGCCACTGCTAAGAACCGTCCAACGGAATTGTTCTGAGTTGTCAGAGGACTATAAAATCCGCCGCAGTGCGAGATCCCAGATGACTCGGTGGACCGCTGTGAAGAATTCGCTCGGTTCTTCACAGATAAAGTTGTTTTGATCCGTTCCAATTTTGATACCACTTTAACTCTGAAGATGTGACACGAGCATCTGCTTTTCCGGTTTTGATGGATTCGTTTCAATTGGTTCAGCTCGAGGATGTGGACGGGATCCTTGGAGAGGCAAGGCCTACCACATGCATCCTAGACCCCTGCCCATCCTGGCTGATAAAGGAAGCCAGAGGGGGTTTGGCAGAGTGGGTTAAGGTGGTGGTTAATGCCTTCTTACAGGAGGGCAAAATTCCAGCCAGCTTAAAACAAGCTGTTATAAAACCACTGTTGAAGAAACCATCACTGGACCCCACTCAATTAGTCAACTATCGGCCAGTCTCCAATCTCCCCTATTTGGGCAAAGTCATGAAATGTGTGGTGGCTTTGCAACTCCAGCGGTTTCTGGTAGACACTGATTAACTTGATCTGGCACAGTCTGGCTTTTGGCCGGGACATGGAACTGAGACAGCCTTGGTCGCCTTAGTAGATGATCTTCGCCGGGAGCTCGACAGGGGGAGTGTGTCCCTGTTGGTTCTGCTGGACCTCTCAGTGGCTTTCGATACCGTTGACCACAGTATCCTTCTGGGAGGCCTCGCAGAAATGGGGCTTAGGGGTACTGCTCTGCAGTGGCTCCAGTCCTTTCTGGAGGGTCGGTCTCAGAAGGTGTTATTGGGTGACACCTGTTCGACTCCGCAACCGTTGTCTTGTGGAGTCCCTCAGGGTTCAGTACTGTCCCCAATGTTATTTAACATCTACATGAAACCGCTGGGAGAGATCATCTGGAGTTTCGGAGTAAGGTGTTATCTGTACGCAGATGACGTCCAGATCTGTCACTTGTTTCCACCTGTCACTAAGGAGGCTGTCCAGACTTTGAACTGGTGCTTGGCTGCTGTGTCGGACTGGATGAGGGCTAGCAAATTGAAACTTAATCCAGACAAGACAGAGGTCCTCCTAGTCAGTCGAAAGGCCAAACAGGGCATAGGGTTACAGCCTGTGTTGGATGGGGTTGCACTCCCCTGAAGACACAGATTCGCAGCTTGGGAGTGATCCTGGATTCACCGCTGAGCCTGGAACCCCAGGTTTCGGGGGTGACCAGGGGAGCTTTTCCACAGTTAAGACTTGTGCGCCAGCTGCGCCCGTACCTTAGAAAGTCTGATCTGGTGACAGTGGTCCATGCTCTTGTCACATCTCGAATAGATTACTGCAATGCACTCTACGTGGGGCTGCCTTTGAAAACGGTTCAGAAACTTCAACTAGTCCAACACGCGGCAGCCAGGTTACTAACTGGAGCAACATACAGGGAGCATACCACCCCCTGTTGTTTCAGCTCCACTGGCTGCCTGTCCATTTCCGGGCTCAATTCAAAGTGCTAGTTTTGACCTTTAAAGCTCTATACGGTTCTGGCCCAGCTTACTTGTCCGAACGCAGCTGCCGCTACGTCCCACCTCGTAACTTAAGATCATCCAGGGAGGCCCTGCTCTCGCTTCCGCCAGCAACTCAATTGCGGCTGGCAGGGACGAGAGACAGGGCCTTCTCAGCTGCCCCCCCCCCCCCGCCTGTGGAATGTGTTTCCAAGCGAAATGCGATCAACCTAATTCCTCCTAGCTTTCAGGAAGAAAGTAAAATCGTGGTTGTGGGACCAGACCTTTGCACAGTAATTGCAGCACTTTATCTGGAATTGACTGTTTTAACGACATACGTGAAATATGGCTTCCCCATTGATTGACTGATTGAATGTGGATTTTATAGATAGAATTTTAAAATTAACTGGATAGCTAATGTTTTAATGTTGATGTTTTAATCTTGTTGTATTAGTGTTTTATATTATGTATTGCTGCCGGCATCTAATTTGTGCCTTGTAAGTCACCCTGAGGTGTCCCGTCCCCGGGGGGGAGGGGGGGGAGAAGGGCGGGTTAGAAATACAGTAAATAAATAAATAAATAATTTTAAAAGACAATGGCTTAATCCTGAATCTTACACATCTATTTTCTTGGATGTGCATTGTTTTGATGTAATTTGTTATTATGTCTTTTTCCTAGCATTGAATATTTGCCATATATGTTGGAAATTGCCCTGAGTCTCTTCAGGGAGGTAGGGTGACCTATAAATAAAGTATTATTATTATTTATTCTAGTGTTGTACTGTATTTAATAACATTATCCAAAACACTAACAATAATTTAAGTATTTGAGTATTGTTAAGAAAGCAGGAACGGGGATTCAAAGTGGGAGAGGATGGAGCAGCAATCTGGATTGTATAGTAGAATGGCTTGAATTTAGGGATTGTTTTTCTTTTATGGAACTCAATTTTAATGTATGTTTGTAGAATTTTTATAGTATTTGTGTGTTTTTAACTGTGCTGTGACCCACCTCGAGTCGTGGGGGAGATGCGGGCACAAAATAATTTTTTAATTATTATTTGATAAACAAAAATTTTAGCTGACTTTTGTATTTGATCACGCGTTGAACATTTCCCAAGTGTACAGAATTGTATGATGTATCGGCGAATAATATGTGCAGATCCAAGTAGGGTGGCGTTTTGTAGCTGACAGATAGTAATTTTGTCAGTGCTGATGGTTTTTAAGTGCAGGCCAAGGTCTTTAGGCACTGCACCCAGTATGCCGATCACCACCGGGACCACCTTGACTGGCTTGTGCCAGAGTCTTTGCAGTTCTATCTTTAAATCCTCATATTGTGTCAGCTTATGATGGTGATGGTGATGATAATGATGATTAAATATATTGTAATTTATAGGTCCCTCTCTAAGTGTAGCATAGAATAATAATTAAAGCAATAATAAAACAAGGAACCCTACATAAAAACCATTACAGAAACATAACAGCTTTAAACTGAAGATACCCGAGAATGTTTTACCTGACACCAAAATGTATCCAAGATAGGTGCCAGACAGGCCTCTCTGGAGAAGATGTTGCAGTACTGCGATGCCATCACTGAAAATGCCCTTTCTCTAGCCATCTGCCATCTCTGTTTCAGGGCTGGTACCTGGAAAACAACACCTAAGAGATGCCAAAATTGGAAGCTTTGTGTGGAAAGGAGCGTTCTTTTAGGTGGCTGCCTAAACTTTGAAGGATTTGAAAACCCAAAAGTCAACGTCTTGAATTGGGCCCAGAAACAGACTAGAGGCCAATGAGGATAGTGGCTCCATTTCTTTGCTCCAGTTAGGAGTTCCTCTGTTTCCCTTCTCTCATAACACAGAGATACAGCAGTCCTAAGGGAGACAGAACTTAAAGCCATGCCCAAAATCAGCCTTATTGCAGAATCCTCCTTTTCCTTCATTGATGGATACCCACTTGGCTGGAACTGTGGCTGATCAGATGCAGCATTTTCTCCTTTTCAATGTGTGCAAATATGGTGGCTCTGCCCCAGGGGCGGATTTAATGGTAAGCAAAGTAAGCGGCCGCTTAGGGCGTCACATGGTCAGGGGCGTATCCGGCCGCCAAGTTCCACGCATGCGCCTTTGCTGCTGTGCGACTCCAGCTGGCCAGAGACGAGAATCGCGCACTACACAAGGCCGAAAAGGAGGAACCTTTTGCAGCCGGGGCGGAGCCTCCCACCTCCAGTTGCAAAAGGTTCTTCCTTTTTGGCCTTGTGTAGGGCGTGATTCTTGTCTCCGGCCAGCTGGAGTCGCGTGCACCAATGGCGCATGCGCAGAACTTCCACCGGCCCCGGCCACCAAACCCTCCTCAGTTTCCGGCCTCGTGGAGGCTGCGCATGCGCGCCAGGGCACATGTGCGGAACCAGCTGGCTCCACGCATGTGCACCCTCCACGAGGCCGTAGAGCAAGAGGGCGCCAAAATAATGTTTGCTTACCATTTTGAATTACCTTAGTCCGGCCCTGCTCTGCCCATGCGCAAACAAGGTAAAATGGCACTCCTCACCTCCATGGCCAGTGTCTGTCTTTCCCTTTGAAGTAGCCTGAACTCTCTTCTGCTCCATTCTGCTACCTGTGTCTTTTCTTTCTAGGCACATTGAGGAGATGTAGTCGAGAGTGGTGGAAAACAAGGGAAAATGCTGCTTTGGTAGGGTGTATTACCTTAGTGTCCTAAGCGAGTGACAGAAAGGAATTGATCTTTGAACTCTTTTTCCTATCAAGGGATTAGGATGTTTTCCTGTTCAATCTCCTCAAGGACCCGTTCCATCCTGTTTGAGGCGGGAAGGCATCTTGGGAAGTGGGCTGGGAGTACAGAGTGATTGTTGCTAAACCTTCTTCATCCCTCTCACTTTCCACTGGTGTTGCCACCTCTTCCCCAGTCTTGCATTCCAGCTTTAATTCCCCCAATACACCTCCACAGCTCTTTGTGCTTGTGTATGCACGTGCTTATAGCTCAGCTGGTATATTTTTAAGTGGCGGTTGTTTGCTGCTGCTAAATTGTTCTGGCTTCGACTCTAGCCCAGGGAAAGGGGAGGCGCAAAGTGGAAAATTGCTAACAGGAGAGAGCCGGAAGGCGGAGAGTGATAAATATTGAAAGGGTGGGATTTAGATCGGTGCTCAAACAGCTGTGGTGGCTAGAGTGTCACACTATCTCTCCACAGGTTTACTGACCCATTTCCATTCACACGGCTGCCAGTATCTTAGCAACTGCAACAGATCCCCAAAGATCAAGCGTATCGCCTGCTATTAGTGACTGTGCAACTGTGTCAAGGTTAGCCTGCACCCTAAAAGCCCTGCAATTTTCCTTTCCTTTCTCTCCTTAAGAGGAGAAAGTACAGGCTGCTCTTGTACACGTGTGTATAAAGGATGAAGAATGTTGTGATAGGAAGCTGAAATCATGGTTATATGCTTGCAGGAGGTGGCCACATGCACAAATAAAAATCATTAATAATAACAATGCTTAATAGTGGTGGCTGCGATGGTTCTTCAACGGCAATAAACAATAGTCACATTTGAGCATAATATCCCTATCCAATACTTTGCATCTTGTGTTGCTTTTCTGTTTGCAGGGAGTTTTTAATGTAACAGCTGGCATTTCCTACCTGTAGGATTTGGTATAGCTCCCACTTCATTTTGCTGCACGGGAAGACCAGGCATGCGAACAACACTCAGGCAATATTTGAGTCTCTGCATTTGGGGGAATCTGGTACTCCCTGCCCTGTTCTTCTTTTGCTTCAGATCTTTGTATCATGGATGGTTCATGAGCTGTTTTAAAAAAATCTTCTGCCTAGGAATATGCTTCACTTTCAGTCAGCACTCCAGATTCACTGGTATTAAGGGTGCAGGACCCTGGTGAAAGTGGGGGGCGGGGGAGTTAAAAACAGCTTTTTTAAAACCTAGGAGAATATACTGTATCTCTAGACCAAATCATTCTGGAGGACCCACAAATGTCAAGAACAGTGTTCTGTCTGGGAATCTCTAGGTTAGTATTTCTCATCCTGGGGGTCGGGACCCCGAGGGGGGTCAGAAGGCAGTGCCAGAGGGGTTCACATTTGGGTGTATTGAGTATTCGTGCCAAGTTTGGTCCAGATCCATCATTGTTTGAGTCCACAGTGCTCTCTGGATGTAGGTGAATTACAACACCAAAACTTAGGGTCAATGCCCACCAAATCCTTCCAGTATTTTCTGTTGGTCGTGGGAGTTCTATATGCCAAGTTTGCTTCAGTTCCATCGTTGGTGGAGTTCTGAATGCTCTTTGATTGTAGGTGAACTATATATCCCAGAAACTACAACTCCCAAATGTCAGGGTCTGTTTTTCCCAACCCCACCAGTGTTTACTTTTGGGCATATTGAGTATTTGTGCCAAGTTAAATCCCAGCAACTACAACTCCCAAATGACAAAATCAGTCCTTTTCAACCCCACCAGTATTCGAATTTGGGCATATCGGGTATTTGTGCCAAATTTGGTCCAGTGACTGAAAATGCATCCTGCATATCAGATATTTACATTACAATTAAAAAAAACAGTAGCAAAATTACTGTTGTGAAGTAGCAACAAAAATAATTTTATGGCTGATGGTCACCACAACATGAGGAACTGTATTAAGGGGTTGCAACATTAAGAAGGTTGAAAACCACTGCTCTAGATCTTCTAGCACAACACTAGAGTTCCAGTGGAGGACCTAGAGATTGTAAACTGTGAGACATAATGCATGAAAAGAGTGGCACCAGCTTGAACAATCATTAAAAACCAATCACAAAAAAAGCCCTTAGACTGGCAACTAAACCTTCATCAGGAAGGTAGCATGGGGAAGAGCATTTCCAAATTGGCGCAACACCACTGGGAAGATCTTCTCTCCAGTTCGCTTTGCCAGACCTTCCAGAGTAGATTGAGAACCTCAGCCCCTAGGACTGAATCTGACCTTTGGGCTCCCCAGCTGGCCATGCCCTCTTCCCAGAACTCCATCAAAAAAAGCTCAAACATTTCTCCCTGTGCTTATTCACAGGCACGGATAGCTTTAAGGTAAAATATGCTGCCCAGTGTTGGAATGCAGGCTCTGAAAACTTTTCAGGATTAAGTACAAGTTCTCCAAATGAATTAAAGCATAATGATTGTGGAGGGCAGGATGCAGGAGGGCTTTTTCCCCCCTGAAAGACCACCGCCTGCTGCTGGTAATGTAAAAAACAAACAAACAAACAAACAAAAAACGCCAAACAAACAGGGGAACAGGAATATTTCCTTTTTACCATCACCTGCATATATGTTTACAGATCTGTGTACATATCTGCAAAAGGTGGTAAAAAGAAAGTGATCCCAGTGTGATATAGGCCTCTTTTGCTATTGGTTTTCCCTTTTATTGTGTTGTGTGTTTATTTTATGTGTTGTTTTAGGCACATTGTGCCATATGTAAGCTGCCGCGAGTCCCTTCGAGGAGATGGAGGTGGGGTACAAAAATAAAGTTGATTATTATTATGATGATGATTATTATTATGATTATTATATCATCCAGAATATCAAGGCAGATCCACATGATCTGCTTTGAATTGGATTATCTGAGTCTACACTGCTATATAATCCACTTCAAAGCAGATAATCTGGTTTTTATTCAGCTGTGTAGAAGGGGTCATAGTGGTTTGAGTGCTGGATTAATAGTCCAGGAGATCAGAGCCCAACCCTCCCAAAAAATTAGTTATTTGGGGCACTGATTCAGAAAATTGCATTGGATAGAATGCAGCAGCTCTAGTTCCTTAGATATGGTTATCATGACTTTTTATGGGTGAGCAGGTGGCATATGTTCTGTATCTCATACACTGAAGCTGATGGGGAAAAACTAGTGCAATTGTTGGAATCACTAGGTCAAATATAACCAGAAACGGGTCTAACATTTGAGGCATCAGAATGCGTCTTGACCAGTGTAATCCATTGAGAGAGTTTGGGCAGATCCCATTGTTTTAGGCCCCTTCCACACAGCTGAATAATGGCAGCGTGGACTCAGATATCCCAGTTCAAAGCAGATATTGTGGGATATTCTGCCTTTATATTCTGTGATATGACTGTGTAGAAGGGCTCAGCTTCAGAGGACGGCAGTGACAGATATGACTTGCCCAGAAAACCCCAGGTCATCTGGAGTGGACATGAAGGCACCTAACAACAACCTGCTTTCTATGTATTGGCCACCAGCCCCTTGGCGATTGAAAAGATCGTCCTTCCTTTTGTAGATGTTGGAGATCTAAGAGATCATCAACTGTTCGGCTCAGGGCGACTTACAACAGTAAAATCACAGAATAAAATACCATATGACAACAGTCATAACTACAATTAAAATACTAAAAATTTTAGAGCAGGCATGGGCCAACTTGGATCCTCCGGGTGTTTTGGACTTCAACTCCCACAATTCTTTACAGCTGTTAAGAATTGTGGGAGTTGACGTCCAAAACACCTGGAGGGCCCAAGTTGGCCCATGCCTGCTTTAGAGCAATGAAACACTACTTCTTAAGATTTATGTGGAAGCACATGGTTTTTTCATGAATTGTGCTTTTAAAAAATCTTCCTTTGGTCACGCTAAAATGTGACAGAACTTCAGAGAGCAGGATGAACTAGAACTAGCTTTTGTAGATAGATTGAGATTAGGGGTGGGTTTCAACAGCTCCTTGTTAAAAATAAAGTAGAGGTTTCAAGTGATGTTGTGTACATCTCAGCCACTTTGTTTGCTGTACATGAGAAGGATTTACTGGCTCTTCTGGGCGCATCCTTCTGACAACTCCAAAAGTCGCAGCTCTAGTTATCCCAATGCTCAGAGAATTTATTTTGTGGCCTTGAGACCTGTGGAAATAATGTGTTACAGAGAGAAGGATAGAAACTACTGTTTCCAGTTTGATTTTGTACTTTTAGTGGTAGCGTCTGAATTTTAAAGAGCCTGGGGTTGGGAATAGACATTAGTTCAGCCTTTAGTGAAAAGTATAGAATCACAATGAGTTCTGTTTTAGAATTATTATTATTGTCATCGTCTGCCCATACAGCTAAAAGTTGTCTTCCTTGTAATGACTGCAATAGCTAGCACATTTCCTATCATATCAAAATAATGTTCTTTTCCAAGGAGCCCCCGGTGGCTCAGTGGGTTAAACACTTATGCTGGCAGGACTGAAGACAAACAGGTCAGAGGTTCGAATCTGGGGATAGTGCGGATGGGCTCCCCTCTGTCAGCTTCAGCTCCCCATGCGGGGACATGAGAGAAGCCTCCACAAGGATGGTAAAACATCAAAACATCTGGGTGTCCCCTGGACAACGTGCTTGCAGACAGCCAATTCTCTCACACCAGAAGTAACTTGCAGTTTCTCAAATTGCTCCTGACATAAAAAAAAATCTTCACTAATGTTACAATTGTTTTCCAGATTTTGAAGTACTATGTTTTCTATATTTCAATATTAAGACTTGGACAGAGTCAGGATTAGGACCCTTGGGCCTGCAAGATCTTAATGCAGAGATGAGGAGTGCGGCATTACACGGTGAATTTTGTTTTTAAGTGGGCCAGAGCAACAAAAAGAACAACATAAAGACCCACGTGAATCTTGGCACTTGTACAAGGAGGTAGTTATTCTATCTTGTATGCATTTTCCGTAAGACATGGAGGGCCCTTCCACACAGCCCTATATCCCAGAATATCAAGGCAGAAAATCCCACAATATCTGCTTTGAACTGGATTATCTGAGTCTCTACTGCCATAGATGTTTTTCTGAAACTCCCTGCTTTTCTCCATTATCCATCTATTTCTGTTTTATTGACTATTCTAAAGCCTTTGATGGTGTGGATCATAATAAATTGTGGCAAGTTCTTACTAGTATGGGGAGATCAAGCCACCTTGTCTGTCTCTGAAGAATCGGTATAACGACCAAGTAGCAACAGTAAGAACAGACCATGGAACAACAGACTGCTTCAAGATTGGGAAAGGAGTACAGCTGGACTGTCTACTCTCACCCAACCTATTCATCTTGTATGCAGAACACATCATGCGACATGTGGGGCTTGACAAATCCAAGGCTGGAGTTAAAATTGAAGAAACATTAACAACCTTAATATGCAGATGATACCACTTTGGTGGCTGAAAGCGAGAAGGAGCTGAGGAGCCTTCTAAGCAAGGTGAAAGAAGAAAGTCCAAAAACTGGGTTGTAGTTAAACATTTTTTTAAAAACCAAGATGATGGCAACCAGACTGATTGAGAACTGGCAAATAGAGGGAGAAAATGCAGAGGCAGTGACAGACTTTGTATTTCTAGATGCAAAGATGACTGCAGACACAGACTGCAGCCAGGAAATCAGAAGACATTTCCTTCTTGGGAGGAGAGGAATAACCAATCTCAATAAAATAGTGACGAGTACAGACATCACGCTCATAATGCAGATCTGCATGGCTAAAGCAATGGTATTCCCCGTAGTAACCTATGGATACGAGAGCTGGACCATAAGGAAGACTGAGTGAAGGGAGATGCTTTTGAACTGTGGTGTTGGAGGAAAATGCTGAGAGTGCCTTGGACCAGAAGAAGATCCAACCAGTCCATACTCAGCCCGACTGCTCACTGGAGGGAAGGATATTAGAGGCAAAGATGAAGTACTTTGACCACATAATAAGAAGACGGGAAAGCTTGGAGAAGACAATGATGCTGGGGAAAATGGAGGGAGAAAGGAAGAGGGGCCGACCAAGGGCAAGGTGGGTGGGTGGATGGTATCCTTGAAGTGACTGGCTTGACTTTGAAGGAGCTGGGGGTGGCCAAGGCTAACAGGGAGCTCTAGCCTGGGCTGGGTCATGAGGTCACCAAGAGTCGGAAGCAACTGAATGAATAAAGAACAGTAACACACTGCCATTTCAGTTCAGAGCAGATAATGTGGGATTTTATTCTGCTGTGTGGAAGGGGCCTGAGTATCTGAGTTGTCTACTGTAAAGCCCAAGTGGGCATCTGGTTAATAAACCTGGGCAGAATATTTTGTGATAGTTGGAAATATCTAATGATGGGACAATAGATTAGGGTGGCAAGCTGGTTCCATCTTAGCAGCCCTGGGTAATTTGTGGACCCGTTTTCTTATATGTCCGAGTTTACTTGCATTCTCAAAATTATTTTATTAAAAGTATAAAATACATTACTTTTTGGCCACCAGAGGTCCCATAACAATGTGAAATAAAATTGCAAGGTAGAAACAGAACAAAAACAAACGGCATTTAAAAACAAAGAAAACCAGGTTTCAAAACCAAAGTCCAGGCAAAACAACACCGTTCTGTCTGTCTGTCTGTAGCTCATTAAGGTTTCCCCTGGGAAGGAGCTCCACAATCCAGAGGCTGCTAGAGGGCAAAAAATCTCAAATGTTCATTCTCATAGCCTTTTAGGATGACAAGAGGTGCAACAGGACCTCTCCTGAGAAACACAGATCCTGGACAAGCTCATATAGGAGGAGGCAGTCTTTAAGATGATGTGGTCTCAAGCCATTTGGAGACTTGTAGGTCAAGACTGGCGTCTTGAGTTGAGCATGATTAGCTGTTTTGGGAATTTTGAAAAAAATAAGGCAATTCCAAGACACTTTGATCAGTTTGGAAGGCAGCTATGGACACATCTCTTCTTCAAAATTGAGATCACCAATTCTTTCCTTCACATACATTCAAAATAGCTGTTGTTGTGTGCTTTCAAGTCATTTCTGACTTATGGTGTCCCTTAGGCTCCTGTATCACAAGGTTTTCTAGGGTTGAGAGTATGTGACTCACCCAGGGTCCAATGGGTTTCCATAGCTGAATGGGGAATCAAACTCATATTCCAACATTTAGACCTCTGTATACCACTCTGGTACCATCTCAACACTATTTGTACCTCTTCCTAAGTAGTTCAGCAAGTGAACTCCAACTTCTGAGGATGCCTACCATAAATGTGAGCAAAATGTCAGGAGAGAATGCTTCTGGAACATGGCCAGACAGCCCTAAAACTCCTAGCAACCCAGATAGCATTGCCCTCTGTTTGTTTTATTGATCTAGTACAGTGTTTTTCAACCTTTTTTGAGCCGGGGCACACTTTTTTACATTTACAAAATCCTGGGGCACACCACCGACCAAAATGACACAAAATGACCCTCTAACACAGTAATACATATAGTTAATATGTTTTTAAATGTATTTATACACTCAGTGTGAAACCTGGGCCTGTTTCGATGAACACAACATAGATATCCTGGCAGGAATGGCAGAAAGACACAAACTTCCCACACAGAAATCCCATAACCAAGAGAAAATGCTATAAGAGTTTGGTGGGCATTGACCTTGAGTTTTGGAGTTGTAGTTCACCTATATCCAGAGAGCACTGTGGACTCAAACGATGTTGGATCAGGACCAAATTTGGCATGAATACTCAATATGCCCAAATCTGAACACAGATGGAGTTTGGGGAAAATAGACCTTGACATTTGGGAGTTACAGTTTCTGGGATTTATAGTTAACACACAATCAAAGAGCATCCTGAACTCTTGCAACAATGGAATTGAACCAAACTTGGCATATTGAACTCTCATTACCAACAGAAAGTCCTGAAAGGGTTTGCTTGGGAAAAAGTGTTCGGCAGGAGGGGGAAGAAAGGGTATTGGAGGTTCCAATTTCCCACGGCACACCTGATGATTGCTCACGGCATACTAGTGTGCCACGGCACACTGGTTGAGAAACACTGATCTAGTAGATATATTAAGTATATTAAAACCATTGTGTGTATACAGCTTAAACTGGGACAAGTGTTTCTGACCAATAGATACAGGAAAGAGCTTTAAAATCAAAGCAAGGCATTATGTCTTCTACCCTTCTTTGAATCCTTGGTTGTGTCAAGTATTTGTGATCTGTACTATTCACTATTCTCTCCTCCTGTGTGGAGAAACACTTTTCTGGAGAAAACACATAACCCAAATAGGTGGGTGGACCAATGTATCCCTGCAATTACGTAGAACACTTCCCCTTGAGATAAGTTGCCATCCTTCATCCTCATTCTTAATAACGTAGACCTGGTCATCCTGAGAAGAGGTGAAGGCCAAGGGCAAAAGAGGGGTATGGAGGGACATCAGGAGAAAGGGGCTATTGACGGACACCGCCCCCACTCTCCTAGACTCATGCCACCCGCGAGGGAGGAAAGATTTGCAGGAGGGGAGAAGGAAAAGGCTCAGGAAGGGCGGCTTACGTGGGTGAGAGAGCGAAACAAAAGGCAGCCTAAGCAAGCGGTTAGGAAACATGTGCTCTTGGAAGCAGCTCCACCTGAATCAGGTTAGAAGGGAGGGAAGAAGGCCTCCCTAAGAGGAGCTCCCATTTCCTTCCCCTCCACAGCCCACCCTCTCCCTTGGTGCACTGTGCTCAGCAGGCCTCTCATGCTCCTGGAGAGAAGACACAAAGATGATTTAGAGGGCTGATTTATTAAGAATAATTAAAAAGTACTAAATATGCTTAACTCAGCCACACAGCCGACTTGGAGACGGAGAGGGGGAGCCTGACCCATCTGCTACACGCGCTGCAAATGCAAACGGGGAGGGCTGGGTGAGAGGCTTGTCTTCTGGCTCACAGGAAAGAGCAGCCAGCAGCAGAGGCCAGGCAGGAACAAGAGCGTCTTCTCAGTTTCCATTCTTCTGTGAAATTCCTCTCTCTTCATCATCCCATTCCCAAACATCACCTCTCTTCTCTCCACTCTGTGACTTTTTTTCCCTCCCCCCCCCCCCCCCCTCTTTTGGGGATTGCAGTTCAAGAATCCCTTTGGTGCACTGCTCTGGTTGTATGTGGGATTTATCTATGTATTTATCGTGCCAGAAGCAAAGTGAGAATAAAGTTATAATGTTTTTTAAAACCCTCAAAAAAATTTAAAAACTTGACATTATGCTAAATTTCCTTAGTCCAGAAACTGGCCACTTGAAGTGCCTCTGGTGTCGCTGTAAGAAGGTCCTCCATTGTGCATGTGGCAGGACTCAGGCTGTATTGTAGTAGGTGGTCTTTGGTTTGCTCTTCTCCTCACTCGTATGTCATGGATTCCACTTTGTAGCCCCATTTCGTAAGATTGACTCTGCATCTCATGGTGCAGCCTGTTCATCGCCTTCTATACTGTATATAACTCCCAAATTCCACAATATTTACAATGTTTGCAACTTTTACCATTGCAGTTACAAATGCAGTTAAATTTTCACAGTTTCCTTTTCTTCTTTGGTTTGTGTTACAAATAGATAGAATTGCAAATATGCATCCCTGTTAGTCTATATTTAAACATTATTCCCCCTTACAAATTATGGTTCCCTGATACATTGTACAACCTGAGATGGGGAGCTAAGGAGTGAATTGGCAATACAACTTTTTCCATACTTTGGGCCACATCTTTGAAGACTGAATCCCATATACTCTTAGAGCAGTGTTTCTTAACCTGAGTTGGAACCCCTTGGGGGGCAGCAGGGGAGTTTCAGGGGGTTTCAGAGGGGTCACCAAAGACCATCAGAAAACATATATTTCTGATGGTCTTAGGAACCCCTTTGGCAGAGAAGGCTGAAGATCTCTCCACCTGTCCTTTTCCTTTTTGGGAACAGACGGTGAATCTACCCACCAAAAGCCCTCCTCTTTCTATGATGCCGAACAATGGGAGGGCTGTTTCTGAGACTCCAAGCGGGGGGGAGAGCAGGCATGCTTGACGCATGGCAGCATGGTGCACATGTGTGGATGAGGGAGAGCATGTGAGACTGGAGGGAAGCTTGCACCAGCGAGTCCCTTCAAGGCATGGGGGTTCTGTGTGAGAATTTTGGCCCAATTCTATTATTGATGAGGTTCAGAATTATCTTTGATTGTAGGTGAACTGTAAATCCCAGCAACTACAACTCCCTAATGTCAAGGTCTATTTCCCGAAAATTCCACCAGGGTTCACATTTGGACATATTGAGTATTTGTGCCAGGTTTGGTCATTGTTTGAGTCCACAGTGCTCTCTGGATGTAGGTGAACTACAACTCAAGTTCAATGCCCACCAAACCCTGTCAGTATTTTCTGTTGGTCATGGGAGTTCTGTGTGCCAAATTCGGTTCAGTTCCATTGTTGATGATGTTCAGAATGCTCTTTGATCGTGGATGAACTATAAATCCCAGCAACTATAACTCCCAAATGACAAAATCAATTCCCTCACCGAGCCCCACCAGTATTCAAATTTGGGCATATTGGGTATTTGTGCCAAATTTGATCCAATGAATGTAAATCCATCCTGCATATCAGATATTTACATTGTGTTTCATAACAATAGCAAAATGATAGTTATGAAGTAGCAACAAAAATGATTTTATGGTTGGGGGCACCACAACAAATAAACAAACAAACAAACAAACAAACATGAGGAACTGTATTAAGGGGTCGTGGCGTTAGGAAGGTTGAGAAACACTGCCTTAGAAAGCATCAATAAGAAAAGTTTGCCTTGGTATTGTTGACAGTAGTTTTTTTTACTAATGTTTTAGAATCGGCTTTGGAAAAAACACATTTTTGAAACTTTTCAGCTCTCATCCTACCAAAACATGTGAACTCATAAATAAACTGTGTCTACCTCATTGCAGCAGAGTAAGGGGAAAAGACCAGGATTTGCTTCATGTCGGTGCATTTATAGTGTCCAGAACTACTCTAGACTTCCAATATGTTCAAATATCCAACATCCAAACCTAAGTCGGTGGATGGGTTGCTATGTTGTGATAAACCAGCAGCAGAAATCAAATACATAGTCATACACATCATATGACATGTTAACTACCTGTAAGATGGGGATGGAGCAAAAAGGCTTTCCTGGGCGACTAACGTTTTGTTATCTGGCATTGGGTGGAATCAAAACTCGGAATAGTTACAGCTGGTGTGTTCTCAGAAATGCCATCCCCAAAAGAACACGTTCCAAGTTCTAGAGGGGATATTCATCCAAGCAGCCCAGGTCAAAATCTTACAGAATGCCTTATTGTTTTGGGTGCTTTGTTTGATTTAAAATGCCTTCTCATGCCCAAATGAGAGTGAGTAGAACCTAATATGAGGAATGAACTACTTATCTTCTGAAATGCTGTATATCGAACACAAGAGGGCAGTACATCTGTCTGCTTCTTCTCCTTATTCACTACTACCATATGTCTAGATTTAAGTGTTCAGGCTGAGATGGCAGTGCCCTTTTATGGACCCATCCTTCACAATTGAGGCAAAAGCCTCTTGGCCACAAACTAAACAAACCTGCAGCTTGGATACAGAGACTGTGATCTTTCCTCACTCCCTGCCTCCTTTCCTTTGTCACCTCCTCCTCACTGTTTTGTGGCTCTGAAGTTTGAAGTCAGCTATAAGAGTGCTCTTTTTGAATTGTTGTTTGTAAGGCTTTCGGTTTTAATGCTGGTAGAATTGCACGTACCTCTGGAACCACTCTGGACTGAAATCATAATTTGGGGATGGAGCAAAAAGGCTTTCCTGGGCGACTAACGTTTTGTTATCTGGCATTGGGTGGAATCAAAACTCGGAATAGTTACAGCTGGTGTGTTCTCAGAAATGCCATCCCCAAAAGAACACGTTCCAAGTTCTAGAGGGGATATTCATCCAAGCAGCCCAGGTCAAAATCTTACAGAATGCCTTATTGTTTTGGGTGCTTTGTTTGATTTAAAATTCAGGCTGAGGCTTGGCTAAGGTGGAGGAAAGCAAAGTTCAGGTATGCTTTTGGAAAGGTCCCAGCTGCCTGTTCCTGTGGAGCCAGGAATCCAGGGTGAAAGCAGTGGACCTTTCCTTCACTGGGAGGTGATGTCATCTGCCTCCCCATCAGGCTCCCTTTCCTCTTTGAGCTTCGCTGCCGTAAAGATGCAGCCTGTGGGGGGAAATAGATTTTCCTCTGCAACAATAGAATATTGTGAGCTATCCCTGCTGAAGTGACAAGTATTTGGTTGTGGTTTGGTCTCGAATGGGCACTTATGCCTGTTAAGTTTTGCAAAAGTCCTGATTCCTGCAGACGTGAACAATACTGGAATTCTCTTGCTGATACTGAGCAATGCAGCTGCCTACATTTGGGCTTTCTCCTTGGTTACCTGAGAATGTACCATTCCACCCCTCCTTCCCAGAGAGCCAGCTCTTGGCTCCTCCTCCGTGGTGTCTGGGAATGACGGAGACCAGCAGATTGGAGAAGAAGGCTGTCCTTGTTAGCTCTGAGGGTCCAAGCAGGCAAATTATAGAAGCATTTAGTCATTGGTTCCACGTTTAAAAGCGTCTGACTCACTTCATTTCTGCATGACAATCATTCTTAGGAAATCCAACATCAAACTTTACTTCAAAGCAGAGGTCCCCAAAAGTAAGGCCCGCGGGCCGGATGCGGCCCTCCAAAGTCCATTACTCAGCCCTCGCCCAAAACTTTAGAAATGATTTGAAGGCAAACAACAACAACTGTAATTAACCTGATTCTGTACCCCCCAACCTTGCAGTGATTGCTCCATTTGTCCAGAGCTTGGCACAGTTACTTTTTAGATACCAACTTGACAGATACCTCATCCAACATTGACCAATGAATACGCTGACTGAGGGATTCTGAAAACTATTCTCAAAAAGCTTTTTTTTCAAAATACAAGCCACAGTACCAAATCCCCCAGGCAGGAATCAGCCAGGCTTTGAAGCTGCAAGGCCATTCAATGCTAGTCAAGCTGGCCAATTGCAACATTCACACTTGTCTCAAGCAGACAAGAGTTTTTTTCTCACACCCTGGACATTCCAAAGATATGTTGTAGAAACATTGTTCTTGGAAGCCACCTGCACTTTCAGTTCCCATACTTTCTCATAGCCTTTTTACAGCAACAACGATCCCCCTTTATTTGCTGTGACTGAATGACCTCTGTCAACAAAGGTTCAGGTAGTAAGGATGTTTATGGTAAAGTTGTCACATAGCTCCTCTGATTATATGGCTACATGACATCATCACAAAAAAGCAATTCACGTTAATGTCAGGAAGCACTGGCAGAAGCTTTCTTTCTTTCCCATGTAACTTCAGCCTCCCATGTAACTCAAAAGCAAGGAATTCCTCTGTTGCTACAGATGAAAGAAAGTCCAGATTCTGCCAGCAGAGATACCTTTATCTTGGCCATTATACTTGCTTCAAATCGGAGTATGAAAATTAGTGAAATACAACTCCCAGAACTCCCTACCTAGTAAGGCAAGCAGCCACGATGTTTTGGGAACTGTAGTGTTAGAAGAAATATTGCACAATGCTTATGCCTGCTAACAATACTTTCAGTTATGTTTGCACCACCTTGAAAAATGCTCAGAAAGGTAAGAAATAATCTGTGTATCTGTACATTCATTTCAGTGTGTTTCACAAGTAGCCAAAGTGACCACACAAAAGCATACTTACCCATTTTTGCCTCAGTCCTTGTAAGACTTTCAGATTCTGATCCTCTTCAGCAATTATTCTTGGGTGGGTAGCCTTACCAAGGCATAATCCATGTTATCTGATTTTTGGTTGTTCACTCAGCATATGTGTTATCGATAATCCCCGGTGCAGTAAATTCCGTGTAGGAAGGATGAGGCACAAGTAGGATCGCCAATGTTTGCAAACAAAGACAAATCCAGTTTGGAGTTGAGTACAGATGAGAGAATTAAGCACATAATTATACTGTGGAATTCACTCCTACAAGATGTACTCCTGGCTGCAAATTAAATAGTTCTAAAAGTGAATTAAATAAATTCATGGAGAATGAATGCTTCAATAGCTACTAGCCAGGATAGCCATACATAACCTCTAGTATTAGAAGCAGTATGCTTCTAATACTGTGTTTGGGCTTCCTTTAGGAAATTGCTTGGACACTGTGTGAAAAGAATATTGGACTAGATAAGCCTTTTCAACTGCACCCTCATGTCTTTTCTTATTTCTAAACCCAGAATTTCATAATTCCAAAGTCTGCTCAGTCAATGCCCATGGGAAGAGGCCTTAGACAAGTCATTGTACAGTTCAGTAAAACGAGGCTAATATTGATCTTCTTTGTACAGTAATAGTGAGCAAGGCCAGCCTTACCATTAGGTAAAATGAGGCCTTAGGCAGCATGAAAGGGAAGTACAATTAATATGTTTTATGTCTGTATTTTCACTATCAATGATGCACTGAAGTGATTTGTGAGACTTTTAGCTTTAGATGCCAGAGCAACTGGGCTGGCTTTAGCTACCTGGCAAATACATTCATTGTTTGGGAACTTTGCAAAAAGGGTTCAGTGCTGTATCCATGGATTCTGCATCCATAAATTGAAGCAACCTTGGCTTGAAAATATTCAGAGGGAAAATATCCCAAGAACAAGCCTTGAGTTTGCCTTGCACTAAGCACTACACTGATGTATAAGCATGCCCTTCTGCAGACTTGGGGTGTTTTGCAGATCCTTGGGCTCTCTCCAGCACTTCTTTTGAGTTTTTCACCATTTTATATAAGGGATGTGATTTTATTGTTCCGGTGTATATAATGGAATTTGATCCACTGAAGTTTGGTTCTGGAACTCAAACTCCATTATATACACATATAATGGAGTTTTGGAATGATGGTAGTAGTAGTAGTAGTAGTAGTAGTAGTAGTAATAATAATAGCTTATACAATATGAGGATTTAAAGATCAGACTGCAAAGACTCTGGCACAAGCCAGTCAAGGGGGTCCCAGTGGTGATCAGCACACTGGGTGCAGTGCCTAAAGACCTTGGCCTGCACTTAAAAACAATTGGTGCTGACAAAATTACTATCTGTCAGCTGCAAAAGGCCACTCTAGTTGGAGCTGCGTGCATTATTCGCTGATACATCATACAGTCCTAGGCACTTGGGAAGTGTCTGACGTGTGATCAAATACAAAAGCCATCATAGTGATCTTGTTCACCGTGTACTCATCTTGTTATGTATCAAAAATATAATAATGCATAATAGAATAATAATATAATGCTTTATGTATATCCTATCCCCTCTCCCCAAGGGGACTCAGAGCAGTTGTATTGGGAAAGGGAAGGTCACGCTGGCTTTGCATCGTGGAATGACAGTGGTCCAGGCAATGCGGGTGCCAATGCTGTAGATGTTTTGAACACTCCAACTGTCCGTGGCCTCCAGAAACAGCTTACAGGGTAGGTTTTGAGTAGAAAAGTCTGGTAGCAGTCTTTGCCTTTCCTTCCTTATATGGGTGACAGCTGTTGTGTAGGTCAAGAAGTCCCACGTCTCCGCATCTTCCCACTTGTATATGTATTCAACATACACTCTGTTCAGGAGTAACATTCATATATGTGTGTATGTTCCATACACATCTATCAATCCCATGGTCCAAGTTGAGCTTTGGCCAAATTAAGCCATTTTCAGGTGGCCCTCCTTTACAGGGCGAGTAGGTGTTTCTCTACTTGCTTGGATCCCATTAAAAGAGATCTCCACCTGGAAGATTCATTACCAGAACTGTAAGCCACTGGGGCCAGAGGCCCAATAGTCCACAGCATCTGCTGCTGCATTCTGAGTGTGCAGAGAGAGAGAGTGAGAGAGTGCTTAGATCAGCAAGGGCAGGCAAAGACAGAGGAAGCTGCCCTTTCAAGGAGATGGAGCTGGGCAAAGGGCCTGTGCTCGCTCCCCCTTTCCTTCCCGAGGGGATTCATTCCTCATTTGACTCTCAGCCCTCGCTTGCTCATGGCGCTTCCGCCCTCCATCCTCATCCAGGGCTCCGGAGAGAACTCCCGAGCAAGTCGCTCTGCCTGCCCAGGAGAAGAATGGCAAAGAATTTGAACAAAAGGTCTAATGTGCCACAGGCTGGGATGAGCAGAGCCAAAGAGCTTTCTGTTTCACCCGATACATCACTGAATGTCACACACACACATGCACACGGTTTTCTCCATAGTATACTTTAGCATCCACTCTTCTGTGAGCCACCCTTGCTTGTGAGGCTGGTTGAAAGGCAAAGGGGAATTCAGAGCTTTTCCTTCGCAGAAAAGACCTTGTGCCGTCCAAATGTTCAAAGTACTTGCCTGCCCACTTGCCCACCTGTTGTCATTAATTCATTTCTGTTTATCTCCTCTCTTTCTGTCTTCAGAAGGAATCCTTCTCTTACTTCATCGCGCTAGAGAGGAGCCCGCTATGGCACAATGGGTAAAATCCTTGTGCCAGCGGGACTGAAAACTGACAGACCTCAGGTTTGAATCCAGAGAGATTGCAGATGAGAGAAGCTTCCGACAAGGATGTTAAAACATCAAAACATCCAGGTGTCCTCTGGGCAAACGTCCTTACAGACGGCCAGTTCTCTCACACCAGAAGCAACTTGCAGTTTCTCAAATTGTTCCTGACAAGGAAAAAAAATCACACTAGAGAATGAATTCACTTTAAATCTGGTTTCTGCCTCCTGCAGAATTCTGGGGTTTGTAGTTTAGTGAGGCTGTTAAAGGCTCCTCCCTAAACTGCAAACCCCAGAACTCTGCAGGAGGCAGAAACCAGATTTTAAGTGGATTCTGCCTCCAACAGACAAGAGTTCTTTCTCCTACCCTGGAAATTATTCCACAGAGATATAAACCCCACTTGCCTAGTTTCGAACAGACCTCACAACCTCTGAGGATGCATGCCATAGATGTGGGCGGAATGTCAGGAGAGAATGCTCTGGAACATGCCAAACATCCCGAAAAACTCACAGCAACCCAGATAGTAAGTTCTTGAAGGAGGTGTTTCCTTTTTTATTGAGACACTTATTTTGTTCTTGTCTATTGAATTTGTTGATCATAGAGTTGGAAGAGCAGGAAATTTGCATTCAAAGCACCCCTGACAGATGGCCATCCAGCCTCTGTTTAAAAGCTTCCGAAGAAGGAACCTCCACCATACTCGGGGCAGAGAGTTCCACTGCTGAACAGCTCTCAGCAGTATCACACCAAGGATCCTGTGGACAGTAATGACTACTTCCAGTATACTAGTAGAAGGACAAAAACGCGAACACATCACACCAAGGATCCTGTGGACAGTAATGACTACTTCCAGTATACTAGTAGAAGGCACGGGTAGAATCCAAATTCAATAATAGATTTTATCTTCAGAAAGGTATGAAAGGTATGGATTTACTTTTCATACCTTTCTGAAGATAAAATCTATTATTGAATTTGGATTCTACCCGTGTTCGCGTTTTTGTCCTTCTACTATATTTGGGAACTACAAAACACTTTTCTACTTATTTATTTATTTATTTATTTTTATTTATTTATTGGATTTCTGGGCCGCCACTCCCAAAAGGCTCGGGGCGGCTCACAACAAGCATATATAAAACAACACATTAAAACAAGATTAAAACACATAAAATGCACCCAGCCTAACAATACGTTAAAACCTGGCGTGCCAGCAGGGCATGCCAATATAAAACAATATAAGGCCAATTACAACAAGTTACAGGATCGGCGGGCTATACTTCCAGTACACTAGCCATAGCTCACTACTCTGATTCACTTTATCTCAAAATCCCAGTGCCTTCAGATCTCATCTCACAGAACTAGGAGAAGTCTGTCATTTGGATAGCCCATCACTTTACCTACTGGAATGGCCAATATGTCCTTTGGACTCCCTCATCAGAAGACACAGTAGATGCATTTTTCTTTATCTCTTTTCTGGAGAACTGTCCACTGGGTGTTCTTCTAAGACTACATGGAATCCTTCTATATATATTGAATCATCCAGTTGTAGGTGGTCTTGCTATTTTTACTTGGTTTGAAATCTAGTCTAGCAGTATCCCTCATCCAAGGTTATTTGGCTGCTATGTTAGTGAATCACTCCCCTGTTGAAGTCTCTTCGTTTTTCCAAATACTGGCGTGAAACCAGTTCATGAAGGAATACCTAAATCATTATCTGCTATGTGTGGCTCCAGGGCCTACATGAAGCCTGTCTATATTTCAGAATTCTAAGCCAGTTCGGCCTGTCACCAACTCTAGCCCCATGCTCTTGCCTCTAAAGCTGGCATTTTTGTCAAGATCTCTGTATGTTGAGCAACTGGAACTGTGCATTACATAATGACTCATTCTATGGATGGGGAGCCTTTTCTAGACTGAGGGATGAATTCGTGTCTGAAGAAGTTCTTAGGGTCTGAATTGCACTGGAGGGCAAGTCAAAGGCAAAAGTATGAAACCGGAATAGCAGCATACTTTTGCTTGAATCCTTACTGCTGGCAACTAACCATTCAAAGAGGCATTTCAAACTTTTAGAATGGGAGAAAGCAAACAAAAGATGATCAACCATAAAAGATGCTATGGGGGTGTTGTTGTTGTTGGCCACCTGAAAAGCCCCAATTTGACCTATCAGTAATCTGGTCCATCAGAAGATAAGGTATCCTAACAATGGCTTTGAGTCTCCTTTGGGAGAGATAAAGCAGGATGTAAATAAATATAACAACAACAACTGGCTATCAGCTTGGTTCTCAATGTACTATCTGGCTTCATCATGAACCAGAAGTTCATTCTCACCTATGCTACCCGTGTCTTTAGAACAGACCTGGGCAATTGCCGGCCCTCCAGGTGTTTTGGACTTCAACTCCCAGAAATCCTAGCCAGTTTACCAGCTGTTAGGATTTCTGGGAGTTGAAGTCCAAAACACCTGGAGGGCCGGCAATTGCCCGGGTCTGCTTCAGAAGCTTCTGTCCACTGTCTGGGTAGATGTATGATGGCGGCACTTTTGTAAACCAAACTGTACCTTATGTCATGATCAAAGTGATGTGCCCCATCTCCCGTAACTTAGCTCTCCATCACCCACACATGTGATACACAGAGACCATGAAGAATAAGGAAGTCAAGCTATGTGCCTGAAAGAGTTCTTTCAGTGGTGCCTATCCATTCACATGTAGTTCATACATGGGTGGGGGAAATTATTGCTGCCCAGTAGGAACCTTTATTTATTAGCACATAAATGGAAATATATCTGCTGCATCTTTCAATGGCTGAATTATTAGAAATGTTGTTTTAGATCTCCTTTCTCCAATCCGCTCCAGCCAGCATGGCCAGTTCTCAAGGGCAGTGGGAGTTAGCTGGCTGAGCATCTGGAAAGATGCGTATTTATAGGCAATTTCTTTTTTGCCGTAATCATATAGTGACAAGTTGTGCAGGGAACAAGCCCTGTCTGATAGCAGGACAAGACAGTTGTGGCTTTCCAGATGCTTTGGGTGTAGAGTTCCCATGAGCCCTTGTTAATATAAAATAGTACTGAAGTGATCTTGGGATGGCAATCCAAAATCACCCCTGTCCTGGTGTCTAGTTGAAGGGCTCCTCCTCTGTCTGCCCTGAGTTACTGGCATTGTCATTTGTTGCAGTGGACCCATACCTCGCTTTGTATACTTTCTCTGGATCTGGATTATGGGGCCTATATTAATGCCTTCGGTGTGCAAGTGGCTAACTTCAGAACCTCAGCCTTCTGATAATGACATTCCCTGGTGCCAGTTGCATGTGTATTGCACATCCCATCATTCCTCAGCTCCATTTAAGTTGGTATAGGCTAGTTGGGGGTTGCAGCCACACGTTGCATACTCCATTAGAATAATAGAATAAGAGAGTTGGAAGACACCACATGGGCCATCTAGTCCCACCCTCTACCATGCAGGAAAAAGCACCATCAAAGTACCCCTAACAGGTGGCCATCCAGCCTCTGTTTAAAAGCCTAAAATGATCAAGGGTCTGGAGAACAAGCCCTATGAGGAGCGGCTGAAAGAGGTGGCCATGATTCGCTTGCAGAAGAGAAGGCTGAGAGGAGACATGATGAAGGACAGGGATCAAGAGGTCAGGGGAAGTCAAAGGGAGGAGAGAGCAAGCTTCTGTTCTCCTTCCCTGGAGACTAGGACGCAATGGAACAATGGCTTCAAACTACAGGAAAGAAGATTCCACCTGAACATTAGGAAGAACTTCCTAACTGTAAGAGCAGTTCAGAAGTGGAACTCTCTGCCCCAATGTGTGATGGAGGCTCCTTCTTTGAAGGCTTTTAAACAGAGGCTAGATGGGCGTCTGTCAGGGGTGCTTTGAATGAGATTTTCCTGCTTCTTGGCAGGGGGTTGGACTGGATGGCCCACCAAGTCTCTTCCAAGTCAGCGATTCTATGATTCTTCCAAGTCAGTGATTCCATCAGAGAGAGAAAGTAGCAGAGAGTTCCACAGTTGAACAGCTCATACAATCAGGAAGTTCTTCCTAATGTTCAGGTAGAATCTCCTCTCCAGTCATTGGAACCCATGGCTCCATTGAGTCCTAGTTTCAAGGGCAGCAGAAAACAAACTTGCTCCTCTTCCTTATGAATTCCCAAAGCTCACAGGAGAAAATAAGTTATGAGCACCTTCAGTGATGTAGAAAGGTGTGTGGGATTTTCAGTTTTGGAAGGGTGCCGTTGAGCCATGCCTCACACACCGGAGATTGCAAACCTCTATCTTCTCCCTGCTTTGTTGTTTTTTTTATTAAAAAAAAAACCCCAGCCAATCTTGGGCTCAGTTTTCCACTCTTCTGTGGAAAACTAGCTTGCAAAGCACAGACAAAAACTTAACCATTCACTTTATATTCTATGTATGTTTGCAAGTGTGAGGGAGACCTTTCCACATTGCAAACTTTTTAATGAACCCTTGCAAGGTGCGGTGGGGGGGGAAAGAAGAGGCGTGCAGCATGCATGTCTGGGCAGAAAGCAGGCTTGCCAGCCGGCTTCCTTGGCAGTCGTGCCGCAAGGGTTAATGGAGAGTTTGCTGTTCCTGTAGACAATTAGTGACATCTCACTGACAGCGCCACACGGAGCTGCTTTCCAGCCTCCTCCCCCGCCTGGCTCCCCTTCCTGGTCATTTCAGCTGTTTATTTCGGAGACTTAACAATTGGAATTCTGACTGGAGGAGCTGACTCCCCTCGGCAGCCTTTGACCCCCGTTGCTGTGGAAACTGGATCCTGTGTAGGACTCTGATATCTGGATTGCTCAGTCTGAATTCACAACTCCTTTAAAAGACACTTTAGATGGAGTCCTCTTCTTCTCCTTGCCTCCCTCCCCCCTGTGTCATGGCCCACTCATGCCTCCTCCCTCCAAAGCCAAGAACCGGCATTTGGTGAAGCAGCCTCTTCCCGAAGAGCATCCCTTGATGCACCCCAAGGGCCCCATGCATGACAGGCATCTGCAAAACAGGTCTGGGGGCCTTCAGCTCTCCCCATGGACCTCCACCCAACAAGCCCTGGCTAAACTCCAGGCTAAACAGACCCGGGTCCCTAAGCCACTCCTTCATAGGGCTTGGCTTCCAGACCTTTGACCAATGTGTTGTCGAAGGCTTTCATGGCCGGAATCCCTGGGTGGCTGTGAGTTTTCTGGACTGTCTGGCCATGTTCCAGAAGCATTCTCTCCTGACATTTCACCCACATCTATGGCAGGCATCCTCAGAGGTTTAGGGGTCTGTTTGAAACTAAGCAATATATATATAAACCTCACTTGGACATTATTCCACAGATATGTGTGTGTGTGTGCGTGCGTGCGTGCGTATATATATATATATAAACTATCTGTGGAATAATGTCCAGGGTGGGAGAAAGAAATCTTCTCTGCTTGAGGCAAGTGGGAATGTTGCAAATCGCCACCTTGATCAGCAATGAATGGTCATAGAATCATAGAGCTGGAAGAGACCTCATGGGCCATCCAGTCCAACCCCCTGCCAAGAAGCAAGAAAATTGCATTCAAAGCACCCCCGAAAGATGGCCATCCAGCCTCTGTTTAAAAGCCTCCAAAGAAGGAGACTTCACCGCACTCTGGGGCAGAGAAAGAAAAGAGAGAGAGAGAGAGAGAGAGAGAGAGAGAGAGAGAGAGAGAGAGAATTCCATTACTGAACAACTCTCACAGGAAGTTCTTCCTCATGTTCAGGTGGAATCTCATTTCCTGTAGTTTGAAGTCATTGTTCCATTGCATCCTAGTCTCCAGGGCAGCAGAAAACATGCCTGCTCCCTCCTTCCTATGACTTCCTCTCACCTCTTGATCCTTGGCCCTCATCATGTCTCCTCTCAGCCTTCTCTTCTTCAGGCTAAACATGCCCAGCTCTTTAAGCCGCTCCTCATAGGGCTTGTTCGTCAGACCCTTGATCATTTTAGTTGCCCTCCTCTGGACACATTCCAGTTTGTCAATAACTCTCCTCAATTGTGGTGCCCAGAATTGGACACAATATTCCAGGTGTGGTCTAACCAAGGTAGAATAAAGGGGTAGCATGACTTCCCTGGATCTAGGCACTGGTCTTGTAGCTTCAAAGCCTGGCTGCTTCCTGACTGGAGGAATCCTTTGTTGGGAGGTGTTAGCTGGCCCTGATTGATTCTTGCCTGGAATTCCCCTGCTTTTTGAGTGTTGTTCTTTATTTACTGTCCTGGTTTTAGAGGGGTTTTTTTGTTTTAATACTGATAGCCAGCTTTTGTTCATTTTCATGGTTTCCTCCTTTCTGTTGAAATGGTCCACATGCTTCTTGTGGATTTCAGTGGCTGCTCTGTGTAGCCTGACATGGTGGTTGTCTGAGTGGTCCAGCATTTCTGTGTTCTCCAGTAATATGCTACTTCCAGGTTGGTTCATCTGGTGCTCTGCTACGGCTTCATGCAGTCACGAGCATTCAGGTCGTTGCTGGACACATTCCAACTTATTCCAAAATGTTCCACAGTTGAAAACATACAAATATTGATAGTTTGCACAATATTATAAGTAAAAATATGTAACATAATTAGACTTGGTAAAGGGCCACTGAATGGCTGAAATCGAAATTGTAAGGATATTGTTTGGACACCCCTGTTTGTGGACATTGTAGACATTCCATTATTTCAAGTAAAGCTTGGACAAAATATTTTACTGATGGGTCTTACAGTGTAGCATGTGATTTGTATTGATTACATCAAAGATGGGCAAGCAATAGCCATTCAAATGATATTGCATTCAAACTCTTGGGAAATTATAATAATACAGCTCTAATCTGCTTTGTACTGGAGTGCTGTGTCCATTTTTGGGCACCACCTTCTAAGATGGTCATTCACAAACTCAAACATTTCTGGGTTGTTGAGAGTTTTCTGGGCTGTCTGGCCATGTTCCAGAAGCATTCTCTCCTGACGTTTCGCCCGCATCTATGGCAGGCATCCTCAGAGGTTGTGAGGTGTGCTGGAAACTAGGCAAGTGGGGTTTATAGACCTGTGGAATCTCTAGGGTGGGAGAAAAAACTGTTGGAGGCAGGTGTGACTGTTGCAATTGGCCAGCTTGATTAGCATTGAATGGCCTTGCAGCTTCAAAGCCTGGCTACTTTCTGCCTGGGGGTATCCTTTGATGGGAGGTGTTGGCTGGCCCTGATTGTTTCCTGTCTGGATTCCCCTGTTTTCAGAGCGTTGTTCTTTATTAACTGTCCTAATTTAGAGGGGTTGTGGGTTTTTTTAGAAAATGCTGGTAGCCAGATTTTGGTCATTTTCATGGTTTCCTCCTTTCTGTTGAAATTGTCCACATGGTTCTTGTGGATTTCAGTGGCTTCTTTGTGTAGTCTGGCATGGTGGTTGTCAGAGTGGTCCAGCATTTCTGTCTTCTCAAATAATATGCTGTGTCCAGATTAGTTGATCAGGTGCTCTACTGTGGCTGGCGACCTACAAACTATCTACAGACCCACCAAGAAAATTCAACAAATGCTACTTTCAGTAAACGACATGAGGGATCCTCTCATTTCTGAGAAGTCTACTGTATATCATGCAGTTGTGGACAAGTCTACATAGGGCCCCCCAAAAGCAACAGCATTGCCCAAACATGAATCAAGGAACATGAAAGGCACTGCAGACTACTTCAACCAGAGAAGTCAATCATAGCAGAGCACTTGATGAACCAATCTTGACACAGCATATTATTTGAGAACACAGAAATGCTGGACCACTTTCACAACCACCATGTCAGACTACACAGAGAAGCCATTGAAACGTCAAGAGAGAATGCTACAGGAACATGGCCATAAAGCCTGGAAAACTCACAGCAACCCAGTGATCCTGGCCATGAAAGCTTTCGATAACACATCAAACATCTCTAGTGGAGAGCAACCCATATGATAAAATGTATAGGATCCAAACCCTATGAAGAATAAGCACTCCTTCTTTTCCATTCCTCTGGGGTATTGGCTAGCTTTCCCAATTTAGTTTCATTTGAAAAATGGATAAGCATTCCTACTTTTCCATTGTCCAAGTCATTGGTAAAGATGATGAATAGCACTGGGCCCAGGACAGAGTCCTGGGGCAACTCATTGGTCACTTCTTTCCAGCATGAAGAGGGGCCATTGGTTTGGATCAGGGGTGCTCATTAGGTAGATCGTGATCTACTGGTAGATCTCGAAGGGCATCCTGGTAGATCTCGAAGGGTGTCCTGGTAGATCCCAGGCAGATCGCAGGCACAGTGTGTATGGCTCCCATGCCTTTTTTGAGGAATGCTCAGGGGCTTATTATACTCACATTTAGTTAAATTCAGTCTTAAAATGTATTATATGGCTCTCACTGAAATAAATTTCCTAATATTTTGCTTTTATGGCTCTCTGAGTAGTGGGTAGGTAGATCTTTGGGACTTGGTTGTTTTATAAGTAGCTCGCATGCTGGAAAAGTATGAGCACCCCTGGTTTGGATGGTAAAACAGTTCCCAATATAGCTAACAGTAGCACTGTCTTGCTCACATTTTACTACCTTATTTGTGAGAATGACATGTGGAGACATTGTCAAAGGCCTTACTAAAATCTGGATATGCTCCATCCACAACATTCCCTTCATCTACCAAACTTGTAACTCTATCAAAAAAGAGCCAAGGTTTGTCTGGCATGAGTTGTTTTTGAGAAGCCCATGTTGATCTTTTGTGAGGATGGCATTCCTTTATAAGTGCTTACAGATTGCCTGTGTAATGATCTGCTCTAGAATCTTTTCTGGCACTGATGTCAGGCTGAGGGGCTGTGATTGTTTGCTTCCTTGTTTTCTCCCTTTTTGAAAATGGGGACCACATTTGCCTTCTTCTACTCTGTTCTCCAGGAGTTCCCAGAGATTATTGCCATTGATTGTGAATTTTCCAGATGTTGTTGCTCAACGTTTGGAGGGCCACAGGCTAACTACCCTAGGGCTGAATGATTCAACCGGTTCTTATTCTTAGAGAAGCACAATTACCTACAGGGTATGTCAGGTATGTGATGCCAATCTCACTTGACTGCAGACCCAAATGGAAAGATAAACTCTGAAGCTCGGCACCTGATTCCAAGCTCTGCAACCTCAGGGGCTAGAACCTTAAATCATCTAATATGAAAGCAAGAGGCTCTTTGGTAATGACGTCCTGCCACAATCTTTTGATGGGAAAGATAAAAGCAGCCCAGCAGGGATAGCTAGCTGCTCCACACAACTGTCATTCCCTTCCCTCATCCGCAGGATTGACAGGACTCCCAGCTCCTTATTCTGGGATCTTTGTGGTATTTTGCACCATGCAAGAAGCAGGTTAATTTGGTTTGCCTTAAAAGGAGATGGGGCAGAAGATGGAGGGGATAAGAATGGGGTGGTGAAGAAAAGTGGAGTCCTCAGAAGACAAAAAAGAGGGAAAGTGAAGGAAAGATTAAGAGGTCGAGATGGTAGGAGAGAATGATACCTTATTAGAGGAGATGTAAAGGAAGAGGCAAAGGGGAAAAGATGAGGAGGCAGTTGGGGATTTGTTGGAGCAGAGGATGAACGGGGAAAGAGATCAACACCAAGGAGGAAACAGAGGCTGATGAAAAGGCTGATAAATGAATGGAGAGAAAGGAGGGAGAAATGCTAAAGGGAGGGAAAGATCTGGCTGGGAATGAGGGCTAGGAGAGAATAGAGGATCTGGCCAATCTGCAGTGAAGCCTTCGGAGAACCCATTGGGGAGGGTGGGGGTGAGATGTGGCATTTGTGCCTTGTGGTTTTCCTCTGAGCAACTGCAGAGTGCATTGGCCTGACAACGCAATCTTCCTTGGCGCTGTCCCATTAGAGGTTCATGGCTCCAGATGGACCTGAGGCTCAGAATGGCTCTCTTTGTTTTTTCCCATCTCTCCCCCTTCCTCCATGAAGCTGCAGAGAGGAATGTAAGCTGCAGGGGAGTGTGGCTTGCTGGCTTTTGAGCAGCTTGGCGTCCCAACCAGGCAATGTTTGTCCTGCTTCCTCTTACCTTCCACCCTGGTGCTCCCACGCTCACTTTGAAGCCTTGGTCCAGTCCACCTAATGTGCTCTCTGAGAGAGTGATAGGTCAAAAAGGCAAGGGGCAGAGGTTGACTCACTTGACAATTACAACCAAATGGTATAATTGAAACCATTGGCCCCTGTCACTCAAAGACCAGGGTGTTTACAGAAATGAGCCAGCCAGGCATGCACGTACCCTGGCATCCCAAGCCTTCTCCAAAGGGATGTTGGGCAAGTGGGCTTATTAAAAAAAGACCCTCCTCATAAATGTATAGCAGAGTAACTTACCAGCATCAGCGTGACCAGTAGTCAAAAGTGATAAAAATAACAAAAACACATAGACCAATGTTATCTCTTCCATAGAAGGCTTTTTCTTTGTAGTGAAATAATATAGTTGAACTATTTACAATAACAAGGTTTCTATAACACAAACAAACAAATACATCATAGCTTTACATATAGCCTTCATACTGGAGCTTACTCACATGAGGCTTCTCTCACACAGAGGTTTACCTTACACTCCTCTGGACGACACTAGCTTTGGCCTACTAACTCTTTCAGTGCTTAACTCACATTTTTGTAGGTAAAAATATCTAGTTAATTTGTAATATTTCTGACAAGGAAAACCAATCCACCACACTCCCTAATGGGTTCTCGGAAGGCTTCCCTGCAGATTGGCCATGCTTCCACATTTATTAAGTCTTTGTGGACTTAGTGAACAACTGAGGCGAATGAGCCTATTACGAGAATGTCCGGGTTGCAAACCGAGTTTGTATGAGTCACTTTGAGAAATAGCAGTACTGGCCAACTTTGTGTTGGTACTCTCAATTTTATGTCCAAAGTCTTTTCACAATGTAACTTCTACAGCAGTCCTAAACCTGAGGCACCTTAAGGATGACATAACAACAACATAATAATACTTTATTTATATTCCACTTTATCTCCCTGAGGGGACTCAGAACGGATTACAGAGCATATACATGGCAAGCATTCAATGTTGTCATACAGTTAACAAAGGCAGATAGTCTTCTCACTTTTTCATTTCCAGCATCTGGAGGCTGTGCTCAACTTGGCCATGTGGAGGTACTGTTGTTCCATTTGTCATGCCAAGGAGCCTGTTTTCCATGAATGCCTACCCAAATTGCTGGGATGCCTTTTACCTCCCTGCCAAATGAATAGATCAATCATGAGTATTGATCTACTCATATTGCTGTTTTCGAATTGCTAGGTGGGCAGAAGCTAGGGCTCACGGTGGGAGCTCACCCTGATCTGTGGCTTGAACTGCCAACCTTCTGATCAGCAAGATTTTCTTCAGCTGGCGATTCAACCCGCTGTGCTAACCACTGTCCATTCATAGTCCCAATTCTGAGGTGCTCTCAGTAATTCCGAAATCTGATGTGGTATACTGTTTTGAGGGTTGGATGAGGACTTTGGGAGGTGAGGACCGAAGCCCTACTGAGCCATGGAAACCCATTGAGTCACCTTGAGCTTATCTCACTCTCTCAGCCTCAGAGGAAGGCAATGGCAAATCCCCTTAGAACAAATCTTGCCAAGAATATCCTGTGCGAAGTTCATCTTAGGATCAATATATGTCAGAAATAACCTAAATACATGTGTATGCAAACACACAGAGTGATTCCAGATAAGGCAAGAAAGAAGCATTCTTCCAGATCAGGGTTTACAACAGTGACTATGAGTCAAAATTGTGATGCAGCAGTTTAAAAAGCCAATGTGATTCTCAGCTGCATCAATAGGAGTACAGTATCTAGACTGAGGGAAATAAGAGTGTCACTCTGTTTTGCTTTCTCCATTCCTCTCCCACCTTTTCCCTCTTCCTATCTTTTCAACATTTTTGCACAAAGAAGAAACTGGTGGTTTCAAAAGCTTGCACAGTACTTGCTCATCCCCCCCACCCTTTAAAAAAAATTTGCGCATTTTAGCCATTTATGCATGTTCTTTTCTGTACACTTTGAAAACGCGAAGCTCTGCGAGGTTGATGGGACATAACGTGTACACAAAACTACATGCAAATTTAAAACCTAAATGGCTTAAAGGCACACATGGGGGGGGGGGTGACGACACTTTGCTTTACTTAGTGAGATGTATCCCTCCTAACCATTTCTGAGAAATAGGAAAGTGCTTCTTTCAGTGCTAACTATTTCTGGGAGATAGGATAGGACTACTTTGGGTCCTAACCATTTCCAAGAGATAGGAAAGGGCTACTTTTAGTCCTAACCATTTCTGAGAGATGGAAAAGGACTACTTTCGGTCTTAACCATTTCCAAGGTAAAGGAAAGGGCTACTTTCAGTCCTAATCATTTCTGAGAGATAGGAAAGGGCTACTTTCGGTCCTACCCGTTTCGGAGAGACGGAAAATGGCTACTTTTGGTCCTAACTATTTCCAAGAGATGGAAAAGGTCTACTTCCAGTCCTAACCATTTCCAAGAAATAGGAAAGGGCTACTTTCAGTCCTAACCATGTCTGAGAGATAGGAAAGGGCTACTTTCAGTCCTAACCATGTTCGAGAGATCAGAAAGGGCTACCTTTGGTCCTAACCATGTCCAAGAGATAGGAAAAAGCTACTTTCGGTCCTAACCATGTCCGAGAGATCAGAAAGGGCTACTTTTGGTCCTAACCATTTCCGAGAGACCAAAAAGGGCTACTTTCAGCAAGACAACTCAATTCCACAGAGTTTTTCTCCATCCCTAGCTCTGCCCATGTCTCTCTGTCAGCAGGCTGCCTTCCATGCTCCCGGCCTTTCTGCAAGAGGCTGGAGAAACAAGACTCCTTTCCCACACTCTGCTCTGGGCCAGTTTGCCCCTTGGATGAAACATGAGCCCAAAGCATCTGCTCCTCGCCTCTTGCCCCAGCTGACATTCCAGCCCCTCCTGCTATGCTTCAGTTTCTCATTTGCTCCCATCTTCTCTTCTTTCTTTTTCCTTTCTTTTTGGTGTAGATGTATTTCCCCCTCCCTTTTCTGTCCCCTCCCCTTGCCTCCTTCTTCCCATTTCCTCCCCCTCTGTTTCCCAATCTGCTTTCCCTGGATTTCCTTCAGGGCTTGTAAGCATGATTTGGCTTCTGGTTTCGCCTTCCCTCTTTCTACAGGCGCTTATCCATGCTTTAAGTCCCTCTGGCTCTTGTCCATCCATCTCCTCCCAAGGTGTTCCCCCCTCCCTGAAATGCAACATGGGGCAAGTGGGGAAGGGGGGAGAGGGAGGAAAGCTTCTGTAATGGCTTGTCCCCCATTTTAAAGGCTGGCTCTGCCTGTCGAAATGAAGAAGGAAAGCCTTTCTCTCTCTCAGTCCCTCCGTTCCTCTCCCCCCTCCCTGTGTTGATTTGCGGCTGAGCATCCGTCTTCCTGCTCATTGCCTCCTGTGGAAGAGGGAGCAGAATAAATGGCAACTTGTGCTTTCAACCCCCACTTCCCAGTCTCTTGGCTGCTTTTGTGACATTGCTTCGAACCAACCACCCCTTGCATCGCAGTTAGCTTCTTAAAAGCAAGGCCAGCATTTGCCCCTTCCAAGCTCCGCTGGGCAGTTGCTTCCTCAAAGTGTGGCTATGCTTGTGCTGTGCTTGTGCTATAGGGACACAGCATGGCATTCTCCTTCATGGCGATGCCGGGTCTGTTGGCATCCTACAGTGGGGCGCTCCAACAGACACTGGGCAAGATGTGGAGCTGCTTTGAATCTTTCCACTCAAACAAGCGAGGTTCAGATTGGGCAATGGACATATTTGGGATTAAATTTCCCCCAGGACTCCTCTCCCTGCTCCTCATCCATCCTCCCATACAGTGGACGCATCGTTGCCTTGGTTAGCCAGCCTCCATTTCGGCCGTGCCTTCCTTGTGGCCCCAATAAAACAAAGCACACCTCCTTGTCTTGCCTCCTCATCCCCAAGCCCTTTCACATCATGCTGTTCTGCACCCAAATGCTCTGTCTTGTGTCTGTCCTGCCCAGAGCTGAATTGCTTCTCTGAATCCAGAGTGCATTGGGCTGCAGCCAGCTAAGTCTGCAGTACAGTAAATATTGCTGTTGTATCCTCCAAGGGGGAGGATGCTGGGCTACAGACAGCTGTTCCATTGCCAGACAAGGCCTAGATCCTCCCCGCTTCTTCCTCCAAATCTGCCTCACTCTTCTCTCTTCTTTAAATAATGGGAGGGGGACCCAAAGCACCGTAATCATGTTGGAGATACAGTAAGAAGCCCAAATCGGTGGGACTGCTTGGTACCCCAGGCTTCATTCATCCACATATGAATGAAAAAAATATGACCTTTCTATGTCATCCATGGTATTCTTGGGCCAGGAGTCCCTCATTCCTGTGGGCCCTTCCACACAGCAATATAACCCATATCAAGGCAGATCATCCACAATATCTGCTTTGAATTGGAATATCTGAGTCCACACTGCCATATAATCCGGTTCGATGTGGATTTTATACAGCTGTGTGGAAGGGACCTAAATGGTTTGCATATCCATGCAAACTCCCCTGCAGATTCTAAGATGCTAAGGTCCTATTGTGGGTCCACCCATGTGCATCAGAAGAGCTTTTGCCAGGCATATTGCTGTTTGGCCTTGGTCAACATGGATGTTTCTCCATGGAATAACAACTTTGCTTGGTATGCACAGCTAGGAAGCTGTTTTGGACAGAGTAGCCAATGCTAAATGGGAATTATGGAGATTGTCATTACTAAAAGTAACACTCCCAAGTTCTGAATCCAATGGCAGCTTCCCTCCAAACACCTGTACAGATCATCAGGACTCTACAGTTCAGGTTGTTTTCCTTCGTCTTTGTTTGTTTGTTTGTTTCTGTCTGGCAATCACCAATATCCAATTATTCACATTCAGACTAAATATGATGTTGTCTCCAGAGAGAGACCAACAGAAGTGACAGAGGAATTTTGATCAATATGCTAGTGTTTTGGTTTATTTTGACTATTTTACAGGTATGTTGTACATTATTCCAACATTATTGGATTTTTAACAAAAACCAACCGGTGGAACTTGCATTACAAACATTTTGTTCATATTGTTCCAAAAATATACATATCTAGTTCTTGTCTGTTTTTACTAGGTTTCTTTACCATTTCTCTTGTCTGATCTTGGATAAAGGAAATTAATTTGACCATCGTATTTATCCAATTCAAAGAAGCAGAGGTTTGTAGCCATCCTAGTGCCATTTAATGACCATTAATGACCAATGATATACATATCTTGTAGTTTTAAGTCCTCCCATTTAAAACCTGCATTTCCACCAGACATACTACAATTTCCAGGGCCTTTAGTAGAATAGTGACCAATCCCCACTTCACAAAAACTGATGAAATGTTCACTCTATTTTCAAAACTGTTGCATCCACTAGTGGCTGCTGTTTCCTGCATATTTAATATGTTAAATAGGTGGTATGTAACTGACAAGATGTCACAACTCCTATGTTTGATTTGAAGACATAGTTTGGAAACAAAACAGAGCTTAAAAATTTAACATTTGGAATCAAAGTTGCTTACAAGTTAAATTATAGTAGAAACATACCAAGAGTCAACATTAGAGCGGGCTTAAACCATTAATTGTATTGTGGCGGCGTATTGTGACATTTTAATCTGCTGTTTTAATTGTGGTTTTAACTTTTTACCTATGTTTGGCTGTTTTTATGAACTTGTAAGCCGCCCCGAGCCATTGGGAAGGGCGGGAAACAAATGTGAATAAATAAATAAATAAATAATTAATTAATTTAAAACAGCATGGAAGCCTGGGGGTCATTGCGAGGGGTCACCAAAGACCATAAAACATAGCATTTTCTGTTGGTCATGGTGGTTTGTGTGGGAAGCTTGGCCCAATTCTATCGTTGGTGGGGTTCAGGATGCTCTTTGATTGTAGGTGAGCTATAAATCCCAGCAACTACAACTCCCAAATAACAAAATCAATCTCTCCCAACTCCACTAGCACCCAAATTTGGGCATATTGGGTATTTGTGCCAAATTTGGTTCAGTGATTAAAAATACATCCTGCATATCAGATATTTACATTATGATTCATAACAGTAGCAAAAATACAGTTGTGAAGTAGCAACAAAAATAAATGTGTGGTTGGGGGTCACCACGACAAGAGGAACTGTATTAAGGGGTCGCGGCATTAGGAAGGTTGAGAAACACTGTTTTAAAATATTTTTATTAGTTACTGTTATCATTATAATATCAAAAACCAAGTTCCCACCATTGTTAAAAACTCACTTGTCTGTTTCTTGAAAGTTACTTTTAATCACTGAAAGTGTGACTCAAGCCAGCACTTGTACCATATGACATTCTTCCACTATTTAAATAAGCAACACCATTTGATATTAAAGTTTAAAAAGTTATGATTATATTGCAAAAACAGGTGAATTTATTCCTTTATAAGCTATAGTTAAAATGCAACTTGGGCCTTGTAAAAAGGTAAAGGTTTCCCCTCCATATTTAGTTCAGTCGATTCTGACTCTGGAGGGGGGTGCTTGTCTCCATTTCTAAGCCAAAGAGCCGGCATTGTCCGTAGATGCCTCCAAGGCCATGTGGCCAGCATGACTGCATGGAGTGCCATTACCTTCCCACAGAAGCACTACCTATTGATCTACTTACATTTGCATGTTTTCAAATGATTAGGTTGGCAGAAGTTGGGCTAGCAATGGGAGCTCACCCCATCCCGGGGATTCCAACCGCTGACCTTCCGATCAGCAAGTTCTGCAGCTTAGTGGTTTAACCCGTTGCGCCACGACGGCCCCTTGGGCCCCATATACATTGCAATAGAAGAAATTGCAAACAAATCAATTTAAGAGAAATATCATAGGGTTGTTGTAGGTTTTTCGGGCTATATGGCCATGTTCTAGAAGCATTCTCTCCTGATGTTTCGCCTGCATTTATGGCAAGCATCGTAATTTACTATAGCTGCATAGGGGTTGGTGTCTGTTTTCTGAAGCAAAACATTCCCTTTTTCCCCCTTTTCCTGACTCCTAAAACATCCTGGGTGGGTGTGGGCTTCCCACAGTTATGATCAACAGGGCAAGAACTGCAAGCTCTCCTCTCTGTTTATTCCTTTTTGTTTGTGGGTTTCCCCTTTACAGCAACAGGGAAGCACTATGGGAATCCACCTTCCAATGTAAATGCAAGCTTTTTTTTGTGTTCATTTGCCCCTCACCACCGCCTTCACCCACCGGCAGCTGCATTCTTCTCAATTAGAAGAGGTAATGGAGCAGTTTATGGGCATCCTCAAAGTGATGGCTGACTGACAGGTTGCATATGATCAGGGCAGAGAGCTCAGGTGAAGCAATGGGCTCAGGTGATGCAATGGGCTCCTCCCGTTTCTGAAGGCAAGAACGGCCTTCAGCAAGTAAATAATTGAATAAAGCCTGTTTTGTTGTGGACCCTTGGTGAGGGCAAGAAGGAAGAAGAGAACAACAACTACAGATTTGTGTTATGTTTTAATGTCTCTATCTAAATGCCTGGCTTCCAGAAGGATGCTCTGCTTATGTGGGTGGACCACCAGCTCTGATGCAATTTTGTGATCGTATTCTCACAAATCAGTATTTGGGGTCCCACTTGGCTGCTTCTAAGTGATTTTGCTCCTTTCTCACAAACAGAAACACAGGCTGGCTGGGGGATTCTGGGAAGGGTAGTTCCACAAATACTTTTTCCAAGAACTCATCATCATGGGATGCCATGGCCTTGGCCTGTTCTGTTTCTATGAAACCGCCTCCTGATGACTAACGGCATCATTCTTTCCTTGTAATTGCTTTTGCTTACCTTTTGCAGCGAACCCACTCAAGAGTCCTGTTCCATCTAAAGTTCTAGCCTCAACCATTCATATATACGTGTTTGAAATCTGGATGAAATGAACTATGGTCTATGGACGCTTATGATATGTAATAAATCTCATCATCTTTAAGATGAAATTGTGAAATATTCTTGTGTGGTCTCTGTGACTCACACAAATGCATCCAGAATCTGCAAAGTTGTGCTTGGAATATCCTAATCTTTATTTGTTTAAATTATAATCTTTTTAATTCATCTTTTTGCCTTGAACCTATACTTGCATTATAATATTTTGCCAACCTGACTTCTCACAGATGTCTTGGACTGCAGCTCCTACCATTCTAGCTAGCATCACCATTGACCAGCATGCTGGGAAAGGGTATACATGTGGTCAGTTATCCGCATATATCCTGATATCCTTAACTCAGTGGTTCTCTACCTTCCCAATGCCGTGGCCCCTTAAGACAGTTCCTCATGTTGTGGTAACCCCCAACCATAAAATAATTTTTGTTGCTACTTCACAACTGTAATTTTGCTACAGTTATGAATCGTAATGTAAATATCTGATATGCAGGATGTATTTTCGTTCACTGGACCACATTTGCCACAAATACTTGACATGCCCAAATTTGAATACTTGTGGCGTGGAGGTGGGTGGGGTTGATTTTGTCATTTGGGAGTTGTAGTCGCTAGGATTTATAGTTTACCTAAAATCAAAGAACATTCTGAGCTCCACCAATGATGGAATTGAACCAAACCCGGCACACAACTCCCACGACCAACAGAAAATACTAGAACGGTTTGGTTCACCTACATCTAGAGAGCACTGTAGACTCAAACAATGATGGATCTGGACCAAACTTGGCACAACTACTCAATATGCCTAAATGTGAACACTGGTGGAGTTTGAGGAAAATAGACCTTCACATTTAGGAGTTGCAGCTGCTGGGATTTATAGTTCACCTACAATCAAAGATTATTCTGAACCCCACCAATGATCGAATTGGGCCAAACTTCCCACACAGAGCCACCATGGCCAACAGAAAATACTTAATTGAAATTGTGGGAGGGGCAACATTAAAGCATCGGTTCTCATAAAGAGAGTTTAAAATTCCCTTTATTTATTTATTTATTTGCCATATTTCTAGCTCGCCCTTCTCAACCCCAGAAGGGGGACTCAGGGCGGCTTACATTCAGCCCCATTAAGAGCCTATTTCATCAATACAATAAAATCACAGCATAAACATATCATGATAAAAACAACATAATTAAAACTATAGAAATCATCATTAAACATTAAAATCAGCCTTTCCCAGTGATCCTGATCACAATTGCTATTTCCCTGCCCAAGTAAGCATTTCCTTTATTATTTGGGTGTTGGAGATGGCAGCTACTTAGATAAATTAGATTCAACTATCTGCCATCAAGCACATTATTACAATGACCTTCCTCTAAGGCGGTAGTGCAGGAGCTAGGAGGGAGTCTCACATGTAATCTTAAACAACAACCTTTTGAGATAAGCCAGGTCTGCCTCCCCTGTGTACGGGAAGGACATGTGCCATCATTTCACATGTTGGGGCTGCAGAAAAGGCCAAGGCGCACCTAGCCCACTTGATGTTTATATTTATAACTTTCCAGCTTTGAGATCATGACAGTGTCCATGGTTTCCTCTTATCCTCACAATAATTGTGAGAGATGGATGGTTACTCGGTGGATTTCATGGCCACTTCCAAGTCCAACAACATAACCACTATTCCATTCTGTGGGGCACCTGTGATGTTCTTCCCAAGGAAGTGCACCCTGCTTTCCCAGTCTTTCCACTTGTTTATAGCATATTGACTCTCTGTGTCTTCATACTTCCTGCCATGTTTAACATGAGAATCAAGGAATTCCAACTACAATCTTAGGAGAGCTGAGTTTTTTGGAGGATGGAGTAGCACGGGCCTCGAGTGTCCAAACCCCACGCTTGGAAAAAAAAAGAGCCTAGCCCTCAGGCAGCATTTATTCTTTCAACAGAACATAACAAACATAAGACAAAATCCAACCTTATTGTTTTGTTTTATTAAACCAAGCTTATAATTGTAATTTTGTGGTATCTGCAGTGGTGACAACCTGGCACCCACACTAGGCTAGGGCTAAGCTAGGAATGAGTTAATTGCATACCGAAAGGTCCTAAATTGCTTGTGGCCAAGTGTTCTGGAGGAGAGACTTCTCTTTGTCTTCCCACTTGGATCTTGAGGTTCTCATCTTAGAGTTTCAGATGTCCATAGGTGAGATAGGTGACTAGAGATGACAAGGCTTTTGAGGATGATGGAAGTGCAGAGATACAGAATGAGGGGCGAGGCCTGACTCGACAGCAGTACGTGTGAAAAAGATTTTGGAGACCTCATGGACAGGAAGGTGAACATGAGACAACAATGTCATGCGGCAACAAAAAAAGCCAATGGGATTCTGGCCTGCCCAAATAGGAGTATAACATCTAGATCCAGGGAAGTCATGCTTCCCTCCTATTCTGCATTGGGCAGATCACGTTACCTGGAATCAAACTGTGTCCAATTCTGGGCAGCATAATTGAAGGGAGATGTTGACTTTAAGCTGGAATGTGTCCAGAGAAGGGTAGCTCAGATGATCAAGGGTCTGGAGAACAAGCCCTATGAGGAGCAGCTTCAAGAGCTGGGCATGTTTAGCCTGCAGAAGAAACATGCTGTTGTATACTGCTTTTATCGTGTTATTGTGTTTTAATGTGTTTTATTATGTTTTAATGCTCTGATCTGTGTAAGTCGCCCCGAGCCTTCCCGGAGTGTGCATCTAACAAGTCTAAATAAATAAATAAATGATGAGGGCCATGGATCAAAATGAGAGGGGAAGTCCTAGGGAGGAGGGAGGAGGCTTGTTTTCTGCTACCCTGGAGACTAGGATGCAGAACAATGGCTTAAAACTACAGGAAAGGGATTCCAACTGGACATTAGGAAGAAGTTCCTAACTGTGAGGGAGAGCTGTTCAGCAGTGGAACCCTCTCTCTCTCTCTCTCTCTCTCTCTCTCTCTCTCTCTCTCTCTCTCTCTCTGCTCCAGACTATGGTGGAGGCACCTTCTTTGAAGGCTTTTAAGCAGAGACTTAAGTCCCCTTGGTGTCTACATCATGATCTTCTGTGGTCCAGGTGAAAACCTTACCATTGCCTAAAGATCATATCAGTGGCATTTGTAACGTAGTACTCTTTAGTTTAATCTTGAATCTACTTAGGTTTCATATTTTCTATTTTTGTGGCTGTTGTAGCTGAATTTCATGTTGTTGCATGGTGCCTCTATAGTTTTCATTTTTTTTGTTATGGATACTTTGGAAGTGCAGTAATTATCTAAATAAAACTGCCTAGCTTAGAAGTGAAGCCTTCTCTGTGTCTTGAGATTTTTTAAGGGTGTGTTTTTGTTTGTTTGTTTGTTTTGCTGTGTTGAAGAAAAGTTGACACTGAAATGAATTCTCACCCGACATTTTGGTGACCACTCGATTTACAACAGTGCTTATCTTTGGATTACAAAAGCTGTGGATTTTGAGGAACCTGGTGCATCAACTGCCATGCATTAGCAGACCTTGGGCTTGATTGTTTACACAGTTGGGTTTCCGAGCATCCCTTTTAAATTTCCCCAGCTTGCTTGGGGCACTGGTGAGGATCACCATTGGGACTCTTGACTGTCACCGTCAGTTGTTCAGAAATGCTCTTCCTGTGTGCTCCGGGTCCTTCTGCCCCTCCTTTCCTCCCCCTCCGGTCTCTGTGCATCAACATGTCTCCATTGGCATTGCAGCCCTCCCCTCCATCCTTGTAGGCAGCTCTTAGCCTTCTGCACAAATGCTTGAGTCTCCCAGGAAACCAAATCTTCAGCCAGGAGTTCCCCTTCAACTCACATCCCTCCCAGAAGAGGAGAGAGACAGTGGAGTGGGGTGAGGGGAACGGCCCGTGTGCAGCCATAAATCCATTCTGCCCACTGAATTTCTGGTCCAGCCAGTTTCTAAAATTGGAACAGGTCCTGCCTTTTCTGTCACTGCCTTTCCTTTTTCTCTGCCATTCCCCTACCCTTTCTTTATGGCATTGGATGACAAGTCACCAGAGCAGCAGGGAAATTCAAGTGGTGCATGTGAGATAGAAAGGAGCAGGAGCGGGGTGTGGGGATGAGAATTGTGTGAACTCCTATGTGGGGGGATAGCCTTTGTGTGGATGGTTTTCTTCAAAAGGCAAGTAGAACCTGCAACAGCCCTTTGGGAAGTTGCGGTCTTGAGCCGTTGTAGTTTCTCTATTATCCTTTGGTTGTTGTTGTTGTTAAAGATTTTTGAGGGAGGGATGATTCTTCAAACTTTGGATTGTCCCCAAGCCAGTCACTCTTCTAGTGATACTCATTTGGGTGCATACAAATCCTTGCTGGGAGGATGGTTTCACTGATGATTTTTGCCCCGTGATAGTAGTAGTAGTAGTAGTAGTAGTAGTAGTAGTAATAAGAAGGCATTGAATGTTTTCCTAATATATGTACAGTAATCTGCTCTGAGTCTCTCCGGGGAGATAAAGCAGAATATAAATAAAGTGTATTATTATTATATTTATTATTATTATTATATTTATGCCCTGCTTTATCTTTCCTGAAGTAGACTCAAAGCAGCTTAACATAAAAGCACCAGCACAAAATTTAAAACATACAGATATGCAGAAATTGAAACAGGATTAAATGTAAACAGTATTAAAATTTCCCAGTTAAAACCATTAAAGCATGATAAGGTCAATTTGAGAGGAGAGCAATGACCAATCTCAATAAAACAGTTAAAATTAGAGACATCACACTGCCAACGAAGATCCAAATAGTTAAAACAACAGTATTCCCCGTAGTAACCTATGGATACAGAAGTTGGACCATAAGGCTGAATGAAGGAAGAGAGATGTTTTTGAACTGTGGGGTTAGCGGAAAGTTCTGAGAGTGCCTTGGACCACGAGAAGATCCAACCAGTTCATACTCCAGGAAATAATGCCCATCTGCTCACTGGAGGGAAGGACAGTAGAGGCAAAGATGAAGTCCTTTGGCCACATAATGAGAAGGCAGGACAGCTTGGAGAAGATAATGATACTGGAGGAAAATGGAAGGAAAAAGGAAGAGGCGCGACCAAGGGCAAGGTGGGTGGATGGTGTCCTTGAAGGGACTGGCTTGACCTTGAAGGAGCTGGGTGTGGCCATGGCCAACAGGGAGCCCTGGCGTGGGCTGGGCCAGGAGGTCACAAAGAGTCGGAAGGGACTCAACAAATAAACAACAACAACAAATCCCAAAGCCACCAGGTCCAATCTTGGAAGCTAAGAAGGGTCAGCCCTGGTTAGTATTTGGATGGTAGACCACCAATGAATACCAGCTGCAGCTTAATACATGGGTGGGAGACTGCCAATAAATAGACAGTATCTCAGAGGAAAGAGCTGACAAAGCTAGCCCTATGAAATTTGTGGAGTCAAAATAAGTTCGAGAGCTGGCCTGATGGCAAACATACAAAGAGAGAGAGAGACAGTCCAGCAAGGCTTCTATGATGGTTGCTGAATATGTCACAGAGGTTATGCAGTGAATGGCCAACAATAGATCTGTGTTCAGCAGATGCATTACTAGCATCAAATTGATATGTTGACCACTGCGACATCTTAAGAAGAAAAAAAATGAAAATTATGTATACAATGTCAGAAATTTCTTATAGCTGTGGATAGAAGAGTTACGTCTCTCCCCCACTCTCATGCCTGGAGTCATTGACTATTTGGATGTATATATTTTTGTGTTTGAGTTATGGCAGGGTTGAAGTGACAAAGTTATACATAAGTTAATTAAAACATCTCTACCCCTCAAACGTAGCAGTTAACATTGACACATTTTGAAAAACATTCTACATTTCTCATAGGGACATTTGTGTTGCCCTCTTTTATAGCCAGTCTTAGCCTTTCTGTTTCTGTAGTATATTTCTGCAGTGCACTATAAACGTCTCAAATGTGACTCACTCCCATTGCAAATCCCAGCTTCCCTTTCATGCTTTTGCTGCTGCTTCTATGAGAATAAAGTAATTGGGGGCTTCATGGCTCTGCTCCTTTGGTGGTTTTTCCTCTTGTCTCTTTGATTCCGCTCCATTTATATGTATATGCGGAAAGTGAGATGTCAGATGTTCCTACAATGGGATGTGAAACCACAAGAAATCTTGTCTGGGTCACCTAAGGTAGCCTTTCTCAAGCTACAGTCCTCCATAATGATTGGAATCTGTACTTTTACAGGCTGCTGATCAAGTCAAGGGAGGATCGCCAAAATTAACGTTTCTTGATGGCTGATTGTGCTTGTTATTCAGAAGCAAACTTGAGCAGAGCATGAAATGTTACTTTTGAAAAAAGTCATTTTACTGCTCATTATGATTTCTTTGTTGTCTTCTAGAATGCCTGGCAGAAAGTTTTAGGAGTTCCAAGTAAACATGTTACACTAAAAATGTAATGATGATGTCACTCCTTGTTACATTACTTCTGCCGATTCTATATTCTATATCTCTATGTATAATAAAACGGAATGTTTGTATGTATGTATGTGTGTGTGCATGTTTGTATGTACAGCAGCGTTCTGATTGGCTCCCGGCCTCTACATTCTGACAACATGATTGGTTGCCACTGAGGGAGCATTTGCATAAAGCCTCTATTGGCCAGCCAACACAAACATTCCGACCCTCTAAACTGGCAGAGGAGGATAAGGCAAAGGCCTGGGGCAGTCGCCAACACGAACATTCCGACACTAAAGTGGCAGAGGGGGTAAGGAAAAGGCCTGAGGCAGTCAGGCATGGTGGGAGTTTCAGATCAAAACACTTTGCGACCCCTTTGCGACCCCAAACAATGAGAGAACAAGACCAAACTTGGCACACAGAACCCTCAAGACCCACTCTACATCCTGGTGCAGTTTGAGGGAGGATGGACCATGGATGACGGAATTTGCAGTACTTTAACTCACTTGCTTAGAGCACTCTGGCCCACACCATAGAAGGATCAGGACCACACTTGGCACACAGATGCCCAATGGCCCACTTTACAACACTTGGCACACAGAGCCCCCATGACCCACTCTACATCCTGGTGCAGTTTGGAGAACGGGGGACCACAGATGATGGGACTTCCATTACCTTCCCTTACTTCCAGAGACCACTGCAACCCTCATCCAGAGAATGATCAAGACCAAATGTGACACATACAGCCCCCATGACCCACTCTACATTCTGGTGCTGTTTGGAGGGGGATGGACCATGGCCAATGGGACTCGCAGTACCTTCACTAAGTTCCTGAGACCACTGCAAGCCACATAAACATCTAATAGGAACCAACCTTGGCACACAATGCCTTCCTCAAATAACCTGGGCATGGCCGGGTCCTCAGCTAGTCCACAATAAAAGTGAAAATATGTATGTGTGTGTGGCTGGGGTGCCCACTCACAGACAGGTTCCCACTGCCACAAACAGCTATGATCCTCACCTATGAGGACCCATCAATGACACTGCAGGTTATAGCAAGCACCGTGAACATGTCCAACCCCTGCCAATGTCCTCCACAAACACAATACCACCCACCACCCAAGTGAAGGCTAGATGTAATGTGTTTCCTCCACCACAAAAGTTGCAGTGTTTCTGACTATCTCCATTGCTGTGGAATTTGCATGATCTTGCCCACTGCCTCTTCCATAACCCTTTCCTGCTCTTTTCTATGGCACACAGCAACTGATCATACTAGAGTTAGAGGTTTATGGGAGAATTCCCCATGATTTATAGGAGTTCTAGGGACTGGGATGTATAGTTCACCTGCAATCTAAGAGTACTCTGAACCCCACCAACGATGGACCTGGAACTAACTTGGCACACAGACCCAACACAGTCAGTTTTGCATACTGGCGGAGTTTGATGGTGATTGACCTTGGCATCGGAGAGTTATAGTTCACCCATATTCAGAGAACACTGAACTCATCTGATGATGGATCTGGATCAAACTTGGCACACAGACTGAACATAGCCAACTGTGCATACAGGTGGGGTTTAGGGGTGATTGCCCTTGGCATATGGGAGTTGTAGTTCACCCGCATCAAGAAGCACTGAACCCAGCCAATGTTGGATCTGGACCAAACTTGGCATACAGATCCAACATGGCCAACTGTGAATACAGGCGGGGTTTTGGGGTGATCAAGATTCCCAAAATTTTGGGGAATTGTAGTTCACCCAAATCCTTATTTTCTAATGGGAGCATTCATTAAAAATCAAGAACTGAGTTTTTTGTCTAAGAAATTGTGTAACATATGACCAGACTGATATTATCGTACATTCAAAAATAAACAATGCCCTTTTCAAATAACCCGGGCATTACCAGGTCCCCAAGCTAGTAAGAAGATAAAAGAAATCAACACGGACCCTAAAGGATCATCTGTTACTCTTGTTAGAAAAGATGTCATAGTTGGAGCATTTTTCTCTCTTTTACTTCATTTCCTCCCTATACTAAAAATAATGTATAAAGATACTCCTTCCCCCTCTATGTCTTTGATGATACAATAGACTCGTGTGTAACTTGAGTCTATTGTATCCTTAAAGACATAGTTGGCTCCATAACTTAAAGGTAAAGGTTTCTCCTGTTGTTAAGTCTAGTTCTGTCCAACTCTGAGGGTTGGTGCTCATCTTCTTTTCTAAGCCGAAGAGCTGGCATTGTCCGTAGACGACACCAAGGTCATGTGGCCGGCATGACTGCATGGAGCGCCATTACCTATTGATCTACTCACATTTGCATGTTTTCAAACTGTTGGGTTAGCAGTAGCTGGACCTAAAAGCAGGAGCTCACTCGGATTCGAACTGCCGACCTTTTGGTCAGCAAGTTCAGCAGCTCAAAGGTTTAACCCAGTGTGCCACCAGGGAGCTCCATAACTTGCATACTATATTCTGTGATATTTCCCATCTTTCCCTTTTTAAATACTTTGAGTCTCCCCCCCCCCTTTTTTTTTTTTGAAAACAAAATAAAAACTTATTTGTTCAAGAATTTTGTTGCACCAACATTGTTGTCACCAGGCTGCAGCAATTGACCCTGCCTTGGCTTTGACCACTGAAATCTCTGTCTTGTTGCCCCTCTGTGCTTTATTGTCTCTCGCACCTCCGTGCTCTCGTCCTTCCTGCAGATTGTGTCTGAAGCAGAGCGGCCCCAAAACTAGGTCCCTTTCTCTGTGTGCCGAAGCCGGGCGTTTGTCTTTCTCCTTCCTCTATCCCCATCTTTCTTTTAACATCCTTGGCATCCTTCCTGTCCCTGAGCTGCTTCATGCTGGAAAGCATTGTGCCTTTTCAGCTCTTAAGACCTTGGGCTGCACATTTCCAGCAAGTCCGCCCAGCAACGCTGAGCAGCTGAATTAACTCTCTAAAGCCGTCGGCCTTGTACACTGGGTCAGGGTAGCAGCAGAAAGGGCAGATCTTCCTTCTGTTCCTCTTCTGTTTTCTCCACATCTGTCTATTTTATGTCTGGCTCTAGAAATGGGGTGGGGAGACACTGGATCTCTATTTGGTTTCAACTAGAGTTCCCAGAAATCTCAGCTAAAACCACCCACCTCAATGAGGGACTTGTCTTGGAACCCCTGAAAAACTCCTGCAGCTGTCAGCAAACAATGAATGAGTTGGGTTGCTGTGATTTTTCCAGGCTGTGTGGCCATGTTCCAGAAGCATTTTCTCCTAACGTTTGCCCACATCTATGGCAGGCATCCTGAGAGGTTGTGAGGTCTGTTGGAAACGAGGCAAGTGAGGTTTATATATCTGTGGAATGATGTCCAGGGCATATTATCAACCTGGATACAGCATATTATTTGAGAACACAGAAATGCTGAACCATTCTGACAACTACACAGAGAAACCATTGAAATCCACAAGCATGTGGACAATTGCAGGAAATGATGAAAATGAACAAAATCTAGTTACCAGTATTAAAAAAACCTCTAGAAACAGAACAGTAAAAAAGAGCAACACTCTGAAAACAGGGGGATTCCAGACAGGAAACAATCAGGGCCAGCTAACACCTTCCAACAAAGGATTCCCCCAGGCAGGAATCGGCCAAGACCATTAAATGCTAATCAAGGTGGCTAGTTGCAACATTCACACTTGCCTCAAGCGGATAAGAGTTCTTTCTCCCACCCTTGACATTATTCCATTTTTTTTGTCTCAGAAGCGACTTGAGAAACTGCAAGTTGCTTCTGTTGTGAGAGCATTGGCCGTCTGCAAGGATGTTGCCCAGGGGATGCTCAGATATTTTTATGTTTACCCTGGGAGGCTTCTCTCATGTCCCTGTATGGATAGCTGGGGCTGACAGAGGGAGCTCATCTGCTCTCTCCACGGATTTGAAACTCTGACTTGTCAGTCTTCAATCCTGCTGGCACAAGTGTTTAACCCATTGCACAACCAGGAGTTCCACACACACACACACAGACACACATATGTCATCACTTGCCTAGTTTCCAACAGATCTCACAACCTCTGAGGATGTCTGCCATAGATGTGGGCAAAATGTTAGGAGAGAAGGCTTCTGGAATGTGGCCAAACAGCTCAGAAAACACACAGCAACCCAGTGATTCTGGGCATGAAAGCCTTTGACAACACAATAAATGAATTAGCTGAGACAGTGTCCAATCTAAGATCAGGCCTTTTTACTCTGGGTTCCTTGCCCAAGGCATTCATGGAATAGCCAAACTTGTTTTAGAGTACTGAGATTTCTTATGTGTTGGATTACAGTATCCACGATTCCCAGTTGACATTGCTTTTGGTGGCACTAGTTTGATCAATGAAAGATCGGAAAGATACTTGTTTGGAAGGGGGAAATCAATGCTATTTCGAGAAAGTTCACTCCTCTTGGTGTATGAATTGCCCTTTTTTTCTCCCTGGTTTTCCAGGGGGTTGCAGCAATGCGGAACAACCCCCTGGGATACCAATGCCTCTCCCCTTTTTTCAAGCCTTCTTAAGTGCCTTTTGGAACATGGGGGGGGGGGGAGAAAGCCACCAAACAAATGTTTTTCCCTTCATAGCCTTGGTGTTCAGGGCCTTGGCAGGCAGGGCTTTGGGGCTGGGGAAGTTCATGCAGACAAATGGCAGGGGTTCTCTTCCAAAGCGCCCTGACACTACAGCTGCAAACAATGTGACGGAGCCAGCATCCTTGGCCTGAGGGAGCGGTGGCATTTGCGTCAGGGCCATTAGCAACTAGGTGTTTGGTGGCAGCGGCGGAGATGAGAAACAGACTCTTCCCAGGGATGGGCTGGATGGATCCTGAAGGTGGAAAAACAAACAGGGCTGCAGGAAAGTCCCCAGCCGAGGCAGGGAAAGCAGAGCTAGCCATCAACGTGGCTCTCTCCAGGGGAAGCCAATGCAAAGCATGATGGGACAGGGATCTGCTGGAAGAGAAAGGCATACATCCCTTTCTGCAAAGGAGGCGGATGGAGGGGGGGGGGGGGGAACAAAGCTGGCACTGGAAGGCAGCTAAATTTAGCCTGTCTCCCTGCTAGCTCTTTTATGAACTGCAGCTTTTTAGTTTGAGCTGGCCGAGGTGTGCTGTTTCAGCAGTCCATCTGTCGGCTGATTTCTCAACCTCCTTCCCTCTGTCCCTTTCCACTCTCTTGTACCCCCACCCCTACCCCGGAAGGTGAACAGGGTAGGAAAAACAATACAGAAGAGGATGTGCATGTGTGTGTGTTAGGTGGAGTAACAGTGTTAGTGGGAGACTGCTACTCTCTAATAGGAAGCGGAGAGACACATCTTATCCCAGTCTCACAGTTGCGCTGGATACATGCTTGAGTTCCCTCCCCTACCTTCAATGTCGGGAACCAGGAATTTCATTTGCACAGGTGCCTCAGTGACCAAACAGGAATCAGGATTCTATTTCCAACCACTCCCAGATCAACTCAGTCAGTAGGTTGTTGTAGGTTTTTCAGGCTGGTATGGCCATGTTCTAATCTAGAAGCATTCTCACCTGACGTTTCGCTTGCATCTGTGGCAGGCATCCTCAGAGGTTGTGAGACCACACAACCTCTGAGGATGCCTGCCACAGATGCAGGCGAAACATCAGGAGAATGCTTCTAGAACATGGCCATACCAGCCTGAAAAACCTACAACAACCCAGCGATTCTGGCCATGAAAGCCTTCGACAATACAACCCAGTCAGCTTCAGGTCCTAAAACTCATACATTTTTACACTGTCACTCCCTTTGATTTAGTACTAGCTTTGGTACCCAGAGATGCCTGGGTTATTTGAAAAAGGCATTGTTAGTTTTTGGATGTTAGTTTTTGGACCCATTAGGAATTTGCTAGCAGTAGTGGGAGATGGTACTGCAAATCCTATCATCTGTGGTCCCTCCTCCTCCAAACCTCACCAGGATGTGAAGTGAGTCATGGAAGGGGGGAGGGTGTCTATGTCCCAAATTTGGTCCATACCCATGGCTGATGGGGTTTGCAGTAGTCTCTGGATGTGGATGAAGGGACTGCAAATCCCATCATCTGTGGTCCATTCTCACCCAAACTTCACCAGAATGTAAAGTGAGTCATGGGAATTCTGTGCCCCTAGTTCTCATTCAGATCCATGGCTGATGGGGTTAGTAGTGGTCTCTGCATGGAAGTGAACCCCTTCATCACCCAAACCACTCCAGAGCATTAAGTGGGTCAAGGGGGAGGGGTGAGCCAAGTTTGGTCTGGGTCCATCATTTGCGGGGGTCACGGTGGTCTGTGGAAGTCAGAGCCGAAGTAGAGGAAGGTACTGCAAATCCCATCATCCATGATCCATCCTCCCCCAATCCGCACCAGGACATAAAGTGGGTCATGGAGAGTCGCTGTGCCAAGCTTGGTCTGGGTCCGTCATTTGTCGGAGTCACAGTGGTCTGTGGAAGTTGGAGCCCCAACCAGAATAATACATTGCCTGCCACACCACCATATACATACAAATATTCATTCTCTTTCTCTCTATATATAGAAGATAATCATTTTACTTTTGTTATTGTGTGCATTCAAGTCTTTTCCAAGTTATGGTGACCCTATCACAGGGTTTTCTTGGCAAGTTTTGTTCAGTGAGGGGTTGCCTTTGGCTGCCTCTGGGGCTGAGAGAGTGTGACCTTTCCAAGGTCACCTAGTGGGTTTCCATGGATGTTCAGGGATTCAAACTCTGATCTTCAGGGTACCATTCAGCACCCGAAGCACATCATCACACTGGCTCATTGCCGCAATACTTTTCAGGATAGGTATCCTTGTGAGTAAATGATCTAAATCCAGTTTTAGTCAGCCATAGACCAACTGAAATGGTAATTAGCAAGCCCTATTCATTTCAATCAATCTGCCCAAGTGGAGAATGAAAGTAGATTCAGCATTCAGAATTTAAAACAACGTGAAATCCTCAAACAGTAAACATGTGGGTTCCTGAATGGCAGGTGGAAAGCTTTCCCTTAGTTTGTCTATATGTTAGAAGAAGGAGGGTTAGTCAAAAGAAGTATTGGACCTTAAAATCCAAAAAGACAGAACCAGGCAACAGTGATGAATGGATTGACTCCAGTGAATGGAAGAAGACTTTGGTGTTGTTTTGCTGTCATTGTTGTGTCAATGTACATGGAGACCCACAGGACAGAGAGAGAAAGGAAGACTCTCAGTCTAAATCTGGATTTTGACAAAAGGGAGGGCAAAGGGCATCGGGAGAGGAATATGTGTCAGTGCCCTTGTATACTTAATTTCAGCCTGGATGAAAGTTAGGGCTTTAGCTAAAGTTTTCTCGCAAACTTGCTTTCACTATATTGTTGAAGGCTTTCATGGCTGGAATCACTGGGTTGTTGTGAGTTTTTTGGGCTCTATGGCCATGATCCATACAAACATCAGGAGAGAATGCTTCTGGAACATGACCATACAGCCCGGAAAACTCACAACAACCTTGCTTTCACCAGCTTGTATTGATCAGTATGATATTCAATAATGCTCCTTTGTCATACTTATGTATTGTTCAACAGTTTTTGATAATACTCCCATGTCCTTTGTTGAATCTTCCATTTCCATTCTTCCTCAAAGCTCTCGGCTCAAATGCAGACAATTTCAGACAAGTTCATCTTTTCAGTTGGCCCTCTGTATCGACACATCCATGGATTCAACAGTCAACAGCTTGAAACTCCCTTCCCCGCTGTATAAGGGACACTATTTGTCTATTTTATTTATTTATTTATTTACAGTATTTATACTCTACCTTTCTCACCCCGAAGGGGACTCAGAGCAAATCACAGAACACATATACGGCAAACATTCAATGCTGTTATAAGCGGAACATGGGCAGGACCTACTCACCGAAGGCCTGCTTAAACAAATAAGTTTTGCAGGCGCGTCTAAATGGGAGCAGGTCCTTTATAGCCGCGTTCCAGCCGGGAGGGCGTTCCACAGCGTAGGGGCTATAACGGAGAACGCCCTCCGAGTAGATGTCAGTTTAGCCGATTTCGCCGAGGTATCTCTAACAAATTAGCATCCTCGGAGCGTAGTGATCTCGGGGACAGTGTGGGGTGAGTCGGTCCCTCAAATACGCTGGCCCCAGGCCATGCAAGGCCTTAAAGGTAAGAACCAACACCTTGAAGGAGATCCGGTGCTCGATTGGGAGCCAGTGCAGATCCTGAAAAACAGGTGTGATGTGGCGGCCTGCTGGGGTTCCAGACAGGAGCCGGGCGGCAGTGTTCTGCACCAACTTGAGCTTCCGGGTCGCCGACAAAGGAAGGCCAACGTAAGCGCGTTACAGTAATCCAGCCTTGAGATGACCGTAGCTTGGATCACCGTGGCCAGGTCATTCCGGGAGATATAGGGGCCAGCCTCCGAGCCTGTCGCAGATGAAAAAGCAACCATGCTGACCGCGGAGACCTGGGCCTCCATGGTCAGCTGGGAGTCCAGATGGACCCCCAGGCTCTTAACGGAAGGCGATGGGAGCGCCACACCCCAGGGTCGGGCTGGACATCTACACCACCCGAGCGGCCCGCCCACAAGAACTCCGTCTCCGCCGGATTCACCCTCCCCCAACTGTCACGCCGCCATCCAGTAACGGCCTCCAGGCAGTGTTGGAAATTATCGGGGATGGATCCCGGCCTGTCCTCCATCCTCAGAATGAGCTGGGTGTCGTCAGCGTACTGGTGGCACTCCAGCCCATAACTCCGCACCAGCTGTGCAAGCGGCTGCATGTAGATGTTGAATAACAGGGGAGAGAATGGCCTTGCGGAACTCCACAAACTAATGAGGAGCCTCCGCCCCTCCTCACACGCTGAGACCGCTGGTGGAGGAAGGATTCAGCCATTTAAGAACTGTCCCCTCCTCCAGCCATGGCCAGGCGGTGGATCAGTAGAGCCAACGCTGCCGTGAGGTCCAATAACACGAGCAGCGCAGACCCGGCAGTGTTGGAGTTGATCTGTGATGGAGACCAGGACCGTCTCCGTCCCGTGCCCCGAACGGAAGCCGGACTGGAAGGGGTCTAGCCATGTTGCATCATCTAAGAAGGACTGTAACTGCTCCATTACTGCCCTCTCAACTACCTTGCCCAGGTACGAGAGGTTCGACACTGGTTGGAGGGAACCGCAGGATCTAGTGACGGTTTCTTCAGTAATGGAGCTACCACATTGACAAGACAGACACTGTAATTAGATAGGCTTTTCCATCTTTGGCATCTTGGAGGCTGTGCTTGATTCCAGCCTGTGTGTGTGTGTGTGTGTGTGCTGTTGCCCCGTCTTCCCTGCCAAAGAGCTTTTTTCATAATCTTCCTCCTTGATCGAATCGCCTGCATTTTTCTGGCATTTCCTTATGGATGCCTTAAATACCTCCCCGCATTAAACGGTACCTATGTATCTACTCATATTGCTGTTTTTGAAACAGCTAGGTAGGCAGAAGCTCGGTTAAGGCCAGGAGCTCACCCTGACCCAGGGTTTGAACTGTCAACCTTTTGGTTGGCAAGATTTACTGGCCAACGAGTGCTAAAGCCTGGCCTGGTCTATGCTCCGAGGCCATGGAACTGGTGGACGAGCGTCGAGTCTGCACAGTTGGTAGCGTGCATGGCTGTTTGTTCTGCCTCGTTTTCCTCGAGGTCTTCGACACTATTGACACTATCAAACGTGGTTTTGCAGGCAGATTTTTCGCAGCCAGAGCAGAGCACGCCGCAGATGTTGAGGCTGCTGAGGTGGACGTCACAGCAGAGTCCGATGAGGTAGATGGGACAGCCGTTGCCATCGAAATGGAAGGGGCCAAAAACTGTTCATATAACAGGAAACAAAGACGATGGATCCGGTTTTTCCTAGATTGTGCCGTCAACACCTAGCAGTGGCGGCACGAAGCAGTTCTTAACATTCATAGATTATGGTATTCACGGGAAGATACCAGTGGCTACCAAAGATCCACTGCATGATACTGCATGATTGCTTATTTGAGACAGGGTTTTCTCTGCCAGACTAGTTCTTCTTCCGTATGGACAGCCCATTAACTTCTTATTGTGAGTTCAGGATGCTGTACCTGACTTTCCTCCCCCACACTTATCCTCACTATTAACCTGTGACGCAAATCAAACAGAGAGACCTCACAGGTCCCTCTGGGACTAGAGTCCAGGTCTAGCATTCAAACAACTGTCTTGCTCTGGCTTCCAAAATGCTGGCATTTTTCATACTTCGAAACAATCCTTTCGTAGACACAGATGAAGATCTGACTGAGACACAATGCAAGAATGCAAAAAGGACACAACAATGCAAAAAGACACAATGCATCATGTTTATTATCTGCTGATGGTTTTGAAATGTTTTTGGGCAGCACTCCCATACCCTCCTTTTGCTCCAACAGGCATCTCTGTTTTGGGTCCCTCCCTCCACCCCTCCTTGTCAGCAGATGAACAGAGCTGAGGTTCTTGTTTTTGAGAGCCCCCTTAAACAGCTGCCAAATGTAGGCTTGCCAGGTAGCAGTTCTTGTCTGGGGGAGGGGGGGAGGGGGGGGAGAGAAACATACCCACACCACAAAATACCAACTTCAAGTTGGTTTCCAGCAAAGGAAACCCAGCAGCTTAAGGGACTCTCGTGGACCCATTACCTAAGATGAATCACTTGCCATCTGTTTTGTCTCCTAATTATAAATGCAAAACAAGAGTTATTTCAGCAAATAGTTAAGAGTGAATGAAAGGCATAGCAATAGAAAGATGTGAAAGTCGAAAGTGTGTGCAGTAAAAATATGCAAAGGCTGTGGGGGATTGCTTCAGAAAGTCTCCCTCAGTTGGTCCATGCTGCAGTAAAGGCGTATATTGTCTTGCATCTGTTGGTATTAATGTTCGGGCTCCATTTATGGAGAATAACAGTGGAAATCAGGGTGGCTGGGCACCTTGGGATATACAACCGAAAGGTAGACCTATTACTGAAGTTGTTTTGATGCTGTTCCCTAGGCCTGTACACAGAATTAACTGAAATACAAAGAATGCGGATTGAAACCAGTCATTCCTCACTTCAGAACAGGATTCAGAAAGTTTGGCTATCTGGACTTTTCTGGCTTCTGACTTCCATTAGCCTCAGACAGAGCTGATAAAAGTTGTAAACAGAATTACAGGATCTCTATTCCTGCAATTTCTTTATTAAGCTGTCTTCCAATCCCAATGATTAGTCAGATTCCAAATGTAATCACTTGAATAATTTTTCTGTGGCCTTGATATTTATGGCAATACTCACAAACACATATCTCTTTAGAACTACAGTTTCTTTGGAAACTGCTATCTTTGGAAGTAGGGATCTCAGTTTCTTCTTCGTGTAGTCTGTGAAATCCGCACATGTGGGTTTCTCTGCGCCTGCGCAGACAAACCCACATGTGCGGATTTCACAGACTGACACTCGAAGAAATATGGTTACAGGTGAGCAACTCATACTTTCCATGTTACCCACTCTGTGCTTTCCCGTTGAAACTGTAAACACCTTGGTGAATTACTACCTAAACTGGTCTATACTTCTTCCTTTGTTGTTTGTTGCCACCAAATACTTATGCATATATTTCTATTTTTTTTACTCAACTGGCCCTTCCATTTCATGCACCTGAATACAACTCAAGCCCATTCTGAGCTCTGCAAATTCCAGTGCCTGCCTCTGCCTGGCAGAAAGGCCAGCATGCATGGTCTCCTAACCTCTAGAGCTGCTGCTTTCTTGTGGTTCCCCGGTGGTTTTGGCTTCCTTTTTTCTTACAGTAGTTAGTGCCCTCCTTGATACTTCTATATGTCTCTTTATTGATCCATGGGTGAGCTGTGGCAGGGAAGGGTCTAGGCCAGGGATGCTCACACTTTTTCAGCTACTTATAAAACAACCAAGTCAAAATGTCTACCTACCTACTAGAAAAATGTGGAACATATAACACAATATCTGCTTTGAACTGGGTTTTCCGAGTCCACACTGCCATATAATCTGATTCAAAGCAGATAACATGGGATTTTATTCAACTGTGTGGAAAGGACCTCAGATAACCCAGGGCCGGCAGCACTTGGGTGTCGTTGGGAGCCTGCGGGGCGGGACTGAGCCTTCCTCCCGCCCTGTCTGCGATCTACCAGGACACCCTACGCGATCTACCAGTAGATTGCGATCTACCTAATGAGCACCCCTGGTCTAGGCCCTAGTGGGATGGTAATGTACTGAACTGCACTAACAAATTTATTTTTCTATGATGAGATAGTGAAAATAGTCTCTCCCAGACTGTGAAAATGCAGTAAGGTAGGGAAGTCTGCTAGTTTTGAGAGGTATGACCCACTAAGCTAAGGGTTACCAGTCATGAATACTAGTATTTTTTTTTCAAAATCTGCTTGGACTTGTATTGTATTCCTGCCATATATTTTCTTACATCCAAGCATACACAGGTGGCCCACGTAGCACTGACAATTTCCCTTTGGGGAAATGGTGGCAGGGTATAAATAAAGCTTATTATTATCATCATCATTATTAGCACAGAACAAGATTAATACACAGCAAAAAATATCACTATACTGGCTGTTGTATTGGATCATTTCCCAAGCGTTTGGGACTGTTGATGTATCGGTGAATAATGTGTGCAGATCCCAGTAGGGTGGCCCTTTGGAGCTGACAGATGATAATTTTTTCAGTGCCTATTGTTTTTAAGTGCATGCCAAGGTCTTTAGGCACTGCACCCAGTGTGCCGATCACCACTGGAACCACCTTGACTGGTTTGTGCCAGAGTCTTTGTGGATTATTAGTAGTAGTAGTAGTAGTAGTAGTAGTAGTAGTAGTATTTTACTGACACAAAAACACAGTATGACACAGTAAACCAGATATATATGCTGGATTCCATATCACAAAATCACAAGTCGAACACTTCCCAAGCATTTAGGTGCCCCCGATGGGTGCCACTTTTGTTGTGCCACCCTCTGAAGTGGGAAATTCTTATGGCTTCCTATCTTCCCAGCCAGGGCATGGAGAAGCATCCTCAGAGGTCCCATTCTTGAGTTGCAAGGAAGACTGAGAAAGGAAGGGGGAGGGGAGAAGGGGCCAGCATCTGCCATTTGCTGCCTCCATGGAGCCTGAAACTGTTAAACTAATTAAAGATTTTCAGCACCGGGATTAATCCTTTTGCTGGGTGGTTATTGTGAGTCCAGGTAGTCGATTAGTTCACCAGGCGAGGATATTGGATTTCTGAAATCCAAGTCAGCACTCTTTGGGGGCTGTTATCTTTCCAAGGCTCCAGGGGTCAGGAAGTAGCAAGGAGAGGTGACTGCAACCTCTTTCTCGTCTCTCTCTTTTCTCTTCTTTCCTCCTACATGTGGATATACACACACACTGTGCATTGTTCTGCCCTTGCCTGCTCCAGTCCAGCTCCCCGTGTTGCGGCATCTGCCCTACCTGGCTTGTTTTCTTCCTCTTCCCACCACATAGATTCTGCCTCTCTTTCTCTCTAATTCGCCACCCTCCTGCAGCATTTTCCCCTTCTCTTGTGTGGTCTCTGCTGGAGTTTTGTCATGCAGTGGTGGGGAGAATACCCCTGGCTAACACCCCAGGAATGGTGAAATCCAGCGCTTCTAATGCAAAACATGTGGCAGCTGCCTGCGGCTGAGCAGGGGAGGAGAAAGTGAATGTGGTGCAGAAAGAGCATTTGTCTTCCAGCCTCCCTCTTTCCTTCCCTCCCACGGCTGCCCTCCATCCCTCTCTTTCTGAGTCCAGGTTGGTAGATGTTTGGTACAACTGGGTTCCGGTCATTGGGGAAAATAGGAGTACGGTTCTGCCAGATCGCATGCCGGGAGGGAAGGATTGGATTCCACTTGGGCTCAGGACATGTAGCAGCATAGAAGTCCTGTCATTCTAGGCTGTTCCTCCAAATGGGAAAGCATTCTGAGTCTGGACTTAGAATGTGACATACAGGAACACACACACTGGCCATTCCTTAAGCCAGGAGAATGGGCCACAACCTTAATTGTGTGAAGTTGGCTCCTTTGGCCTGGACGAATTGCCGCCAAATTTAGCCACAAGACACTAACTAACCCAAGGAGTGACCATCCCTCAAAAAATTTGATTTTGTCATTTGGGGCTTGTAGAGTTATAGTTCACCTACAATCAAAGAGCATTCTGAACTCCACCAATGATGGATTTAAACCAAACTTGGCACACAGACCTCCCATGACAACAGAAAATAATGGAAGGGTTTGGTGGGCACTGACCTTGAGTTTTGGAGTTGTAGTTTACCTGCATCCAGAGAGCAATGTGGACTTAAAACAACGATGGATCTGGACCAAACTTGGCACAAATATTCCATATGCCCAAATATAACACAGATGGAATTTGGGGAAAATAGACATTGACATTTGGGAGTTGTAGTTACTGGGATTTGCAGTTCACCTACAATCAAAGAGCATTCTGAACCCCACGAAGGACAGAATTGGTGCAAACTTCCCACACAGAACCCTCATAACCAACAGAAAATACTTAAGGCCATCCAGTTCAACTCCCTTCACCAGGGCAAGAAAACGTAATCAAAGCTCTCCTGACAAAGAGCCATCCAGCCATAGAAATAGATATATATGACTCACACAGAGAGAGATATCGTATCATAGATTTGAAAGGGACCCCTAAAGAAGGACAACTATATGTTGCATGTTCCAGAGTAGGCAAGCATAAAGAAATTACATATATTAGAAACAAAGACTTTCTCATTACTTTATTTTCCAGATCACTGGACTGGGCCACAGCAACGCGTGGCAGGGGACGGCTAGTATAATATATAAACATTTATTGGGGCTCCCTGAGTAACTTTTGCATCAAAAAGTGCTCCATGACTGAAAAGGTTTGACAAGCCTTGGCTTGTAGTGTTCTGATTTTTAAAGTAACTATAAGTTAAACTCTTAGGAATACTAGTTGCTTAGGAGTGAGGCACAATTTATTGGGGGTCGGGGGAAATGTAGCTACAATGACAACTAATTCCTTGGAGGGTCTTGAAATTGTAAGTAATTATATTTTAAAACTAGGTCTCCAAGCAACAAAATGTGTTAGCTCTTTGTGCTGACTTAAGTGCACATTTGGTTCCCCTTGGTCAGTGTGAGGTCCATGCCAAGAGAATAACCGTTAGCCAAAGTACCAAATTGAGCAAATTGCAAGCAATCAATGAGACAAGAGTTCAGAAGAGGAATGTTCTGGGAGCAGGGAGCATTTTAGGGCTCTTCTGTACTTCCAGATAATCTACATGATTGGAGCCCCCGGTGGCGCAGTGGGTTAAACCTTTGTGCTGGCAGGGCTTTAAGACCGACAGGTCGCAGGTTCAAATCCGGGGAGAGCGCGGATGAGCTCCCTCTGTCAGGTTCAGCTCCCCATACGGAGACATGGGAGAAGCTTCCCACAAGGATGGTAAAAACATCAAAATATCTGGGCGTCTTCTGGACAACATTCTTGCCAATGGCCAATTCTCTCACACCAGAAGTGACTTGTAGTTTCTCAAGTCGCTCCTGAGATATTTTTTTTTAAAAACTACATGATTTGCTTTGAACTGGATTGTATGAGTCTACACTGCCATATAATCTAGTTCAAAGCATATAATCTGGATTTTATATGGCAGTGTAGAAGGGGCCTTAGGTTCAGAAACCCTAAGGGTTTCTCTTACTCCACCATAAGCTGTAGCAAAATGTCCTGTCTTCTGACCAGAGAAGGAGTGTGTTCTGCCTTGTCTGCTGTCTGATCACTGGTTCATCGGGGCTGCCTGAGGAACACGTGTGGGGTTTTCGACCAGCAGTCGTTTGGCAATGAAAGCGCAATTTAGACGAGGAAAAGAATCCAAGCTGAATCTGTCTGTGAACTATGAGGAGCAGCAACAGCGAATAGTAGTAATTGTTCTTGGGGTCTTTGTGTAGTTGAGTGCTTTTATAAATGTGTGTGCTCACAAAGGGCTTTTAGTTTTGAGATTTGCTATATATGGTGAGTGAGCATGGGGGCGGCTACATGAATGCAAAAAGCAGTTTGGATGTGAATGGATGTGTGTGTGTGCACATAAGTAGTCCATATATCCCCCATTGCATTGCTCCACTCTGCTCCATGCCAGCCTTGCCTACATAGCCACGTATGCTGCTTTTCTTCTGTGTTGGCATGTTTTGCCTCTTTTGCATGCTCTGGGCATATGTGCCTGTTCATGTGGAAGCATGACATTCACTTATGAGCTGTGCTTCTTGAGACACAGATGCTGGGCTCTGGGTTGCTAACATGCAACGAGCACTGTTTGGATTCTGCCGGCTTTGCTCCGATGTAAACAATCCCTGAGTCCATACACCCCATGGGCTTTGTTCTGCTTCCCTTGCTGCCCTTCCTTCCATAGATAGGAAGCCTCCTGGGGGCCTGGACTGTTTTTTCAGTCTTTTCACATTCTGCTTGAATTAAAAGGGAAGTGGGGTGGGTGCGTGGGTGAGGGGTTGGAACCCACAGATGTGATGAAAAAGCCTTCTGTCTAGTGCTTTCCTTTGCCTGTTTCTCCCTCCATCCAGCTCCAGGCACATTAGCAGACACAGCTGAGGCTACTTCGGCCTTTCTAGTGCCGCTTTTCCTTGTTCCATGTTGCCCTTTGCTGTAACTCTACACCATGCTACTCTACAGCGGCTCCACAGTGAGACAGGGAGAGAACTATGTGCCTGCATTTCCCTGCCAGCTTGGAGATTGCAGGGAGAATAAGGGGGTGGTGGGCAGGATGTGGAGTCCATCACTGACAGGCACAAATTCTTCCTTCCTCGCTTTGTTGCTGGGTTGCCACACTAATCTGGAAGTGCAGAACAGGCTGACTCGAGTGGGATTAGATGTGTGGGGAAGAGAGATAGGAGAGGGACACTGGCACACAAAGGCGCCGGGGTAGATGTTGGACCATGCCAACTGCAATGCAGAGGTAGTGGGATGCAAAAGTATGACACAAACCAGAAGAGACAACAGTCACAGTCCAGATAAAGATTCAGAGTTAAGGATGTGGTTCTGTGTTTAAACACACCACTTTGTCGAAACACACCAGGCTGTTACACTCAGTTAAGAAAATTTAATTAACAATTTCCAAGAACCAAATAATAGCAACCATTTGTGTGTAGTCATAGTCATAGGCAGAAAAAATGAAATGCAAAGAGTCAGAATGGGGGATGATGCCTTGTTCAACAGTAGTACGTATGGAAAATATCTTGCAGTCCTTGTTGATAGGTGAACATGAGCCAACGATGTCATGCAGCTGCAAAAAAAGCCAATGGAATTTTGGCTGCATCAATAGGAGTCTGGTGTCTAGATCCAGGGAAGTCCTGCTCCCCCTCTATTATATTCTGCCTTGGCCAGACCACATTACCTGGAATCACACTGTGTCCTTTCTGGGTTGAAGGGAGATGTTGACTATAAGCTGGAATGTGTCCAGAGGAGGGCAACTCAAAGGATTTAAGGCCTTGCGGGGCCAGGGTCCTACATACCTAAAAGACCGTCTGACACCGTCTATCCATCCGAGAGCACCACGGCCAGCCTACGAGAACCTTCTCTGTGTCCCGGGTCTGAGAGAGGCTCATCTGGAGTCCACGAGACAGAGATCTTTCTCCATTGTGGCCCCTGTCCTGTGGAACTCTCTGCCGCCAGACCAAAGAGCCATCCTCGACCTGCCTTCATTTCTGGCGGCACTTAAGACATGGCTATTTAGAAGAGCATATGCATAAGTGGCAATCAGTGACCTGGAATCTGTCTATTCCAATATTTTAACGTTTTAATATTTTAGTATTTTAGTATTGTAAATGCCAAGCTGTGTAAGTCGCCCGGAGCACATTTGTGGAGGGTGACTCATAAATAATAAAATTAGTTAGTTAGTTAGTTAGTTAGTTAGGATCAAGAGTCTGGAGAACCATCCCTATGACAATCGGCTGAAAGAGCTGGGCATGTTTAGGCTGCAGAAGAGAAGTCTGAGAGGTGACAGGATGAGAGCCATGAATCAAGGTGTAAGGGGAAGTCACAGGAGGAAGGAGGCTTGTTTTCTGGTTCCCTGGAGACTAGGACACAATGGAACAATGGCTTTAAACTACAGGAAAGGAGAATCCTCCTGACTGTGAGGAGGAACTTCCTGACTGCGAGAGCTGTTCAGCAGTGCAACACTCCCCCGCCTCTGCCCCAGAGTATGGTGGAGGCTCCTTCTTTGAAGGCTTTTAAGCAGAGGCTGGATGGACAGCTATCGAGGGTGCTTTGAAGACGATTTTTCTGCTTCTTGGCAAAATTGGGTTGGACTGGATGGCCCACCAGATCTCTTCCAATTCTAGGATTCTATACTGGAGTACTGACAGTCCTAGCCTGAGCTACCTCACAAGATTATTAGGAAGATAAAGCAGGGGAAACATACACTATTATTTGATCTCTATGAGGGAAAGGATAGAATATAAATGGTTTGTTGTCATTTTTATTGTTGTTTTGAAGAGGCCGTTATAATTTCTGTTTGCTGATGTGCTACCAGGTTTGTTCGTTGGTTCGTTTGTTTTTGCAGCTACATTTCAGAACTTGGAAATAAGTAATTCCAAATTTTGCTGCTAACAAATTGTGGACTGGTTTACTTCATCTACACCTGAAATAATACATATTTCTCGTTCACCACTTATATAAGAAGCATCCGGTTCAACTGGCAGAAAGATATCTGAAACGGTATCAAATCTATATGCTTTCCATATGAGCTGCCCACCCTGCTCACGCTGACATTACATGTCCAAACCCTGAGGGCCTAGTCTAGCCAAAGTTCAGCAGGATAAAGTTCCGTGTTTTTAGCATAGCCTTTACTGCCCCTTGGAAACCATAGCATAGACATACGGACATTTTTTAAATTCATACCATGTCCCAGGATTTTCAGCAATATTAGGCAATCCTCTTGAATTGGTGTGGTGTAAGATCAGAAGACTGCTTCAACTAGGGCTCGTTGGGTGGCCTTGGCATGTAAGGTAACATGCATACATAGCAGCTGTTCTCTCTCCTGGTTTGGGCACTGCATCCGTTAATGGGAAACGGAGGACGTGTTCTGAAATACAAAGACCAGCTTCCAGGTCACCCCAGTGTGAGCTTTGAGACCTGGAGACCACGCTGTGCATGCCAACCCCTCACCCACCCTCTTTGGCTATGTGGAGAATGATGTCCGGTGTGTGTGTGTGTGCGCGCGCACTGGTGTGGACAAGGTATGCGGCATGAACATAGTCATTCTCCAAAAATAACACAGTAGGACACACAGCCTGAATTGCTGGATCTCAGCCTTAATTCTCTATACAGGCAATCGCTAAGTTGCGAACAAGACAGGTTCTGTAGGTTTGTTCTGAAGCTGAATCTGTATGTAAGTTCGAACAAGTACTTATTTATTTATTTATTATTTCGACTTAATGGATCGCCCTTCTCGAAGCTCAGGGCGATTTCCAACATGTAAGATACACACATTTTAAAACATCGTAAAACCTCATTAGGTGTATCTCCAGATAGATAGATAGATAGATAGATAGAGAGAGAGAGAGAGAGAGAGAGAGAGAGAGAGAGAGAGAGAGAGAGTGAGAGAGAGAGATATTAGGCTTGTGCAAAATGTCATATTAGATCGGAACTCATATCTGATTCGTTAAATTTGGACATATGAAGGTGAATTCTGAAGCATGCAGGAAAGGTGGGGGGTAGAAGTAGAATCACTTACTCATTTTTTGTAAATGTTCTGTAATGTCCGGATGCCTCCCAAGGTCAGTTTAATTTTCACTATAACCATTAGACAACTTTGGTAAAGCTGCTTCTAAAATATTTTAAATTCTCATTCCTGTGGCCCCATCTTTGCCAGCTCTGCCAAAAAGAAGGCGCTGTGGGCATAGCTAACTGTAGGTTGGGAAGGCCAGCCCCTCAATGGTTGAGACTGCAGAAGGCCCTGCCTTAAACTCCATTCCCCAGTATGCCTCAGGAGGAGAATGCACCAATTAGGAGAGGAGAGAGAAAATTATCTCTCCCCTTCAGTAGTTTTTCTAAAAGCTTTAAAAAAATGCCCTTAAATCAGTAGATGTATTTCTGAAAGTTGGGGGGAATGATCCTCTGTTATCTTGTGTCATTGGATAGAAAACTCTTGCCGTTGTTTGGCTGCGATCCTCCTGAGCTTACCACTCCTGTGGTCAGTGGCCAGAGAGTGTGGAGGTTGTAGTGCAAATCATCTGATTACCTAAACCTTGCTATGTGATAATAGTAATTAGCATGTACAAAATGCATTCTAATGTTTTCAGTATTCTTGTTATGCATTAAAGTAGCATTCCAAGTGACTGGGTTGGTGGTATATAAAAGAAACCTAATTATAGAAATTAAGGTTTTTCTTGCTTACTTTGAGCTATGTTGTCATTTTTTAAAATAGGACTTACTCTGTTTGGTGACAGGCTCTGCGGAGCTGCCAACCTTCCTTTTGTCTGCATTATGACTTGATTGGGGGCTCTGAGATGTTTTGTGAAATGTAAATGTACTTCTTTAATGGGTAGCCCCTTCCCACTTACCTTGATGGCTTACCTGTTTCTTTGAAGTGCTGCTAGCCAAGGGATCCTGTTGGAAATGTAGTGCTGCTTGTAGGAAATGGTCTCTTGAGACCTATGTAGTTATTGGAGTTTCCAGTCTAGAGGAAGTTAATTGTACTTTCTACCTAACCATGGGATTCTCTCCAAAACTGGTTCTGAATGCAGTTCACGCACCTCTCCAAAGCAGGAACTGCTGGAGTAGCAAGGGACAGTGAAGGATAAATACTGTAGTCTGGGTTGTATGGATATCCAGTTTGTAATGGAAGCTGTCTTGTGTTGGGTAAGAAAAAGGCTTGCAAAAAAACTTGACATGGTCTGGAGAGTTACCTACACATAAGCTAAGAGAAACCTGTGGTACTAGCAGAGCAGAAACTTGGCCTAGCTTCACTGTAGAATCAGAAATTACTGAATGTGAAGGCCCTGAGCCTGGGATTTGGGACCCAATCCAACACTGGCAATGTCGGAGCCTAGTTATAGCACAGCCTCCCCCCAAAGCTGTGCAGTCTCTAAAACCAAGGTGGTAGTACCAATGCTGAGCCTGAACCAATGGAGTGCTGGTGGATGACTGTCATGGTCTTCAAACTGATGTCCTGTTCCTTTAAAGCAGGCATGGGCAAGCCGGCAAAATTCCTACCGGCTGTTAGGAATTGTGAGAGTTGCAGTCCAAAACACCTGTAGAGGCTGAAGTTTGTCCATGCCTGCTTTAAAGGATGAAAAACTTTAGAGGATCTGGGCCCAATTGCCCAACCTCTGGAACTACTACAATGTGCATCACTCCTCCCACCAAAACCAAAGGCTTGTTTCTTATTTCTTTTCCCTCTTTGTAACCCAGCCAATGGGGTAGGAGGAGAGATAATGAGACTGACAGATGGCACCAGCATATCTACTTCTCTTGGGCCAGACATATACCAATTGCTGAATTCACTGTTGCCTTAATGTATAAATTATTATTATTATTATTATTATTATTACATTGGGGATAATGACCTAGATTTAAAGCCCACAATCTGTGTTTCGCCCATCCCTGCCCCTATGAAAGGGGATCCAAGATGAACAAAAAGCCCTTGCTGAGTTTGAGACCTTCTGAAGTTAGGAGTGGCTCACTTGGAGCTCTCCCAGGTGCTGCAGTATCTATCATGTGTTGTGCCCTATAGGCTGCAACTAGCCTAAATCAAACAGAGTTGTACTGTAACACTAAACCAGGTCACATTACTCTATGACTCCGGTCACATCTACAATAGCCACTTACATAAAGTGGGAAATAACAGCTAGACCTTTTTCTAAATTATGTTGATACACTGGTTGTGTGTCCTAAATTGCCTCTCTTCCTTGATCAGATCCTGTCTAGAAAACTGCAATGTCCTCAACATAGTTAAAACCATACTCCTTGATTGGCTACTTGCACTTATGTAAACATAATAATAATCATCATCATCATCATCATCTTTATTTGTATCCCACCCTCTCTTCCAAAAGGGACTTGTGGCAGCTTACAACAAAATGCAATATAAATACTAATAATCAACAACCTAAGCAACGCAAGTCAACAAATCATTGTACAAGAACAACCATAAACACATTAAATTATAACATCAAACCATCATAATAAGTATAAAATTATGTGCTGGAATAAAACATATTATACACAAGAGGCAGAAACCAGCTCCTATTAATAACTCATTAAAATCCACTTGGTATTGGAATCAATTTAAATGCTTCCATCACTTAAGTTATAGTCAACTATTGTTGAAGGTCTGCCTCCATATCCATGTGAGGGTGGTGGTACTGTGAGACGGGCCTCCCCGGCGGACCTTAAGGCCCAAATAGGTTCATAAGGGGGAGACGCAGTCATGTAAATGGACTGGACCCGAAAGTATGACACAAACCAGAAGAGGATGAGACAACAGTCACAGTCCAGATAAAGATTCAGCATTAAGGATGTGGTTCTGTGTCGAAACACACCAGGAACACACATGAGGAACTGTATTAAGGGGTCGTGACATTAGGAGGGTTGAGAAACACTGATATCTGCTGTAGAATTATGCAGTTTAATGGCACTTTATCAGTCGTGGCTCAATGCTATGGAATCCTGGGATTTGCAGTTTGATGAGGCACTAGGATTCTTTGACATAGAAGGCTAAAGAGCATGTAAAACTACAGTCCCCGTTATTATATAACATTGAGCTATGGCAGTGAAAGTGGAGCCAAACTCCATTCATTCTACAGTGTAGATACACCCTTTGTCTGACAGAAAGAGAAGGGCAAGCCAACAAGAAAACAACTTGAAGGTACCCAACAACAACAAAACTTTGGAGAGACATGAAAAGAATGGATTCGGTTTCACTGTTTACTGGCTTTGCTTGACCTGACTTTCTGGGTTATTGTGATCTTGAATGTGAGAGAGATTTAGAGGTTGTTTCCTAACTCGATGCCCAAACATGTGACAGCAATCCAGCACATATGTGCCATACAACAAAAGATGCCTAGCTTGAAATATAATGGGTTTGCCTTCACATGAGGCTGTTGTCTTATCCTGCATTGCAGAGCCGGCAAAACCAGAGAGTCGGACCAGATGATCTCATAAGATCCCATCTGATTCTGTGATTTTGCTAGCATAACTTACAAAGGGTGTCCAGGCTCTTTCCTCTATCTCTTTTCTCTCTCTCTCTCTCTCTCTCTCTCTCTTACACACACATTCACTCACACAGCTTGAGACAGCAGGATGACTGTGGCTAATAGAGTTTGGCTGATCCCCCTGCAGGGCTATGATGAGATGGACAAAAAAGGGAAGGGGGGAATGGGAGGGGAAGAGAGCCAGATGAAGAAGAAAGGCCAGGAGAGCCTGGGCTGAAGATGAGGCAGAGTTGATGAGTGACAGCGAGACGTGGCATGCAAAGAGATGCTCGGACATTTTCCCTATCTAGTGCTGTACAGACATCTGACCCCATAGTGCAATTTCTCTGGCGTGAGGTGGAGCCACATTCTTCAGGAGCTGAGTCGCCCTTTGTGCACATCTGCTCAGGTCCAAAGTCAAGCCTATGTTTGTTGTTGTTCTTTGGTGACCTTGAATGGGAATTGTCAACCTCTTGTTCCTTTGCAGCATCCCTGGGGCACATTAATTTCAGCACTAGGAATTGTGTGTGTGTGTGTGTGTGTGTGTGTGTGTGGACGAGAGAGAGTAAGAACATGTGTGTTGCTCTTAATACATGCATGAATAAATCCCAAGTCGACCTGTGAGTATAGCTGTGAGTGTGTGTTTTAATGATGATACTGCAAAGCACAATCTAGGAAAATGCCTTTCTGAACTTCATGATGCCATGTTACCCCATACCCATGCACGTGCACGCTTGGCAAATCACCAGTTATCTTTACAAAGAAGCAAAGGCAGTATTAGTTTACTACAAGCTTGAAACCCCTGGAGGGTGAAAAGCGTGTCTGCACAAAATGCTGCCATCCACATAATCTGTATTCTATCCATCGCTGCCCCGCATGCTGCTCCTCCCCCACACCAAATGGGACTCCTTGTTGGAGAGAAAAGCAGAGTATAAATAAACATAAATATAAACAACAACAATAATAATATACTGCAAAGACTGGCACAAGCTAGTCAAGGTGGTCCCAATGGTGATCAGTACACTGGGTGCAGTGCCTAAAGACCTTGGTCTGCACTTAAAAACAGTCGGCGCTGACAAAATCACCACCTATCAGCTGCAAAGGCCACCCTACTTGGATCTGCACGCATTATTCGCCGATACATCACACAGTCCTAGACACTTGGAAAGGGTCCGACGTGTGATCCAATACAACAGCCAGCATAGTGATCTTTGTTGTGTATCAAATAATAATTTGTTGTGTATATAATAATAATAATACTGGGCCCTTTGCAGACCTGTTGCACACCAGCTCCCTTTGAAATGGTGTTATTTTCTGTGGGTGGAAGGTTCATACACCTCTTCCTGTTGTCTTATTTTCATACTTCTGCTTGCTCTATCCCTCCTTTACATGCCTGGCTCTGTGTGCTTCCATTTAACAGATGGGAGCTCCATTGCCTGCCAGCCTGTTGGACTGGAAAACGGAGCCAACCCGCCGGCTGAATGGTTCCCGCGCAGCCAAGGCCCAGGGCTGCGGCAGCCCAACAGTGAGGTGGATGGTAGTGAGAGGAACTTCAGGGTGAACCTTCACTGCAAACACGGGCGGCCCAGGTAAGGACGGAGGGAGCAGAAAACGCACAAGGGAATGGGCCAATAGAAATGTCCGTCTTTCCCCTTTTGATATTCAGAAGATCTTTCATGTTCTTGGCTAGACAGGCAAGAACCACATCAGTGGGGGAGAAGCTACCTTTGCAATGGGTTTATTTTAAAACCACCTGTTTCTCGGAACTTCAGAAAAAGAAGTGCGCACGAGAGACCGGGGAGGTTCCCCATTTATTTTAGACTAGCTCAATCTGATCACGCTTTGCTGTGGCTCAGTCTGATATAAAATGAATGAGAAAACACGTCATTCAATTCAATACTCTGCCCCTGCGCTTTATTGATAGTCATAGCAAACACAAGGCATATTGAAAATTGAAGTCATTAGTACTCAAATGCCATGTCAGACAAAATGAGTGGTGTGCCAATAGCAACCAATCCTAGCTCTGCTTTCATTTCTTTTACTGCTGAGGTAAAAGGAAAGCTGCACAGTGATTGGTTGCTAGAGCTTGGTCTTTATTTCTTATACTGCTGAGGTAAAAGGAAAGCTGGGCTGTGAGTGGTTGTTTTGGGCATCACAAATTCCACTTTGTCTATTCCCAGATTGCTAGGTTTACTCTGAATACACATGTGTATTAGAATGCAACGCTGTGACATAATTTCATTTTACTATTTAAAAAACCCACACGCATATTGCAATGCAACGTTGTGCCAAAATGTCAAGCCAATTGACCAACTACTTTTTGAGTTTTGCAAGCATAAACGTACACAGGCTGAGATTTGATATATAAAGATTTCTTTGGCTTACCTTCACCTAGGGCTCAAAATAAATCACCAGAGCTCAAAGAATGTACACTGCTGATCTTTAACTCCAATAATCCCGCAGCCAACAGAGGTGGTGGGCAATGCCGACTAATGGGATTTGGGGGATGGTAGTCCTCAAAACTTGAGTTTTCTCAGTTCTGGGAACAAATGTGATTGTTTCCATTTTCTAAACATCCAGAAACATTTTAGAAGTGGTGTTTTGCTGCAGTGGGTTGTAGCAAAGATGAGCATGCTCCCAAATCCAAAAGGCCACATGATCTGATTTTTCTTTGTCTTCTGGTGCTATAAACATAATTACAGTGGTTATTCTGGGTGACTGTGTTTGCTCTCCTATCACTCCTGGATACCCTTCGGACTGGGTTGCTGTGAGTTTTCCAGGCTGTATGGCCATGTTCCAGTAGCATTCTCTCCTGACATTTTCCCCATATCTATGGCAGGCATCCTCAGAGGTTGTGAGGTCTGGTGGAAACTAGGAAAATGGGTTTTATATCTTTGTGGAATGCTCAGGGTATATAAACCCTGCTTGCCTAGTTTCCTGCAGACCTCACAGCCTATGAGGATGCCTGCCATAGATGCAGGCGAAATGTCAGGAGAGAATGTTTCTGGAATATGGCCATACAGCCCGGAAAACTCACAACAATTCTTTGGACTGTTTGGGGCTTTCTGGTTTTGAAGTGGGAGCAAAATCTTAAGTAATTTCAGATGGGTTTCTTTCAGCTTGAAAATAAAGCTTTGGAAGTGGAAGGTTTTCAGGATGAAGGGGAGTGGCACCAGGGGACTTACTACATCCCCCCCCCCCACACACACACACACACATAACATGCAAATTGCATGATTCCCACCAGATAGAGATGGGAGGGACTTCAATTCAGATCACTACTTAGCCATAAACCATATTGTGTGCCTTTGAGCCAATTGCTATGTATCAAATTAAATTGTAAATGGGAAGTGGGGGAATACACCTGAGGAGCAACACTTTTAGCTTGTGGTCAGCTAAGGTCTTTCTCAATACCGATCCCAAGCAATGAGGCACAGTGTGTACTGTTCTCATAACAAGTGGTGTGTGTGCACACACACCTGCAAATCAACTGTTGCTTTGCATGATGATTGAAATTCTGAATCGAGTAAAGCAGGATTTGATGAGCAGAAGAAGCGTGCGCCTATGTGTGTGCATATTCATATAGTTCCATTGCGTAAGTTATACTTCTGCTAATTGAGAAATCTGGTTCCCTGTGCGATCCCTTCTGGAAGTCCAACCTGTCTTGCGGGTTTTGTTTATTTATTTATCATTTGATTTATTTATCATATCGGGAGAGAACCAAGGGTACAGCTGTAATCTATCTTAAAAGAAAACACACAAACGTTTTTAAAACTTGGCATTATATTAAATGTCCTTCGAGCAGTAACTGGCCACTTGGAGTGCCTCTGGTGTTGCTATAAGAAGGTCTTCCATTGTGCATGTCGTAGGGCTCGGGCTGCATTGTAGTAGGTGGTCTGGGATTTACTCTTCTCGACACTCGCATGTCATGGACTCCACTTTGTGGCCTCATTTCTTAAGGTTGGCTCTGCGTCTTGTGGTGCCAGAGCACAATCTGTTCAGTGCCTTCAAAGTTGCCCAGTCTTCTGTGTGCCCGGGTGGGAGTCTCTCATTTGGTATCAGCCATGGGTTGAGGTTCCGGGTTTTAGCCTGTCACTTTTAGACTCTTGCTTGCTGAGGTGTTCCTGTGAGTGTCTCTGCAGATCTTAAAAAGCTATTTCTTGATTTAAGGCCTTGCCTTACTGACTGATATCCGAACAGAGGATGGGCCAGAGATTGTCACTGCCTTGGTGCTTTCACTATTGGTTACTACTTCCCAGCAGATGTCAGGAGGTGCAATACCGGCTAAACAGTATAAATTCTCCAGTGGGGTAGGGCGTATACATCCTGTGATAATGTGTCATGTCTCATTAATAGCAAAGCAAACTAGACAGTAGGGGGGCTCTTGTCAATGACGTTAGAGCAACACAACTAGCAAAACCTAAACAATATACAGATGCGTTTAAAGGACAAGTGTCCAAACCCAGTGGTAGTGGTGTAATAGAATATATACCAATGCTGTCAAGGCTGATGCCACTGGTCCCCCACGCTGCTGGGTATGGCCCAAGTCGGAGCTAATGACACCAAAAACTGCCCAAAGAGACGATGCCCCCGTGGGACAGGACCCAGAACTAATATCTAAGGATTAACACAGTCCTACAGAGCATGATGCATAGATATACAAAGTATACATATATAAACACCGAGCCTAAATCCCATGCGGAGAAAATCCCAAATGTATAGATATAACAAAGAAGGCCAATGTGTGCCAATGAGCACTAATAAGCCCCCTGTACCGTCCTTATGAGAGCCCAGCGTCCATGTGCAGGTTCCGTCCGTGGAAGAGACCTTGGGCCATACCCAGCAGCGTGGGGGGCCAGGGAGGAAAGGGATGGCAACGCGGTGCGGCAGAGGTGGAGCCCCGCCGCTAACGCATTCCTCCCTGAAGGCCGCTTGGCGCGGTGTTTATATATGTATACTTTGTATATCTATGCATCATGCTCTGTAGGACTGTGTTAATCCTTAGATATTAGTTCTGGGTCCTGTCCCATGGGGGCATCGTCTCTTTGGGCAGTTTTTGGTGTCATTAGCTCCGACTTGGGCCATACCCAGCAGTGTGGGGGACCAGTGGCATCAGCCTTGACAGCATTGGTATATATTCTATGTCTCATTAATAGCCACATCCACTGTTTTAGCGTGGTGAGATGTGTTCCACACTGGGCATGCGTACTCAGCTGCAGAGTACTTCTTGCCTTATTTTCGTCTGGCTGGTGCAATGACTAGCAGCTAACTTTCTATGAAGGCAAACAAAGGGTGTCTAACCGGAGGCTTGCTTTGCTATTGTTATGGAAGGCAATGGTTCCATCCTGTTGCCTTTAGCCCTGTTTGACAGAAAGGAGGGGATGCGGAAAGTGGAGAGAAGAGCGAGAAAGGCCTGCTCCCTCCCTCCTTCCCTGCCTGCTGCTCCTGGGGGCTCTCTGGATCCCTGCTGTGTGCTGCTGCCGCTTCCCTGACCCTTCTCACTCCACATCTGGCCAAGAATTGACTGGAAACTGCAATGGGGGAGGAGGGACAAGCCTTCTCACAGGAACAGGCCGGGAGTGCAGGCAAAGCCAGAAGCAAAGCCAGGTCTGCTGCAGACACTGGATCCTTTCCTCCTAAGCCTTGCTGGACAGTCTCAGGAAGTCTGGGAGCAGACCAGGGATGGGGAGGGGTGGAGGAAATGAACAGCCAGGGAAAGAACATCTCAAAAACAAATCAGAAGCAGCTCGAAAGCATCCAAGCCGGCGGCTAGGGTAGCACGAGAATGGCCCTTGCAAATGGTGGTGTCTGGGGGAAGCCAAGGGAGAGAGAAACCGCACAGATGGTTCTTGTAGGTGCAACGCAGCAGAGCCTGCCAAAGAAGTGAGGTCACTTCCTGCCAGGGCTTTCTGCTTCTCCGTGTGGAGCCCTCCTGAAGCCAATAGAGAGAAAAAGGCGGTGCGGGGGGGGGGGTGCTGTGCTGAGCGGCTGGGGCCTGCAATGGAAAGCTTTTGGTGCCAAGGCAGGGGGCGGGGGAGCTGGAGCCCTTTGAAAGAGCATGCAAAATGTATTTAGGGCCGCATGGGGGCAAAGTTGACAGTACTGGAAGGAGCCTGGTCATTTGTCAGCTTTCCATGCCCATATGATCTTAATTGGGATTTGCCTATCTCTACATCCGGCCTTGGGAAAGTTTGTTTTGGATTGCAGCTTCCAGAATCCCCTAACTACCATATCCACTCTAGCCTGAAAATGCCCCCCCCCCCAAGATCTGGTCTTAATAGGGCAGGTATGGGCAAACCCAGACCCAGGGGCCGGATGTGGTCCCTTGAGCTCTTTTTTCGGGCCCTCCTCCCTATCACCATCCAATCCTTCCTTCTCTCTTCCATTCCTCCTTCCTTCCCTCCTTTTTTACTTACCTCCCTATTTCTCCTTCCTTCCCTTCCACCCTTTCGTCTTTCCTTCCCTCTTTCCTCTGCCCCTTCCTTCTCTCCCTCTTTCTCCCTCCTTCCCTTCCTGCCTTCCTTCCCCTTTGTCTTTCCTTCTCTCTTTCCTCCCTCCTTCTATTCCCTTCAACCCTTCCTTCCATCCTTCTCTCCCTCCCTTCCTTCCTGCATTCCCTTTTGTCTTTCCTTCCTTCTCTCTTTCCTCCCTCCCTCTATTCCCTTCCACCCTCCCTTCCATCCTTCTCTTCCTTCCTCCCTTCCTCCCCTCCCCTTTGGCTTTTCTTCCTTCTCTCTTTCCTCCGTCCCTCTATTCCCTTCCACCCTTCCTTCCATCCTTCTCTCCCTCCCTCCCTTCCTGCTTCCCTTCCCTTTTGTCTTTCCTTCCTTATCTCTTTCCTCCCCCCTCTATTCCCTTCCTTCCATCCTTCTTTTCTTCCCTCCCTCCCTTCCTTCCTTCCTGCCTGCCTGCCTTCCTTACCTTTTGTCTTCCCTTCCTTCTCTCTTTCCTCCCTCCCTCTATTCCCTCCCTCCCTCCCTTCCTGCCTTCCTTCCCTTTTCTTTCCTTCCTTCTCTCTTTCCTCCCCCTCTATTCCCTTCCTCCCTTCCTCCCTTCCACCCTTCTTTTCTTCCCTCCCTCCCTTCCTTCCTGCCTGCCTGCCTTCCTTTCCTTTGTCTTTCCTTCCTTCTCTCTTTCCTCCCTCCCTCTATTCCCTCCCTCCCTTCCTGACTTCCTTCCCTTTTCTTTCCTTCCTACTCTTTCCTCCCTCCCTCTATTCCCTTCCTCCTTCCTTCCTTTCTCCCTCCCTCCCTCCTCCCTCCCTTCCCTTCCTTCCTTCCTGCATTCCCTTTTGTCTTTCCTTCCTTCTCTCTTTCCTCCCTCCCCCTATTCCCTTCCTTCCATCCTTCTCTTCCTCCCTTCCTCCACCCACCCTTCCTTCCTTCCTTCCTGCATTCCCTTTTGTCTTTCCTTCCTTCTCTCTTTCCTCCCTCCCCCTATTCCCTTCCTTCCATCCTTCTCTTCCTCCCTTCCTCCACCCACCCTTCCACCCTTCCTTCCTTCCTTCCTGTCTTCATTCCCTTTTGTCTTTCCTTCCTTCTCTCTTTCCTCCCTCCCTCTTGTCCCTTCCTTCCATCCTTCTCTTCCTCCCTTCCTCCGCCCACCCTTCCTTCCTTCGCTTTCTCCTTCCTCTTTTCCTCCTGGACGATGTTTAGCTGGGAGAAGAGAAGGTAGAGAGGGAACATAAGAACCATGTGTCAAGATTTCAAAGGGTGTCCCATTGAGGCGGAGGGAGGGGGAAACGGACTTCCTGCTGCTTCGTAGACCAGGGCACAAAGGAGCAATGAGTTCAGGGGGCAGGGAAAGAGATTTGATTGAGAAGATTAGGAAGAAGAGAGTGGCATAAGCTGCCTGGGAGTGTGGTGGAGCCTCCTTCTCTGGAGGCTTTTCCGTAGGGGTTGTCTATTGGGAGTGCTTGGATTGTGCCTTCCTACACGGCACACGGTTCTCTTCGGGTTCTCTTCCAGCTCTAGGATTTTGTATCAGGAGTAGGCAATACAGAATCTAACGGATATACTTTTTCTCCCCCGTCCACCATCTCATCCTGACCAAGGCCAACCCTTTTGGGATCCAAACGTTTCCTGTCTTTCCTTCACTTTCTGCCTTTGAAAGAGAAGAGTAAGGGGAGGAAAGGGCAGGGAGCGCGTTCTCCCGAAGCCTTCGGAGAGATCCCCCTCCCTCCCAGTCCACCTATCCCGCTCCGGCCCATCATGCGGCCCCCAAGTTAGAAAGTTTGCACATGCCTGTAATAAGGCATGAACCTAAAAGCTTAGGCATGGTTCTCCATCGATCTTTGCAGTTCCATAGAGTTTGGTGCAAATAGAAGGCCGTCATGCTTCCCCCAACTCTTTGGATGAAGAAGCTGGCTTATATTTAATTCCTCCCAAGATATCGTTGTCTTTCATGTAAGTAAATATTTCCAGTTGCCCACTGCCTGATGTTACAGTTGGCAATTGTTTTGAAAGGCTCCACCCAGCCAATGTTTTCCCAATCCTCCATGTATTTAACATGTAACAAGAAAGTTAGCATTTAAATCGGGGGAAACACGATCAGCTAAAACTGGCTGCTTACCCACATTGGTTTCATTTTTTTACCTAAGAGAGAGAAAACCTTAAGTTACTTAGCAGATATATATTTTTATGTATTTTAATTCTCATGTGTAGAAATAAGTGAAGATTTACAGCCTTCCTTACAAATAATGGGGGACATGCAGCAGAATCCCCCGGTGGCGCAATATATTAAATCCTTATGCCAGCAGGACTGAAGACCGACAGGGTAGAGGTTTGAATATGGGGAGAGCGGGGTGAGCCCCCTCTGTCAGCTCCAGCTCCCCATTCGGGGACATGAGAGAAGGATGGTACACCAGCTATGAAAGAGTAAAACATTTTAAAGATGGTTTTTAAAAGATCAATTCAGGGGTGCTGTGATTTTAACTTTGAATATGCATCAAGTACGCTTGAATGGTTATAAGTGTGAGTCTTTTAATACTGTCTATATTTAATTCTGTTTTATATTTATATATATCAAATGCTGTGCTCACATTTTTATGTTAAGCCGCATTGAGTCCCCTTTGGGAGAGATAAAGTAAAAAAGGTAAAGGTTTTCCCCGGACATTCAGTCTAGTGTGTCCAACTCTGTGGGGTGGTGCTCATCTCCATCTCTAAGCCGAAGAGCCGGTGTGGTCCATAGACACCACCAAAGTCATGTGGCCAGCATGATTGCATGGAGTACCTTCTCGCAGAAGCGGTACCTGTTGATAATAATAATAATAATATTCTTTATTTATACCCCGCCACCATCTCCCCAATGGGGTCTCGGGACGGCTTACATGAGGCCAAGCCCAGCAATGCAATTCAATAAATAAAATCAAAACACAAACAACAACATGATAAATTACATAAAACATAAGCCATAAGATTGAAGAAAAGGCTCTCTCCCTTGTACCCACAAGGCGGGCTTGAGATGGTGGTAGGGGTGAAAGGAGAGCCTCCACTGAGGATCAGAAGGATCGGGCAGGTTCATGGAGGGAGATACTCACATTTGCATGTTTTCGAACTGCTAGGTTGGCAGAAGCTGGGCCTAACAACAGGAGCTCACCCCGCTCCCCGGATTCAAACCACCAACCTTTTGGTCAGCAAGTTGAGCAGCTCAGTGGTTTAACCCACTGCGCCACCAGGGGATAAAGTAGGGTATAAATAATAATAATAATAGATTATCCTTCAGGATCCGCATTGATTTCTTTTATCTCCTTATATTGTCCCATCATCTCTTCCTACTCTTCCTAGTATTCATTCTCCTTACTTTATCAGTTAACTAATCCAAACAAACAACTATATACATTTCTTAAAGTCAATTTCTTTTGTTAGCTGAACTACAAACTCAAGAAAGAAGATTCTATCTGAACATTAGGAAGGACTTCCTGACTGTGAGAGCTGTTCAGCAGTGGAACTCTCTGCCCCAGAGTGTGGTGGAGGTTCCTTCTTTGGAGGCTTTTAAACAGAGGCTGGATGGCCATCTGTCAGGGTTGCTTTGAATGCGATTTTCCTGCTTCTTGGCAGAATGGGGTTGGACTGGATGGCCCTCCAGGTCTCTTCCAACTCTAGGATTCTATGGTTCTATGATTAGTAATATACATGTAAATATTCATTATAATTATTGTCCATCATTCACGTAGATTCTGCACCTAATAAATCTTCTTATTGCTTTTATCTTGTTTTATGGGTTTTATTGATTGATGTTTTATTATGTTTTTACCTTTGTATGTATTTCTGTTTGATGGAGTTTATATGCTGTAAGCTGTCTTGGGTCCGCCTTGTGGAGAAAGGCGGGGTAGAAATAACCTAAATGAGTAAATCAATCAATCAATCAATAAAGTATATAAATGCCCTGTTAAAGGCGAGGAAAGTGTGGGCCTGCTGGGAGAATAGAGATTGATGGACCTTTCTCCATACGCTGAATTGGGATTTGAAATGCAAAGCGTAGTTTTGCAGATCAGTGCCTTCAGCTGTAAAATACTAACGATTTGATTTGATTTTACCTTTCTCTTTGGACTGAGAGCAAAATCAGATCACAACATAATTAAAAGCAAATCCAAATGAAAACAGTTAAGCCACTTACAATATTCATACAGAATTAGTTTAAATAGTTTTTAAAGTACAATACATATCACAAGTTCAAATGCAGCATTGCCCATTAACATCCCTTCCTCTAGCAACCAGTTAGTCATCTGAACCCTCCCTGAAGAGGGCCACTTGGGCTTCCTTTTCACCACTCAGATCACCTTTGGGCGCCTCAGTCTGACTCACAGCAAGTGACCTTGCCAGCGGGGCTCTGCCGGTGAGCTGTTTGGCAGGGAAGGTAGCGCTGGTATTATTTTGACTTTTCAATGGTGAAGGCCCCAATCAATGTCCTCACTGTTGATCTCATTCATGGTTGGGAATGGCTGGGGAGCAATTGATGACCTCGGAATAAATGTATTTATTTATCATGTCAGAAGTGAATTGAGAATCCAGTTATAAAACCACAAGCAAAGTTAAAACTTGGCATTAGACTAAATTTTCTTTGACCAGAAGCTGGCCACTTGGAGTGCCTCTGGTGTCACTGTGAGAAGGTGCTCCACTGTGCATGGGACAGGATCCAGACTGCATTGTAGTAAGTGGTCTGTGGTTTGCTCTTCTCCACACTCGCATGTCGTGGACTCCATTTTGTGGCTGTATTTCTTAAGGTTGGCTCTGCATCTCGTGGTGCCAGCGCATTCTGTTTAGCACCTTTCAAGTTGCTCAGTTTTCTGCGTGCCCAGGGAGGAGTCTCTCATTCAATATCAGCGATGGCTTGAGGTTCCGTGTTTTAGCCTGCCACTTTTGGACTCTTGCTTGCTGAGGTGTTCCTGCAAGTATCTCCGTAGATCTTAGAATACTATTTCTTGATTTAACACATTGCCTTGCTGGCTGATATCTGAACAGAGGATGGGCCGAAGATGTCAATGGCTTGGTCCTTTCATTACTGGCTGCATCTTCCCAATGGATGTCAGGTGGTGCAATACGAACTAAACAGTATAATTTCTCCAGCGGTGTTGGGCCTAGACATTGTGTGATAATGCAGCATGTCTCATTAAGGCCAAACATCCACTGTTTTAATGTGAGATGTGTTCCACACTGGGTATGGGTATTCAGCAGCAGAGTAGCAAAGTGCAAGGGCAGATGTCTTCACTGTGTTTGGTTGTGATCCCCAGGTTGTGCCAGTCAACTTTTGTACGATATTATTGTTGCTTGATATTCAAGCAGTGCTTCTTGTAAGGCAGAGCACGGTCCAAAGTGACTCCCAGGTACTTTGGTGTGTTGCAATGTTCCAGTGGGTTTCCTTCCCAGATAATCCTCAGAGGTTGAGATGCTTGTCTGTTCTTAAGATGAAAAGAACACATCTGCGTTTTATGTGGATTAGGAATGAGCTGGTGTTTCCTGTAATAGGCAGTAAGAGAACCTAAAGCTTTGGAGAGCTTCTGTCCAACCATTTCTAAGCTCCCTGCTTGGGCGGTGATGGCACGATCATCAGCATGGATGAAACTCTCTGTCCCTTCTGGCAGTGGTTGATCATTTGTTAAACATTGATGGAGCAAGAACACTCCTCTGAGGCAAGCCGTTCTTCTGTTTCTTCTCTTCTCTGACCCTAGAACTCAACAAAAAAAAATCTCCTGTTTTGTAGCAGATTTCCTATGAAGTGGGTGAGGTGGTAGTCCTTTGTGATATTATACATTTTTTCAGGATGAATAGTAAAGAATAATCAGAATAAAGGAGGGAATATGTGCCCAGATCTAAATTTGGGCAAAAGGTATGGCCATCAGTACTGTGACATTGCCATGTATGATCGGTAGGTGTGGCATTAAGGAGGGGTTAAATTTGGGACAGAATACTCTGAATTGGATTATTATTATTATTACTATTATTATTATTATATTGGTGTAGGCCGGTGTTTTTCAACCTTTTTTGAGTCGTGGCACATTTTTTACATTTTTAAAATCCTGGGGCACATCCCCAACCAAAATGACACAAAATGACACTCTAACACAGTAATACATATAGTTAATATGTTTTTAAATGTATTTATACACTCAGTGTGAAACCTGGGCCTGTTTTGATAAACACAACATATATATGTCATGTCTTCTCTCAGCCTTCTCTTCTTCAGGCTAAACATGCCCAGCTCTTCAAGCCACTCCTCATAGGGCTTGTTCTCCAGACCCTTGTGAAATTTTACCCTGAGCTGTTATAAACAGTTCCTTGGGGGGGGGGGAGGCAACTTTCAAAAAAATCCAGTAAAATAGTAAAAAAAAACCCACAAAACATTTCCAGGCGGAAAGGCTCAATTTGTTTCTTGGAAACCTGTGAATGCTTCAGCCTCCCGATGCTCCCAGGTTTGCTCACTGCCCAATTCACCGACATGGAGCTTCTGGCTTTGGCTGTTCTCGCGAGAAATCCAAGCCAACGCGAAAACGCCAACTCAATCACTTCTGCCCAGTGCTCTGCTTTTGCGGAGGGAGGAGGGAGGCAGTGAAAGAGGCCACACAGATCTATGAAACGTATAGAGTATGGACCCATGCTGAGTCGAGGCTCCTGAAGGCTTCCTCAAGGCGGGCCTGGCCCTGGCATTCCGCGGAGCCCTTCCTTTGCCTCAGGGAGGATCTTTGGGGAGAGAAAGAGCGGCTAGGAGGGGGAAGAGTGCCAATTTCCCACGGCACACCTGATGATCGCTCACGGCACACTAGTGTGCTACTGGTGTAGGCAACCCTTGAAGGGACCAAGGGAAAAGCCTTGTACCGGGGAATACAGTCTTTTTGTTACTCTGAACCAAGTTGTACAGTATACAACTTCTTAGGACATAATTAGCAGCTTGAATTTTGTCTGGAAACAGTCTAATCGGTGAAGCTGTTAACAACAAGGATATTATATGCTTCTGTCAGCAAGGATGGTGAACATTGAGGTATAATGAAAACGTTGCATAATAATCACGGATTTTAAGTTCGACTCCCTATTCAGATGTGATACTGAAGAGCTCTCAGTGCTTTCCTATATTTTAGATCGTTTACTTTTTCCAGTGTGTGTGTGTATCACATAAGCCAGGCTCCACCAGCAAATTAACTTTAGAATTCAGGTTACTATGGCCAGGAAGTCGATACTTGTTTTCTATCCAAACAAATCATGACCATCATGGGAATTCACCCCTTTCATAGCTTGGAAAACAGAAACCTCCTCGTTGATGCTTTGTGTCCATGTAACTTTTCCTGACACGTGTATCTAAATGCTTTATGACACCCTAACCTTTGCTGTAAGGATAATCTATTAGGTATTGTTGGAGGTTCCAGCATTAGCTAGTGTAAGTAATATATCTCCCCTCTGTGAATTTATTTAATCTTGCTTCTTTATGTTGTGGAACCTAAGACAAGGTGCTTTTTCCTTTTTGGAAAGCTAATTTTGAGGACATGCTGAGATCTAGGTTTTGAGGTATATGTCGTTGTTGTTGTTAGGCAATCCCTCGTAGACTGAGGATGATGGTACTCCAAGTGTAGTGTCTTTGCGGTGGGTCCATAAGTGGCTGTGGAGCCCTATTCTTGATCCGCACATTCTCCTGCAGTGAGGGCATCTGTTTCCAAGTGGCAGGCTGGTCAGGGTTGGCTGGACGTGCCTTCCCCTTGGCACATTTCTCCCCGAGATCTAAGTTTTGAGGTATATGTCACAATTGTGTGCTTACAAGGCTCATCTTTACCATAAGACCATCCCTGGCTGGCCTTCGAGGTGCAGATGTGTTGGAGTACAACTCCTATGGAGGTTGATGAATAATAGAAGCTGTAGTTGACACCTCTGGAAATTGGTGTCAACTACAGTTCACCACATTCTGGGGCAGAGAGAGAGAGTTCCATTACTGAACAACTCTCACAGTTAGGAAGTTCTTCCTTAATGTCCAGGTGGAATCTCCTTTCCTGTAGCTTGAAGTCATTGTTCCATTGCATCCTAGTCTCCAGGGAAGCAGAAAAGAAGCTTGCTCCCTCCTCCCTATGACTTCCCCTCACCTCTTGATCCCTGGCCCTTATCATGTCTCCTCTTAGTCTTCTCTTCTGCAGGCTAAACATGCCCAGCTCTTTAAGCCACTCCTCATAGGGCTTGTTCTCCAGACCCTTGATTCTTTAAGTTGCCCTCCTCTGGACACATTCCAGCATTCAGAAATTGTTGGACTGCAATTCCCAGTATTCCTCAGCATTGGCAATGCCATAAAGGCAATGGGTGCAGCCCAAGAACAGTCCGAAAACATCCATAGGGCTGCACCTTGCTTATCCTGAGGGGACTGCCTTGAGCGGTATCAATTTATTCTCGCATGGCAAATTGGGTTTCTTATTTCCAGTACTGCTTTGGGTTGTGCATTTTTGCATCATGGGAACATCAGGTTTCGAAGGGAGGGAGGGCAGGGTCAGCAAGTGAGTCCTGGAAGGGAAAGGAATGTAAAGTCAGAAGCCAGGTGCCCCAAGCAGTGGGAGGGTCAGTCGAGGAGTCAACAGAGATGCCGGGGAGCGAACAAACGAGCAGCTGTAATTTGAGGGAAGCCAGAATTTCCTGAGAGGCACAGAAGGGGAAAGGGCTTGGAAGGGGTCGAGGCTGTTGGGACTGGGGAGAACCAGGAAAGGAATGCAAGCTGCTCTTTTCGCACCCAACAAGTTTCAAGGCGCAGAAAGAGGAGGCAGGCTTTCAGTCTATAACTGAGGCCTGCAATTTTTGATATTTTACCCCAGATCTCCCAGATCCTTCTGGGAAGCTGAGATAAGGGACCCAAAAAACCCTGAATACAAGCTAAGCATCCCTTAACTGGAATCCTAAAAATCTGAAATTGCCCACATGGGTGGACGAGATCGTCACACTTTCATTTCCGGTGCTCCAGTGTGACAAAATCAATCCCGCCCCAACCCCACCAGTATTCAAATTTGGGCATATTGGGTATTTGTGCCAAATTTGTTCCAGTGAATGAAAATACATCCTGCATATCAGATATTTACATTACAATTCATAACAGTAGCAAATTTACAGTTATGAAGTAGTAACAAAAATAATGTTATGGTTGGGGGGTCTCACCCCAGATCTGCGCAGGCGGGAAGGACATCCGCATCCAAACTGGGTTAAACACGGCTGTCGTCCCAGGTCTGACGCGGGAGGGAAGGACATACGCATCCAAACTGGGTTAGACACAGCTTTCACCCCAAGTCTGACACGGGAGAGAAGAAGACATACGCATACAAACTGGGTTAAACACGGCTCTCACCCCAGGTCTGATGTGGGAGGGAAGGACATCTGCATCCATTCAGATGCGGAAAATGGCAGAAAAAGCTTCAAAATGGCAAGGATACTTCTGGGTTCCCAAATCGATTCGAAATCGCTTCAAAAAGGAATTTGATCCGAATTTATTCTGAATTAAGACAATTCCAAATGAACCTACCTAGGCCTAGTACTTAGGTTATCGAGCAAAGGACTGTATTCATTTGTAAATACAAGTTCAGTATCCCTCATCTGGAATTCTGAAATACTCCAATATCCCAAATTGTCCACAAGTATTCCCAGGGAAACACTGTGCCTTCTCTCCCTAAGGCAGTGGTTCTCAACCTGTGGATCCCCAGATGTTTTGGCCTTCAGCTCCCAGAAATCCTAACATCTGGTAAACTGGCTGGGATTTCTGGGAGTTGTAGGCCAAAACACCTGGGGACCCACAGGTTGAGAACCACTGCCCTAAGGTTTTCATAAGATCATCGGAAATATGTGTTTTCTGATGGTCTTTGATGACCCCTCTGAAAAAAAACCTCATTGTCTCAACCAGGTTGAGAAACACTGATCTAGAATTTGCAATGAGTTTTTTTTTTATCATCCTGTTTCCGTCTGGATTCATATTGGAGTTTGTATGTTTTCTAGACACTTGAACCACAAGCCGGCTCAATACCATTTTTAGTGGCTGTGTAGAAGGGCTCTTTCTGAAGCTGTACATGAGTTAACTCACTAGGCTGGTTCAAGCACTGGAGTCCTTGATAGTAAGCTCCTCTTAAAACAATTTTTAAGGGAATACCTAAATAGAATGTTATTGGGGTGCTTTCTATGCACACTATGGCTCCTTCTGCAACACTCTCGGAATAACTGGATATAATGTCCAACCTGGATATGCTGCCAGTGTTCCTACAGAATACTCCTGCAACGTACAGGACTTCTTTCTTTTCTCTAGGTGTCTTTAGTCTATTCAGTATTTAATAAATAATAGAACTGATAGAATTACACAAAAGACAAGGAGTCAAAATATACGTTGTTAGTGGTCCGATATACACAGTAAAGTATAAATACCTGAACTCATTAAATGAGATTCCTGGGGAATTATGCACGGTTTCCAGTCTGGTAGGATCGTGACCCACCAGTTGGGTGTCTGGACTCGAAACACACCTTGTTAAAAATGAAAGCTGAAATGTTCTTCATTTCACTCATTGAAGTTTTTAGGGAAACTACCTGCATTCAGAGAAAAGGGTTAAATCATTTTGCGAGGGCACATGCAGGGCTAGTTGCCTTTAAACATGGGTGCATAAAAGATGAATTACTTAAACAGCATGACTGCTCTGAAAGCGCTTTAAACAAAACACAGGGGGGTTTGGCACTCTGGTGAAACCATTTCTGCCACTTAGCAGCAAAACAGGCTTTGTGCAGTTCTGATTGGCCAGTATCGGTAACTGAATTAATCCGTATTCTCACACACTTTCCCCAGTATCACGAACAAAGTGTTGATGGCATTGATAAACAAACAGTACTTTAAATAGAAATATAGATTGTTTGCCAGAAACTTCAGAAAGGTATAAAATTAATAACTAGCTAGTGTTCAGGATTTGGCATGTTTCTGGGAAAGTGATTCAATTTTTTTGGGTGAAATTGTAGAAAGTTTTGGTCAATTTACCAGAGAGGGAAAAAACATTTATATGCAAATATTTGAGCAACTTCTTGTTCAAATGATACTATGCAGCCAGAGTTTTGAAAATGTTGCAGGGATGAATGAGAATTGTGGAAAAGCACATACCGTATATAGTCGAATATAAGCTGACCCGAATATAAGCCGAGGCACCTAATTTTACCACAAAAAACTGAGAAAACATATTGACTCGAGTAAAAACTGAGGGTGGGAAATGCAGCTGCTACTGATAAATTCCAAAATAAAAATAGATACCAATAAAGTTACATGAATTGAGGCATCAGTAGGTTAAATGTTTTTGAATATTTACATAAAACTGTATTAACTTATGATTAATTTATTGTTATTATTATTCTAACCTTCTTCAATGTAAATGTGCTTACGTATCCTTCCAATAATAATAAAGAGAAATAATAAATGTAATAAAAATAATAACAATAGAGTAAAATAATGGAAATGTAATAATAACAGGAATAAATAGAGTAAAATAATAAAAAATTAGAGTAAAATCATAAATGTAATAAAATAATAATATAGTAAAATAATGTAATAATAATAAATAGAGTAATAAATGTAATAATAATAATAAATAACAGAGTAAAATAATAAATAATTTTGACTTGAGTATAAGCCGAGGGGGACTTTTTCAGCCTAAAAAACAGGGCTGAAAAACTGGGCTTACACCTGAGTGTATATGGTAAGTTCTTTATATTAGGGGGCCATGGTGGTGCAGCAAATTAAACCGCTAAGCTGCAGAACTTGCTGATCAGAAGGTTGGTGATTCGAATCCATGGAACGGGGTGAGCTCCTGTTGTTAGCCCCAGCTTGTGTCAACCTAGCAGTTCCAGGTTCCCATGTGGAGACATAAGAGAAGCCTCCCACAAGGATGGTAAAACATTTTTTTAAAAAACATCCGGGCATCCCCAGGGCAATATTCTCTCACACCAGAAGCGACTTGCAGTTTCTCAAGTCACTCCTGACACAAAAGAAGAAAAGAAAAGAAACAAAACCAGGGACAGAAAATGAAGTGATTTTTTTTTCTGAACAGGAGCACAGGCAGCAAAACAAACATCACGGGGGTGTTAGCCTTTCTTTATGCTGTGTGTGTGTGTGTGTGTGTGTGTGTGTGTGTGTGTATGGCTGGGGTTTCACTTTAAAAACTTCTGCTTACATACAAATTCAACTTAAGAGCAAACCTACAGACCCTATCTTGTTCATAACTTGGGGACTGTCTGTATATAGATTCTGTTTGTATGAAATGAAAGAATACGGTAATACTGTGTGCATCTTGACCCATGAGAGCCAAAGAAAAAATGCTTTCCTCTGCCTTATTTATGGCACTTTTATTAAATTCTGAACAATAGATGTGGGAATCAACCTACATTTGTCCAGTCACTCTTGATTATTCTTTGCATTTTTATCCCACCTTTTCTGCAGTAAGTCCAAGGTATACTTTACTTCATGTACTTACAGTACCCTACAAGAAAGATCCAACTTGGGGGGGGGGGGGATACTACCCAAGAAGGACCATGTAGTCGAGGCATGGGCAAACTTCAGCCTTCCAGGTGTTTTGGACTTCAACTCCCACATTTCCTAACAGCTTCAGGCCCCTTCCTTTTCCCCCTCAGCTGCTTAAGCTGAGGACCGAAGTTTGCCCATGCCTGATGTAGTCTAATCCCCTTCTATGCAGGAATATACAACCTAGGTACTCCTGAAAGATGATCATTCAATTTGTGTTTGAAAGACTTTCGAAGTAGGAGTCCACTAACATCCAATGTACTGTGTTCCATTCTCAAACAGCTATTACAATCAAGAAGTTCTTCAAACTTGGTCCATCTTCTATATGAATACTCCTTCAGATATTTAAGATGACAATCCTGTCACCACTCAGTCTTGTGTTCTCCAAGCTAAATGCTTGTGTATCACTTGTTGAATTATGTTGATCCCCTTGAATTGCATAGGATGTCCTTAGGCAAGAAATACTCAGAGATGGTTTGCCAGTTCCTTCCTCTAAAGCAGTGGTTCTCAACCTGTGAGTCCCCAGGTGTTTTGGCATACAACTCCCAGAAATCCCAGTCGGTTTACCAGTAGTTAGGATTTCTGGGAGTTGAAGGCCAAAATATCTGGGGACCTGCAGGTTGAGAACCACTGCTATAAAGTATCCTACAGCACCTGGTATTCATTGGTGTTCTCTCATCCAAGTACTAACCATAACATAGCTTCCAATACGAAAAATAATGCTTCCTTGATCAGGACACTGTGTTTCTGTTCATGTGATGTGTAATTTCGTTGACCTTTCTGGCCACTTCACAGCGTTGACTCATATCTTGTTTGTTATCAACAGAAACCCTTAGAGTTTTATTGCATGTGTCCTCAAACCAAATGTTGCTCATTTTATATTGGTGCTTTCATTTTTTCTACATAAATATAGTACCTCATATTTTTTTCCCTGTCAGTATTCATTTTATTAGTTTTTAATTAGCTTTTCAATTCATCTAAGTATTTTATCTGGGATGGAAATTACCTCTCCTAATTTGCTGTAATCTGCGGATTTGCTAAATGTGTCCATTGTTTCATCATCCAATACCAGTCCCAGTAAAGTATCCCACTGATAACTTCTTCAGTGGAACCATTGATGAGAACTCTTAGAGTTTGCACCATTGATACACACACACACATTTTTTCTACATCATCCTTTCGAAGATGTAAACAAGATGCCCATTCTTCCAGGAATTCTCAAAGGTTTCCAATGGTGGCTTTGAGATTGCACTTGCAAATTATTTTAAGACCCTTGGATGTCGGTCATCCATTCCAGCATACAAATCCATTCAGAATAAGCTTCACCTGTTCTGGACTGCATCATTTTTTTCTCCAATTTAACCAGGTACAGCACAATTTTTCTCTGGAGATAAGACTGAAAAAGGAGGTGCTGAACAGTCCTACCTTTTTCTCTCTCTTTTGTTAGCATTTCACTATCTTAGTTTTTCCAACTTTCTCTCTGCAAATACTGCTATTTATTTGAATTCCTTTTTGGCAATTTCCTTCTTCTGTGTACATGTCTCTTTTAAATCTCACCTCATCAATATCTCACCTTTAGGAAGCTTCCATCTATCATGTGCTTCCTTCCTTTGAGCATTTCTCACCACGTGATCTCATCCCGTATTTCGTTGAGCTTACTGAAATCGGTTTTCTTTAAGTCTAGAGTATATATCCAATTTTGCCTCATTTTTTCTTCTGTATCACAAATCCTTGGAGAAAATAGTCATTCTCACCCAAGTTTCCCACAAGTTCAGGACTGTTGATCGGTTCTCCCTGGTGGAAGATGTACATGAAGAAGAAGCGTTAGGCTACCCCCTTGTTGCTTCTTCCACCTTCTGGACAATGAAATTGCTTGCAAGACAAGCGAGGAAGTTTTTGGACCTTACATTTGTGTCCGGGTGGCATTTCTCCCTTGCTCATTTGTTCCAAAAACGTATAATCAAAATCTTCAGTCTAGCTCAGGTTGATCTATAGTAAACTCATACAACGACATCACTGTTGTTTTGCTTTTTTTTTTTTTTCCTAAATGCTCTCGGCCTTCTTTCCTTTAAAAAAAATATTTGTGTTGTTTTTTGTAAAATACATCAATACATTTATAATACAGCAGATATATAATACTCAAAGCACCTCATTGATCTCATTATATCTACTGTAAATTTCATATATATATTCACCTCCGTGCTCCCCTCCCCCTGAGCCACTTTTTTATATTCTCTGTCCAAAATTTCATTTCCTCTTGTGTAGGTAACTTCCCCTCATTTTTTAAAATCCTTTGTCAATAAATTTTCCCCAAACTTCAGCAAAACCCCCTTTTTTTCATATTCCTTTTTTTCATAAACTTACGCGTCAACTTATTCTTTATTTCCAGTTTCTATAATTCCTTATACCAATCTAAATATGTATATTTATTTCCCTTTTCCAATTCCTTGCTATAAGCAACCTTGCAACTGTTAATAAGTTTGATATTGCGTCTTTTTCCTCTTTTTTTCAACTGTTTGTTGTTATATAATGATAACAAAGCAATACTAGGATTTTTCCCCCTATTTTTTCTATTCCTGATACCCTCTATCTCTCTGAAAACCTTCCCCCCAAAATTACTTACATATTTACATTGCCCCACATATGCATATATGTTCCCACTTCCTGGCATCATCTTTAGAAGTTTTTAAAAATAGTTTATATTCATATTTCCTATTTTTACTGGTGTTAGGTACCATTTCCATATCAATTCATAGTAGTTTTCTTTAACTCATATTGATCAGTTTTTCAAATGTCTTTGTTTCCATAATTGTGACCTCTCCATATTGTTTATTTTGATCCCTAAGTCTTCTTCCCATATCTCCTTGAGGATGTTGTTCTTTGTTTTTTCCTTCCTTTATTTCAATTGTTATCTTATATATATTTACTAGTTATTCCGTTTATTTTTATGGTTTTCCAAATCTCTTCCGTTTTGTACTATTTGCTCAAATTGATTGAGTTTACTTCCATCTCTTTTATTTTTTACCCAATTCTTAAAACATTGTTCTAGTTATGTACAGTGGAACCATGTTCATTTTGTTTCCCTAAATTCCTCCATCATCATTTCCTTCTTCATACCAACCTTTATCCAATCCCCTATTTTATCTAGGGGTCCCCCCCCCATTACCTTTTTCATATATTTGTTCCATGTTTTCAAAGCCTGAAGTCATGGATCTCTTCACATTCTTGACATATAATGCTACTACTCTTATTTCCCTATTCACTCTTATTTCATTGAAATGGATTATAACCCTTCATTACTAATTCCAGTCATGCAAGTTTCAGTGGTGCCTATTAAATAATATTTGCCTGCCTGTTATAAAGAGTTCATGTCCGTATTGTTTATGTGCAGTTGTTCCGTAACATCTGAGACTATGGTTCTTCCTTTCAGCTTGCTTTTATACTCGTGTGTGAGTAGACCTCGTGTATAAATTGAGGCCACGTTTGGTAGCTAAAAGTATGGCTCTTGATGCACTTATATTGATTCATGGAGAAGTCAACACATATTTTTGGGTTGATTTTTAAACCAAATTTTCTACACTTGTACATGAGAATATGCAGTAATCTTTTGTGCCATCAGTTTTCTTACTTCTAACATGTCCCATCAACAAGAACTCAAGATGCCAGATAGATAGATAGATAGATAGATAGATAGATAGATAGATAGATATACAACAACAACAACAATTTTATTGATTAGCCAGGAGCCATATCAAATACAAACAGAACACAGATACATTGCAATGAGATAGATAGATATACAGACAGACACACACACACACACACCCAACACAAAATTAAACAAAACTTTTAAAATATTCATGATTCATTTAAAATGCATTGTTTTCTAAAACATGCTGCTGTCATAAACCTTTCTCTATCCTTTTTTTTAAAAGTAATTTTTATTAGATTTCTTTAAAAGAAAAAAGAAACAAGTACAAAGCAGTAATGACGACACGTACAACATAACACAATCAACACATCAAGGACATAACAATAACAAAACAAAACAAAGATATTTGATGTGAGTATTAATATATGTGCGGGTATCTTCCCATTATAGAAAGTACATAAAATATGCCTAATAGTACGAAAACTTTATAGTTCTATATATTTTAACCTTCCTCTACTTTCATAGTAAACAATAGTTAGTCCTTTTAAATCATCTAGATATTAATTAACCATTCAACATTATATATTTTCAAGTAGTCAATCAAAAGTGACCAGTCTGTTTTCTTCATTGATATGTTTTGTGATAAAGATGTTGGTAGACAGTCCATTTTCATAATCTCCAAGATTTTCATTCTCCAGTCATTGAGATTGGGTAGGTCTTTCTCTTTCCATCTTCTTGCAATGGTCAATCTGGTGGCAGTAATGCGGTATACAAATAATTTTTTAGTATTTTTGTCTATTTTGAAATCTATCAAACCTAAAAGTAAATACTCAGGTTTCATCTCAAACTTTATCTTTAAGGCATATTGGATCTCTCTATAATTTTTTCTCTATCCTTGACCCCTCAAAGGCTTCAGTGGGGTGGGACTCTAGCTGATCAGCAGAGGCATATGCTTTGCATGCAGAAAGTCAAAAATTAATTTTCTTACATCTCTCACTAAAAGAAGAAGTGCCTCCTATCCCAGAGACAACATTAGACTAGATGTACAAACCACCTGAACTGCTACCATGCAAGTTCCTCTGTTGTTGTTTGTTGTTGTTGTTGTTTTTGTCTTGCCAAGCTATTCTTACATTGCTTCTGGAAGACTTGAAGGTCTGGGCATCAGGAAAAAAACACCTAAAGGAGGGAGTTCCAGAAGTAGAAAACAATGTATTTATGATCTGAATGCATAAGGATGCATGGGAGCATGGTGCCGAAACTGAAACATTGCTGCTGCAGCTGATGCGTTTCAGCAGTCCGGATATAGAACCCCTGCATAGAAGTACCTGTTCATACCTAAGCCTTACATGGAGGTACATGTGCTGAGAGAGCCAGCATCGTGCAGTGGTTTGAGCTTTGGATGATGACTTTGGAGACTAGTGTTTGATTTCCCCACGCCACCGTGAAAACCCATTGGATGGCCCTGGCTGAGTCACACTCTCTCTGACCCTGAAATCCCCCTATCTATTGGGTTGTTTTATGGTCGCGATAAGTTGGAAATGACATGAACGCACACACATCAGCAACAACAAAACAACCTGGCTGAGCTACAACTGTTATTATCCCCAGTCAACCCGATAAGTAGGGCTGATGGGATTTGTGGATTATCACATGCAGGTTGTGGGGACGGTTTTATGTGATCCTTTTTGGTCCCTAGCCCACTAATGAGATCAGCTCACGATCCATGCAGGAGTGGCATGTTTGATGTTATCTCAGGCATAGCCAACCTAGTGCTCCCCAGATATTGGTCCCCATTGGCCATGTTGGCTGGAGCAGTGTTTTTCAACCTTTTTTGAGCCGTGGCACACTTTTTACATTTACCAAATCCTGGGGCACACCACCAACCAAAATGACACAAAATGACACTCTAACACAGTAATACATATAGTTAATATGTTTTTAAATGTATTTATACACTCAGTGTGAAACCTGGGCCTGTTTCGATGAACACAACATAGATTTTCTTGCAGGAATGGCAGAAAGACACAAGCTTCCCACACAGAACTCCCACAACCAATTGAAAATACTATAAGAGTTTGGTGGGCATTGATCTTTGGTTTTGGAGTTGTAGTTCACCTATATCCAGAGAGCGCTGTGGACTCAAACAATGTTGGATCAGGATCAAACTTGGCATGAATCTCAATATGCCCAACTGTGAACACAGTTGGAGTTTGGGGAAAATACACCTTGACATTTGGGAGTTACAGTTTCTGAGATTTATAGTTAACACACAATCAAAGGGCATCATGAGCTCTTGCAATAATGGATCAGGACCAAACTTGGCATATTGAACTCTCATTACCAACAGAAAGTACTGAAAGGGTTTGCTTGGGAATTGACCTTGAGTTTGGAAGTTGTAGTTCACCTACACCCAGAGAGCACTGTGGGCAGGAGGGGGAAGGGTATTGGAGGTTCCAATTTCCCACGGCACACCAGATGATCGCTCACGGCACACTAGTGTGCCACGGCACACTGGTTGAGAAACACTGGGCTGGAGGATATGAAATTCTAGTTCAAAACACATGACAGGAATATGGTGATCTATCTCTCTTTCTGCATATATATATATATTTATATATATATAAAAAAACTCTTAGCAGTTACCTTAGAAGCCTCTTTAATTGTGATGGCTCCTCTCTAGAGATGCTTAGGATCTGTAGTTTGGTGGTATAAAATGGCTATGACTATGTAGCATTGATAGATAGTCCATTAGTAATTTAGTAATGCATGAGCAAAGTTTGTTATGTATCTCTGTGACTATCATTCTTGTCCCTGGAACATTACACAGAGCGTATATATTTCAGTATAAACATTCCGAATCTATTTTAAAGGTGAAAAGCAATCCATTTTCAGGATCTCTTAAATGTGGGGTGGATATATTACAACAAATGTGTATACAATTCTAATTCTAATGGATTTTCATAAGTTTTCATAGCTGTAGTCGACTTGTCTAGATTTCAGGTTCCACATGACTTTTGCTCCAAACAAGTCATATCTTTGCTGGTATCAGGAGATGCCTAGATTGTGAGCATGCTTAGCTTTTAGCAACATGCAGGGCCAGCAGGACGGGGAGGACACTGGGACAAATTATAAGGGCCCAGGGGTCCATAAAGGGCTTGAGATCTGACTGTGTTGATTGCAATGTGTTTGTTTGTCTTTTTCATTGCTGTCATTATTCACCAATTGGTTTTGGGATCAGTTTTAAAATTAGTGAATTTTGAAAGAATAATAATATGCAGACTTGAAAATCCCATGTAAAGATTTTTACTGGGTTGCTGTGAGTTTTTTAGACGATATGGCCCTGTTCCAGCAGCATTTTCTCCTGACGTTTTGCCTGCATCTGTGCTAAAAGCATTTTCGGAAGTCTATTGACAATGAGGCAAGTGGGGTTACTGTATATCCCTGTAGAGCAGTGTTTCCCAACCGCTGTGCCGTGGCACAGTAGTGTGCCGTGACGGACTTCCTGCTGTGCCGTGAAAAAAGCTCTCTGCCCCCCTTCCTTCCCCCCTCCTCCTGCCGAACTCCTGCTGCTTGGGGGAGGAGGAGGAAGGTCCGGGCAGCGGCAAAGAAAAAGAGGAATGGGCCGGGGCACCGCCTCCAATCAGCCATGACTCCTGCCATGACTCGCCTCTTGCTCGCTGAAGCCGCGCAGAAGAGGAGCCCCGCCCACTGAAGCCCATCCACCGCTCATGCTCCTCCTCCGTGTGGCTTCAGCGAGCGAGGGACAGGAGTCCTGGTGGAGAGTAGCCATGACTCCCGCCCCTCGCTCACATTGCCCCTTCAAGGCTGGAGAAGCTGTGGGAGAGCTGAAGCCGGGGGAGGAGGCGGGGCATGGTGCGGCCTGGCTCCGCCCCCTCCCCCCGGCTTCAGCACTCCCAGCAGCTTCTCCAGCCTTGAGGGGACAGTGCCAAGCCAGCATTGTGCTGGCTCTGCCACCGCTGGATTGGCACTGCCCCCTCAAGGGTGGAGAAGCTGTGGGAGAGCTGAAGCTGGGGGGAGGGGCGGGGCATGGCATGACCTGGCTTCTCCCCCTCCCCCGGCTTTGGCACTCCCAGCAGCTGCTCTCAGCAGGCCACCATCCCCCAGCCATTCTTTACTGTGTTAGAGTGTCATTTTGTGTCATTTTGATTGGTGATGTGCCCCCAGATTTTTTTAATGTTAAAAGTGTGCCGCAGCTCAAAAAAGGTTGGGAAACACTGCTGTAGAGTAATGTCCAGGGTGGGAGAAAGAACCCTTGTCTGTTAAAGCAAGTGTGAATGTTGCAGCTAGCAAGCTTGAATAGCACTGAGTAACCATGAAGTTGCAAAGTCAATCAGTGAGGGTATTTGCATAAAGGTAGCCTGGCATCTGTTGCCTGGAGACACCCTCTGTTTGGGAGGTGTTCACTGGCACTTGATTTCTTGTTGTCTGGAGTCCTCCTCTTGTGGAGGCCCCAGCTGTATAAAATCCACATTGAACTGGATTATATGACACTGTAGATTCAGATAACCTAGTTATTGTGGATTATCTGTCTTGATATTCTAGATTATATGGCTGTGTGGAAGGGCCCTGAGTGGTGTTCTTTATTTACTGTCTTGTTTCTGGTGTTTTTTAAATACTGGTAGCCAGATTTTGTTCATTTTCATGGTTTCCTCCTTTCTGTTAAAATGGTCCACATGCTTCTTGTGGATTTCAATAGCTTCTCTGTGTAGCCTGACTTGATGGTTGTTGGAGTGGTCCACATTTCTGTGTTCTCAAATAATACGCTGTGTCCAGGTTGGTACATCAGGTGCTCACTTCTCTGGTTGAATTAGTCTGCAGTGCCTTTTGTGTTCTTTGATTTGTATCTGCTTCTGCATTTGGGGGTCCCTATGTAGACTTGTTCACAGCTACACTAAAGATTTTTAGGCAAAAGCTCACAACGTGGTGGAAGCTAGATTCCATAGGAGTTGTTTCTCGGCTCCCGGGTGAAGCAGCCTGAAAAGTCCTCCTGCCTCCAACCCAGCCATTGTCCATTCTGATCCGACAGCTAGAGGATCTCTCCTGCTGCACCAAAGAGCTGCCTTTCTCTCCTCCCACCCCGCTTTTGATCCAGCTGCTCAACTTTCTTGTTGTTGGAAATGCCGCAGCTCCCATCCCCATTATTCCAGAGTCTTTTTCCAACCCCATAGAAGCCAGAGAGAGGGAGAGAATAAAGTGAGAGGCCCTTCTTTGGACTTTCCTGTGTGGCCCAACTCAACCTTGGATCTGAGCTGTCGTATGTGACTGGCCAGCCCACAGTCACTGGACCCCGACTTTTGCAAAAGGAAATGGCATTTAGTGATATAAGCCTTGACCTGGAGCTTGAAGTGCTACAACCCAGATAGATCACCTCAGGAAGAAAAAAAAAAACAAGGCCTTAGGAGTGAATCATAACTTATGACTCAATGCCCTGGCAGAGCACACTGGGGCTCAACTGAACAGATATACCTATACCTAGAGTTACATATTCTCTCTCATGTTTATTTAATGGTTAACTAGCCCCAACATAAGTTATCTAGAACAGTCTAAACCAGGGCTTCTTAATCTTTTTCTACTTGCTACCCAAGCAATTTTTACTTGACTCCAGGTATATATAGGTACAGTAGAGTCTCACTTATCCAACCTTCGCTTATTCAAAATTCAGTATTATCCAACGCAATCTGCCTCCCGCCCGGACCTACAGCTGTTTCAATACATTGTGATGTTTTGGTGCTAAATTCGTAAATACAGTAATTACTACATAACGTTACTGTGTATTGAACTGCTTTTTCTGTCCATTTGCTGTAAAACATGATGTTTTGGTGCTTAATCTGTAAAATCATAACATAATTTAACATTTAATAGGCTTTCCCTTCATCCTTATTATCCAACATTTTTGCTTATCCAACATTCTGCCAGACTGTTTATGTTGGATATGTGAGACTCTAATGTATATAAAATAGGTATAAAAAAATTTAAAAATGTATTGAAAATCTGTACTTGCAAGCCATGCTAAACAGGTTGCTTTTCATGGAGTACAGCTGAAGCATTTTCTGCAAAGTCTACTGTAAACAGGGCATGTTGTTGTTAACAAATTTGGGTAAATGGGTGGTGTTCTGAAAACTTTTACTGTTCCTAATTTTTTGTGAACCTCACACTGAGCTGGGGGGGGGGGGGGCATTTGGGATCGGGACCCACAATTTAAGAAGCAATGTTCTCAACGGCAGGTTTTCCAGCCGATCTAGGGATCGGCACACTAAAGGACAATGTTCCTGACTCTTCCATAAACAAAGTACCTAATGGGCACATGAAATGCTGCCACTTCAGGTCTTAGGTTGCCACTTCAGGTCTAGCCCAGAATGGAGAGTTTTTATGTTGACATCCTCTCTCCTCGGAAGACGTCCATTCTTTCTTCAAGTCTCTTTTCCTTCCTTCCTTCCTTCCTTCCTTCCTTCCTTCCTTCCTTCCTTCCTTCAAGACTCAGGGTGCAGGGAGGAACACAAACAGAAAACTGTCCCTATAACAAGCACAAAAAACGCTCCAGGGAAGAGTGCAAGGAGCATGCACAACACAACTGATAGACGGGTGGGACAGAAAATATCTTAAATTTTTTTATTGTGAGTTGGGAACTATTAGCTTCTCTGGGTTTTGTTAATACATCCAAAGAAAGCATAAAAGCCAACTGCAAGGTAAATTTACTCAAAGTAATCCAGCTACAGACTCAAAGTAGTCCCATTGAATACTGTGTAGAAAATGAATGTATCCGGTGGAGATCTGTGTTTTTGATCTGTGTTTTTGATATTGTTGGTATCTTTATTCACAAAGGATTCTTACAAACATATAGGGCGTCCCTAGATCGTTTACTGGAACAGAAAGGCATTTGAACGTTTACTGTTATGATTTAATTTGCTATACAGCATATATGAAATTTACCAAGATCTTATAGCACCATTTAGTGTTCACCATTTACCATTGTATTTTCCTTATTCATTATACAGGATACCGGTCTATCAGTTGTGCTGTGCATACTCCTTGCACTCTTCCCTGGAGTGTTTTTTGTGCAGGGAGGAACAGACTGTATAACTAACCTAGCGTAGTGCCAGGTGCAAGTTTCCTCAGTCCACTTTGAGCAAGGCAGGTATTGGTTGTCTCACAAAAAGGGAGCCACAGAAAGAGTGCTTTTTGTCAGGCCAGAAAAGTAGTGCGGCCAGGTCAGAAAGTTAAACAGCAAGTCGGAATCACTTTGGGAGGGGTTTTTAACTGTTTAACAGACTAGGCTTCTTAGAAGGGGATCTGTAGCTCATTACGGACACCTAGTGGATATGTGACTAAAGAGCCTTTTGCCAAAGGTGTCTAACTGGTGTTTACACGCGTAAGACACACAGACTGTCCCTATGTATGCTTGCTTTCCACTGCACACCTGGGCATCACCCTTGCCAAATAATGGATGAGATGCCTGCATCTTATCAGAGCTGTGCCTCCTGCACACACGGGCACAAACACAGAAAAAGTTTATATAGCAGAAACTGGAAGAATTTCAAGTGCTCATCTCCATCTTTGTGGGAAACTGCTTGGTTTAGAGCAGGCCTGGCCAACTTCAGCCCTCCCTCCAGGTGTTTTGGACTTCAACTCCCACAATTCCTAACAGGCGGTAAAAAAAATCAAAAACACCTGGAGGGTCGAAGTTTGCCCATGCCTGGTTTAGAGGCTGTTTGGGACAACAATGCCATCCGCATTTTATTTGTTCTTAATTTTCCTGTTGATATTTCTTTTTAAGCAAATAATATGAATGCATTGAAGGAAGGAAAAAAGAAATAATAATGTCAAATAACGATCTGACAACTTCAAAAGTCCACCTTCTGTGCGCATCATTCGAAAATACATCGCACAGTCCTAAACGCTTGGGAAGTGTTCGATTTATGATTTAGTGATATGAAATTCAGCATATATATCTCATTTGTTGTCTCATACTGCGTTTTTTGTGTCAGCATAATAATAATTTATTTGTAGACCGCCCTGTCTCCCCAGGGCGGTTTCCAACATATTCTATCAGTATCTATCTATCTATCAACATAATAAAAGTGAAAAATGTGTATGTGTATAGGTGGCAGAGGTGTCCGCTTAGCCTCCACAAACAGGCTATAGTTCCAAGTGCTGAGAAACCTCCAAAGGTACTCCCTCAACTGACACTGCAGATTATAGAAAGAGTGCCAACCAAACTTGCCATGGGTAATTGGATTTGCAGTACCCTCAGTCACTTCTAGAGACCACTGCGACCCCCACACATGACGGCCCTGTACCAAACTTGCCACACCGATTCTTCATGATGCACTTTTTGTCCTGGTGAGAGTTGGGGAAGGATGGACCAGGGACAATGGGATTAGCAGTATCTTCACTCATTTCCAGAAACCACAATGACCACCACAAATGATGAACTGGGACCAAATTTGGCACACAGACTCCCTGTGACACACTTTATGTCCTGCTTGAGGGTTTGGGGAGGATGGACCACAGACAATGGGATTTGCACTTGCACAGACCCCTATGACCCCGTCCCCCCGGTCCCCATCCCCCAAATGATGGGCCTGGGCCAAACTTGGCACACAGACCCAATATGGGCAACTGTGAATACTGGCAGGGTTTGAGTTTGATTGCCCTGGGAATCTGGGAGTTGTAGTTCACCCTTATCCAGAGAGCACCAAACCCAAATGATATTGGATCTGGACCAAACTTGGCACACAGAACCAACATGGCCAACTGTTTATACCGGCTGGGTTTGTGGGTGATTGCCCTGGGAATCTGGGAGTTGTAGTTCACCCTTATCCAGAGAGCACTGAACCCAGCTGATATTGGATCTGGACCAAACTTGGCACACAGACCCAACATATCCAACTTTGAATAATGGCAGGGTTTGGGAAGGATTGACCCATGATTCTGAGAATTTTAGTTCACCCACATCCTTATGCATTTTCTAATGGGAGCATTCATAAAAACAAAAAGAAAGACTGGCTTTTTTCCTAATAAATAGAGTTATACATTACCAAACTGATATTACCAAACTTCCAAAAACAAACAATGCCTTTCTCAAATGACCCGGGCACCACTGGATCCCCAAGGTAATAGTAATATAATAATAATAATGATTATTATAATAATAATATAACAACAACTTTATTTATAGACAGCCCTCTCTCTCCCAATGGGATTCAGGGTGGTTTACACACAAGAAAGGTAAACATTCAATGCCCGAGAAATACAAATATTTTAAAATAAACAGAATAATACAAAAATAATAACCACAAACTTATGACAAAAGAAATATTCACACCAAAATGAGGACCTTTTCTAGGATTCAGACATGAATCCTAGAAAAGGCAATTAAAATATATTAAAATGACTATCAACGTCATTCTTCTCCTGTACCATAGCAGCAATGGAATACAGATAGGTTAGCCAGCATTCCGGTGAAACTGAAATGACCTAATCCTCCTCCTATATAGCAAACATTCAATGCCGACTAGAAGACATATAAACAAATCATATCAAAACAGAACACATCGAACAATATAAAACAGCTTAACTGTAAACTTAATAATAGACAAAAAATAACCAAAAAATAAAACTTAAATAACCCAACTGGACATAATCAGAGTGTGCATTTCCCATTACATAAAACATCTAAAACTAACAACTAAAACCTAATTCACATGAATGGTGTAGTTCTGAATGTATTAGAGCAGGGCTGTCCAACAGGCGGCCCGCGGGCCATATACGGCCCCCCAGCCTGTTGGACACGGCCCCTGCTACCCTCTAAAAAATTTTTAAACAAAAATTAAATATATTTTTTAAAAAAATGGCGGGGGGGAGGCGGGGCAGGGAGGAGGAAGGGAGCCAGCTCCTCCTCCTGCCTTGCCCCCTCCGTCCCTCTCCACCCCGCCGCTGCAGTGCAGCGGTTCACAGAGGGCGGGAGGGGGGGGAGGAGGAGGGATCCAGCCCTCCTCCTCCTTGCCCCCGGCGCCGCTGGTGTCCCGCTGCAATCCGGCGGCACCGGGGAAGGAGGAGGAGGATGGCTCCGGGGAAGTGAGCCTTCCGGCGTTCTGGTTCCCGATCGAGCCACCAGGCCTGCGCGGGGAGTGAGCTTTTCACCCGGTTCTCGCATCCCTCTGACCAGAGGGACCCAGAGAGCCGGGCGAAGCCTCCCCGCAAGCCTGGATGGCTTGCAGGGGACGCGAGCGCCCGGTTCTTACTTCCCCCGCAAGCCATCCAGGTCTGCGGGAGAGCTTTCACCCGGCTCTCGCGTCCCTCTGACCAGGCTTCGCCCTCTCCCCCAAAGCGTCACAACAGCTGTTGTGATGCTTTCGGCGAGGGGGCGGAGTCGCGGAAGGCTCCCCGTGGCTCTTCCTTCTCTCCCAAAGCGCTTTTGGGAGAGAGGGCGGAGCTGCGTGGCAGGGGGCGTGGCTGGGGGCATGGCCGAGTGGCCGGCCCCCAGGTGATCACTCACCAAAAGTCCAGCTCTTGGGCTGGCAGAAGTTGGACAGCCCTGTATTAGAGAATAAAACTCATTGAGCTCCAGGGCCCTTACTTTTGATAAATCTTGCAGCCGTGTTGAAATTCCCATAATGTGAAGCAGCCTTTGTGGGCTCTTTCTGTGGTCTTCCCCGCTCCACACCTTACATTGTCTTTCACTTTGAATTATCTTTCATTTTGTGTTATCTCTCACTTTGTATCTGGTGGAATATGCGTTATCTCCTGGTGTGTTGTGAGGTGTCTAGCAGTAGTAAAGAACACAGAGATGGAATAGGATATAGGAAGTGGTAGGGGAGGAGGAGTGGAAGATCCATACGAAGAAACAAAAACTGCCCGGTTATGTTAGTCTATTTGCCAGGATCTATCTCCATTCAAAAAAGAACTCTGATGGACATAGGCCCACCTTGTGAGCTTTATCTCAGAGCTTGCAGATGAGCACTCCTAGTTTTAAAAAGTGGTTTTTCCCCAAAGTTTGCTATGTGTTTAATTACAGAGGAGAAATGCTAGTGCACCAAATGACTCTGGTGAATGGCCACCAGTATCAATCCTCTAGATCAGTGGTTCACAACCTGTGGGCCACGGCCAACTGGTGGGCCACGAGACTGAAAATAAGGTCTGCGACTCTAGATTAAATATGGTTTTCTGTGGGCAAGCAGGTGGCAAAAACTGGATGGCCAATATTCTGAATCAGAACCTAGTGCTGATGTAGTCCATCTATTCCAATGCAATTTTCTGAATCATCACCCCAAATAACCAAAATGAATCTAAAGTTGACCAATGATTCGTAACCCTTTTGCACCGGGACTGTGGCGCAGCTGGCTGGGAGTCAACTACATTAAGATCACTACTGACCGATGAGTCCCGCCCGGGTCGGAGTGAGCACCTGACCAAAATTGTGTAGCTTGTTGTCCGAAAGACAGTTGCATATGTCAAGTAGGAAATTTAGGTACCACTTTGTGGGGAGGCTAACTTAACTGATTTACGAGGCCATAAAAATCTCCAGGAAGTATGCAAAGAATGAGGACGCAACAGCTCCCCTGGTAGACAGAAGCTGGAATGTTAAATAGCCTCTGAGTGTCTGTCTATATATGTTGTGTGTCTATGGCATTGAATGGTTGCCATGTATATGTACATTGTAATCCGCCCTGAGTCCACTGCGGGGTGAGAAGGGCGGAATATAAATACTGTGAATAAATACATAAAATAATGTTGGAGAGTGGAGATCAGCATTTCTCAACCTGAGATTCAGGATCCCTGCAGTGTGTTTCATGTTCCTTTATGTCTTTTTAGAGCAGTGTTTGTCAACCTGGGGGTTGGGACCCCTGGGGGGGGGTCGCAAGGGGTGTCAGAGGGGTCACCAAAGACCATCAGAAAACAGAGTATTTTCTGTTGGTCATGGGGTTCTGTGTGGGAAGTTTGGCCCAATTCTATCATTGGTGGGATTCAGAATGCTCTTTGATTGTAGGTGAACTATAAATCCCAGCAACTACAACTCCCAAATGTCAAGGTCTATTTTCCCCCAACTCCACCAGTGTTCACATTGGGGCGTGTTGAGTATTAGTTCCAATCTTGGTCCAGATCCATCATTGTTTGAGTCCACAGTGCTCTCTGGGTGTAGGTGAACTACAACTCCAAAACTCAGGGTCAATGCCCACCAAACCCTCCCAGTATTTTCTGTTGGTCATGGGAGTTGTGGTTCAATTCCATTGTTGGTGGAGTTCAAATGCCTTTGATTGTTGGTGGAGTCTCAAAGACAAAATCAATCCCCCAACCCCACCAGTTTGATTTGGACATATTGTGATTGTAAGTCCCTGCATATCTAGATGAGGCGGCAATGGAGCAGTTGCAGCTAGAGAGCTTGGCTAGACCCCTTCCAGTCCGGCTTCCGTCCGGGGCATGGGACCGAGACGGTCTTGGTCTCCATCTCGGATGAGTTGCGCTGCCAGCTGGATCAGGGCGGATCGGCGCTGCTCGTGTTATTGGACCTCACAGCGGCATTTGATACAGTCGATTATGATCTATTGACTCACCGCCTTGCCAGGGCCGGAGTTAGGGGACAGCCCTTGGTGGGTGACCTCCTTCCTCTGGAAACGGCTACAACGAGTGAGGAGGGGCAAGGATGTCTCCGGGGTTCCCCGCTTCTTTGCGGGGTTCCTCAGGGGCTATTTCTCTCCCCTCTTATTTAACATCTATATGCGACCACTTGCCCAGCTGGTGCGTAGTTTTGGGCTGGTGTGCCATCAGTACGCTGATGACACCCAGCTTATCTTGAAGATGGAGGGCAGCCTCGAATCCGTACCTGATAATTTCCATCGTTGCCTTGAGGCTGTCACTGGATGGCTGCGAGCCAGTAGGTTGAAGGTGAATCCGGCAAAGACGGAGATCCTGTGGCTGGGTCCTCCGGGCTGTAGGGATGTTCAGCTTCCAACCCTGGACGGCGTGACATTATGTCCGCCGCCCTCTGTTAAGAGCTTAGGAGTAACCTTGGACCCCCTGTTGTCGATGGAGGCCCACGTCTCCAGCGTCAGCGAGGGTAGCATTTTTCCATCTTTGCCAGGCGAGGAAGCTGGCCCCCTATTTGTCCCGGCGCGACTTAGCCACAGTGATCCAAGCCACGGTCATCTCGAGGCTGGACTACTGTAACGCTCTTTACATTGGCCTTCCTCTGTCGGTAATCCGGAGACTCAAGCTGGTGCAGAACGCTGCAGTGTGACTCCTGGCAGGGGTCCCGATTGGCCACCACATCACGCCAATCCTACGCGAACTGCACTGGCTCCCAATTGAATGCCGGATTGCCTTCAAAGTGTTAGTCCTGACTTTTAAGGCCTTACATGGTCTGGGGCCAGTGTACCTGCAGGATCGCCTTGTCCCATATCATCCCACCAGATCACTGCGCTCAGAAGAGCTAAACCTCCTGGTCATCCCAAATGTGAGGACCTACCATCTGTCCGCAACACGCCGCCGGGCTTTCTCTGTTGCAGCCCCAACCCTGTGGAACGCACTGCCCGCCGGCATCCGTGCCACCCAGGGCCTCCTCCCGTTCAGGAGAGCAGTTAAGACATTGCTGTTCCAACAAGCCTTCGAAGTTAGCTAAACTGTAGCTCGCGCCGCCTAGCTGTCAGCCCACTGCGACTCCATTTCTTGTTTCAACTGTTCTAATTGTAATTCCATCTTTATGGTATTACTGTGGTTTATGAGTTATCTGACAATTGTATTTTATGAACTGTTGTAAGTCGCCCCGAGCCGTTTGGGGGGGGGGGGCGACAGACAAATGCGAAATAATAAATAAATAAATAATAAATAAATATCAGATATTTACATTATGATTCATAACAGTACGAAAATTACAGTGGTGAAGTAGCAACGAAAATAATGTTATGGTTGAGGGGCACCACAACATGAGGAACTGTATTAAGGGGTTGCGGCTTTAGAAGAGTTGAGAAACACTGCTCTAGATCAGTGTTTCCCAACCAGTGTGCCAGGGCACACTAGTGTGCCGTGAGCGATCATCAGGTGTGCCGTGGGAAATTGGAACCTCCAATACCCTTACTTATTAAAGGAGCGCCGCTATGTCACAGTATAAAATGCACAATTAATCATACATAATCATACGCAAAAAAAACACATTCAAAGTACCCAATCCTGCTGGAGAAAATCATAAGTCTTACATTAAATAGTGCGGCGTGGTCGCCACAGAGAGTGGAGGAGTTGCGAACCAGGAAGTAGCGAGTTCACGGAGCGCTCCTCTACGGAAAACTCGCGATATTTGATGAAATCACGGAAGTGAGTGCAAAAGACAAAGTGTATCCTCACGATGTTATCCAATGTCAGTTCCGAGATCCGCACAATAACACAGTCAGTTTGCTGACAATTTTAAAAAGTAGCACCATAATCATAGCGACAAGGTAGAAAATCACGTAGATAATCTCATATATTCAAACCTCCAGAGGGTGAAAATAGATGTGGTGATGGAATCGAAAGCTGGCATGGGCAAACTTGGACCTTCCAGGTGTTTTGGACTCCAACTCCCACCATTCCTAGCAGCCTCAGGCCCTTTTCCTTTTCCCTCCTCAGCCACTTAAGCAGGAATGGGCCTCAGGCTGTTAGGAATGGTGGGAGTTGAAATTCAAAGCCCCCAGAGGGTCAAAGTTTTCCCATGACTGACAGCTGTTGAGCAAGACCTTCGTGTGTCTCTTTCTGCCATTCCTGCCAGGATATCTATGTTGTGTTCATTGAAACAGGCCCAGGTTTCACACTGAGTGTATAAATAAATTTAAAAACATATCAACTATATGTATTACTGTGTTAGAGTGTCATTTTATGTCATTTTGGTTGGTGGTGTGCCCCAGGATTTTATAAATGTAAAAAATGTGCCGCGGCTCAAAAAAGGTTGAAAAACACTGCTCTAGATCAGGGCTGTCCAACTTCTACCGGACCTGTGGCTGGAATTCCGGTCACTGATGACCTGGGGGGCCGAAGGGTCTGCCTCTGGCTCTGCCCCCGCCCTGCCCCGCCCCTGGCTCCACCCCCTCCCCCTTCTCCGCCCCTCCCCCTCCCCTTAACATAAGGGGAGAGGGAGAGAATGGAACACAATGGGGGCATAAATAAACAATTCCATATATTTAATATTAACATAAAGGGAGCCCCCTGATTCAGCCTACCTTCCCAAACACACAGGATCCAGGAGAAGCCAATCCACGAGACAGGCCACGACCAACCGAGCCAGGCGCTGAAGAAGGTCTGTGTGGGCCGCAGGGATTCAGTAGCCGAGATTTCGGCAACAGGAGGAGTATCGCGAGACTACGCGAGCCACACGGGACTTCGCTCTCAACGCAGGCGTGATCTCGTGTTGAGAGCGAAATCCCATGTGGCTCGCGTAGCCTCGCGATACTTGCTCCGAAACCCGGAAGTGGGTAATTTTTATTATTATTATTATTCTATTTTTATTTTTTATTAAAATGCTGAGGGGGCCGGAGGGAAGGGGCTAGGGGGCCGTGTACGGCCCTGGGGCCGCCTGTTGGACAGCCCCGCTCTAGATGGACCCGGCACCTTGTCACTAGTGAGCACCTGGGCTTGTTTTGCTTTGGCACTTTCCATCTTTTGTTGTTTTCGGTGCTTTGACTCCCAACCTCAAGGACACTTGGCTGATTAATTTCCAAATCTAGATTTGGATATGCTTTCCCATAGTTTTCTTAATGGGAGCCCTGGATTAAGCTTGCCTTGAACAGGAGTGAGAAACATGCTGTTCTGAACGTGTTGGATTACAATTAGGATCCGTTGTTGGAGCTGCAGTCCCAGACCATCAGAAGGGCCTCATGGTGTACATTCCTAGCCTAGTCTATTATTTGAACCATCCCTGCTCAAGAATACTTAAATTCAAGAACCCTTTGTGCAGCTAAGGGACAGTGTGATCCTCCCTTCAGCAGCATTGGGTCCCCAATGCAGAACCAGATTGGCAAGGTGCTCTTCATTGATTAGACCGAAAATGCTGCAAAATGTTGACAGTGTTTGTTCAGCAGACTAAACTCCCTATTCTTCTTCTTCTCCACAGAGAACTCAAGTGTAACAGCAGGAGCAGCAAAGCAGAAGGTAAGCTGGGCACCGTGGATGTTGTCTTTCCCTCCCACTCTTCCTTCGCGAGGCAGCAGTGAAACAAATGCATGTGGAGGCAGCTGCAGGGCCTTTCTACAAAGACTATTCGTCACACAATAAATACACATTCCCTTTCTTGCATTGCGCTTCATCTGTCCATCTTGCTGATTCCTTGTTGGGTGTGTGGCTGTTTCACAGATAGTGCCACAACACTCCGGGAAAACCTTGATGGAATGCAGTCATATCCACATCACAAGCACATTGAGACGCAGTTCCCTTCTCTGATGTGAGAGCTGTTGCTGTGTTCTCTGGAAGGTCCCTTTTTATTCCATACCCACATGTCCCAAGATGCTGAGACACACTATCCAGGTTTTTTAAATAATAATAATAATAATAATAATAATAATAATAATAATAATAATTTGGATATCACCACATTTTTCTGCTAATTTCTTCAATAATAGTTTACCCCCTTAGAATTTCAACCTAATCGGACCTTGTCTAAATTAAAGTGGGAGCAGTATCTGTTGTGAGATGCTGGTTATGAAGTGATGTATAGTTTCCCAATCATGACCTCCCTGAACCGCTGCAAGCTGGATAGCAAGTGTCCCAGGCAGCACTGAATCATGCCAGAAAAATCCCAGGGCTTCAGAGGAGGTCCACATACAGACCTGTTGGTATAGAAATTCTGCCTCAGTTGTCTAGATCAGTGTTTCCCAACCGCTGTGACGCGGCACAGTAGTGTGCCGTGATGGACCTCCTGCTGTGCCGCGAGAAAAGCTCTCTGCCCCCCTTCCTTCCCCCCCTCCTCCTGCCGAACTCCTGCTGCTTGGGGGAGGAGGAGGAAGGGCCGGACGGCGGCGAAGAAAAAGAAGGGGCTGGGGCGCCGCCTCCTTCGGCTGTTTCCCCAGCCAGCCTCCAATCCGTCATGACTCCCGCCCCTCGCTAGCTGAAGCTGCGCAGAGGAGGAGCCCTGCCCACTGAAACCCGTCCACCGCTCATGCTCCTCCTCTGCACGGCTTCAGTGAGCGAGGGGCGGGAGTCATGGCGGAGAGCGGGGACGGGGGCCATGACTCCCGCCACTCACTCGCAATGCCCCCTCAAGGCTGGAGAAGCTGTGGGAGAGCCGAAGCCGGGAGAGGGGGCGAGGCATGGCGTGGCTTGTCTCTGCCCTCTTCCCCCGGCTTGAGCTCTCCCACAGCTTCTCCAGCCTTGAGGGGACAGTGCCAAGCCAGCATTGTGCTGGCTCTGCCACTGCTGGCTTGGCACTGCCCCCTCAAGGCTGGAGAAACTGTGGGAGAGCTGAAGCTGGGGGGGGGGCGGAGACAGGCTGCACCATGCCTCACCCCCTCCCGGGCAAGGCATGGCACGGCCTGGCTCCTCCCCTGGCTTCAGCACTCTTAGCAACTGCTCCCAGCAGGCCACCATCCCCCAGCCGTTCTTTACTGTGTAAGAGTATCATTTTGTGTCATTTTGGTTGGTGGTGTGCCCCCGGATTTTTTAAATGTTAAAAGTGTGTCACAGTTCAAAAAAGGTTGGGAAACACTGGTCTATATGATGCTTCGTTGCGAGATTTAGAGGCTCCCAAGAGTCGCCATGGGACTTCCACCAGAAACTTCAAGATGCAGATATGTAGATATGAGGAGAATCACTGCAGTGAATCACTGCAAAATTTCTGTTCTTTGTCCTGGCCATAGAAGCTGTGCCATCCAGATGATTCATGAAGTATCTGCCATACAAAAAACCTAATGGGGTATGACCACTTCTACCTAAGGCAGCACTGCACAATCAAACAGGAATACACACTTTCAAGCCAGGAACAGAAATTGATCATTATTGACACTTTTTAGAGTCTGGCTGTCTGGCCATCTGTCCAAACAGATTTGGTTGTGTACTTGTGGCATCAAACAACAGGGCTCCTGGGTTATACATGGCTGTTCCTGATTGCTCTTCTTGTGAAAAGATGTATAACATTGACTAGGTGGGGCATAACTTTGTACTGGCCAGAAAAAATGTGCCCTCCACACGTTTCATGAAGTTTCTCGCACACAAACGAAGTTTTTGCCTTCTACTCCAGTGTCACCTTCTTTTTAGGAACTGACCAATAAGGAACAAACATATAAAACCCAGGAACAAATCCAGATTAAAAAATCCCATGACTTCCAATGGCAGGGACATACAGACATGCGAAGATCTGCATATTTGGCTCAAAACCGCATTATTCCAGCACCTGGAAATCTCGCAGTTTTTGCCTTTTGTAGCTATTGTTTCCATGTTACAGGGGACTGAATCTGGCCACCCTCCTGTTTGCTGCGAAAACTCCTGGGATAAAGGTACCGTCTGGATGGACCCCCAGAAACAAGCAAAAACTGAGTCCTTCACAGCACAAATACACTTCAACCCATCTGTCAGCAGGGTTCAACTGCCAGCATCTGACCTTATCTACACACACTGTTTTTCGTAAACTCACAGATTCAGGTTTTCATCCAAAATATATGGAGACTTCGCAGTTGCAATATATACAAATATGCAATCAGGATTTACAGATCCTCAGACAGACTTGTCTTTGCAAACATTCAGATCATCAGAGTCACATACAGAATAGACAGATACTCACAAGGAGTCATGCAGGAGAGAGAAAGATGGATTCTTTCATCCTCCTTTTATAGCCACCTGCTGATCGGTCATCTGTAAGAGGCACTGGCTGATGCAACCCCTTTCCAGTAACGCTCACATGGTAAAGATTCAGCCATTACCACACCCCCTTAGGTATTGCATCATGACATTCACAGCCATACCCAATATTTTCCACAGATGGGAAAACTGCCTTTACCTCTGTTTGTGTTGTCTGTTCTTATTAATTGTATAATCAGCATTGAATGTTGGCCGTATGTGGGTTCTATAAGCTGCTCTGAGTCCCCTTTGGGGTGAGAAGTGTGGGGCATAAATACTGTAAATAAATAAAATAAATAAATGTTCATCAAACAGTATTTTCTCTGTGCTATTTCTATCTAACAGTATCCTGCCCATGACAGAAATAGGGACCCTATTTGGTTTCCCTCACCCCTGGTGAGTTACAGCCCAAAGTCAGTTCCGTAGATGGCACCCATCCCACCCCTTTGATGAAGGGTCTAATCTCCAGCACCAACTCACAGCCAAACAAGATTATTTATTTATTTATTATTATTCGATCTTATATTCCTCTCTTCTCTGCAGGCTCGGGGCGGATTACAACATACAGTAAAAACATGCTGCGCGTAACAACAAGCAGCCATACAATAAACATAAAAGCATAAAAACAGTGTACAGTAAAGTCAGAGGGATCTCAACTTCTAGGAGCTCGAGGCATAGGGCCCCCAGGACAGACCAGATTAATCGAAAGCCAGTCTGAAGAGGGCAGTTTTACAAGCCCTTCGGAACGGGGCGAGCTCTGGGATCGCTCGAGTAGCATCTGGAAGAGAGTTCCACCACACTGGGGCCACCACAGAGAAAGCTCTCTGCCTAGTTGTGGATAGATGGCAGGAGCGGATCGATGGAACAAGTAACAGATTCTGTTCTTCTGAACGTAGTGATCTTGGGGGAATGTACGGGGCAAGGCGGTCTTTCAAGTTGCCAGGAGTATGTGTAGATCTCGTAGAAGGCAGGAATAGAAAGAGTAGGTAGTGACCCTTAGGCATCCTGGTGCCCTCCATGTTGTCAGGATTATAACTCCCATCAGCTCCTACCAGTGTGACCAGTGGTCAGTAATGGTGAGGGTTACAGTCCAAATTTATGTTGAGGACTGTAACTATCATACATTGGTTGAAGGCAGGAAACTAGCATTCCTTCAGATTTAATCAAATTGAGGGTACAGTTGTAATGTATTTTTTTTAAAAAACAAAGTAAAAAACTTGGCATGATACTAAATGTCCTTTGACCAGTAGCTGGCCACCTGGAGTGCCTCTGGTGTTGCTATAAGCAGGTCCTCCATTGTGCATGTGGCAGGGCTCAGATTGCATTGTAGTAGGTGGTCTGTGGTGGTCTCTTCTCCACACTCGCATGTCATGGACTCCACTTTGTGGCCCCATTTCTTAAAGTTGGCTCTGCATCTCATGGTGCCAGAGCACAGTCTGTTTAGTCCCTTCAAGTTGCCCAATCTTCTGTATGCCCAGGAAGGAGTTCCTCATCCAGTATCAGCCATTGATTGAGGTTTCAGGTTTTAGCCTGCCACTTTTGGACTCTCGCTAGCTGACATGTTCCTAAGAATATCTCTGTTGATCTTAGGAAGCTATTTCTTCATTTAAGGCATTGGTATACTGGCTGATATCTGAACAGAGGATGGGCCGGAGATGTCAATGCTTTGGTCCTTTCATTATTGGCTGCTACTTCCTGACGGATGTCAGTGGTGCAGTACCGGCTAAATAGTATAATTTCTCTAGTGGTGTTGGGCATAGACACATTTGGGCGTCCCCTGAGCATTGTCTTTGTAGACAGCTGATTCTCTCACACCAGAAGCTACTTGCAGTATTCCTACAGATATAACAATTTCTGTAATCCGATAGCAGGATTATACCTCTGATAACTGCTCATGCACAACCAATAGGAACAACATAGCTAACACCCAGGGGTATTTGCTCATTAACACATAGGACAAAATAGGGAGAGTGTCAAGGCCATTTGGAGAGGGGCTGCAGCACTCCACTACTCCACAAATTTTCATGTAAGTCCACAACAAACTTATGTTGTGTCATTACAGGCTCTCGAATAAGAATTTGAAAAGGGGAGCAGCCCTTGTCCTTGTGCCATGCCCATTCTTTTCAGCTGGGAAGATATAAGAATGATGTCTTGCAAGCAGTAACCCTTGGATCATCAGGCCTGTCTTCCTTCCCACTTGGTCACCTTTGAGTGAACCTGTAACCCAGTTCACTTTGGTTTGTGACAAGGCTCCCTGATAAAGCCCATTGATTGTCTTTGGGGGCGGGGGGAGCTAATCAATGAAGGAATTTTCATTATAGGTTGCAGTGCATTAGGAGTCTTAACTGAACTCAAGGTGAATTTTAACTGAATGTTCACATCTTCATCTAGCGCAGTGGTTCTCAACTTCTGGGTCCCCTGGTGTTTTGGCCTACAACTCCCAGAAATCTCAGCCAGTTTACCAGTTTACTACTATTGAGTTCCATCAATGTTGACTGTCTGTCACATAATCTGCCAGTGCATGTTTCTCTTTTTCTACCGTTTGTTTCACTTGCAGAAGCCCTCTGCCTCCTAATTTTCTAGGCAGGGGAAGTCTATCGACATCACTATGTGGGTGTTTTCAGTATTGGATTGTCATCAGCTTTTTTGTTTTTATGTTCAGATCATCCAGTTCTGCTTGTGTCCAGTTCACAGTTCATTATTATTATTATTATTATTAATACCCCACTTATCTCCCCCAAAGGGGACTCAAAGCCTAGTAATTAGAATTAATTGGTTGTGTTCTAGTCTCTGGATGGTAGAAAACAAGCTTGCTCCATCTTCCACATGACATACCTTCAGATATTAAAATAGAATTATTATATCACCCAATGGCCACCTCTTCTCCAAGTTAAACTTACCCAATTCGCCAAAGTATCCCCCACAAGTCTTCGTTTCCAGGTCTTTGATCATCTTTGCCATAATCCATCTTGTCAATCTCTTTCTTGAACTATGGAGCCCAGAACTGGATACATTAGTACCTTGGGAAGTCTGATCTGGCTACGGTCGTCCACACTCTGGTCACATCCCAAATAGATTACTGCAACACACTCTACGTGGGGCTGCCTTTGAAGACAGTTTGGAAATTGCAACTAGTCCAACGGGCGGCAGCCAGATTACTAACTGGAGCTACATACAGGGAGCATACTACCCCCCTGTTGTGTCAGATCCACTGGCTGCCGATCCACTTCCGAGCTCAATTAAAAGTGCTGGTTTTGACCTTTAAAGCTCTATACAGTTCTGGCCCAGCTTACTTGTCCGAACGCATCTGCTTCTACGTCCCACCTTGTAATTTAAGATCATCCGGGGAGGCCCTGCTCTCGCTCCCAACAACTTCTCAAACGCGGTTGGTGGGGACGAGAAGTGCTGGTGGCCTGTGGAATGTGCATCTAAGTGAAATACAATTGACCCCATCCCAAGTAAAATCTTGGCTATGGGACCATGCTTTTGCGCATTAGCACAATGCAGCACTTTGGATTGGAATTGTACTGGCAAGTTGATGGATATGGCTCAATGCTTGTGTTGTGGACGGAACACTGTTTTAACTCAAGTGACTGTGTATTACGTGTTCAATGTTAACTGCATTTTAATGCTGAATGTTTATGGTTTTATATTGTATATTGTGTATCGGCATCGAATTGCTGCCTTTTGTCAAGCTGCTCTGAGTCCCCCCTCGGGGGTTGAAAAGAGCGGGGTAGAAATAATGTAAATAATAATAATAAGTCCAGAGGAGGTCTAACCAGAGCAGAATAGAATAACAATGCTCCCTTCTATGACCTGGAGCTGAATCTTTGGAATCCCCACTCCAGACTCGGGTACCACCAGAGCATTTCTTTGGAGTGACATAAATGGCCATGTTGTTCACTGTAGGAGATGTGCTTTCCAGAACTTAAAAAAGTTGATAAGCAAGTAAAAGGGTAGGGGTAAAAAAAACTGGGGAGGGAATTTGTAGCATGCATCACATTATGGTCACTAATACTGGGACTGCCTCTGCAAAAATCCCACATGTTCCTTGCGCTCAACTGGGTAACATTCACATGTTTCCCCACCTATGTAGAGTTAGCTGTGTGAGCACAACTGAGAAAACAATATAGCCTCAGTGGAAGTGCTTGCTTGAGTGAGAGTGTCAGTAGCTGCTGCAGAACAACAGCATTTGAAAAGCGATGTGGTCCCTGGCTAATGAGAAATCCCCAATATCTGTGCACTCCTTGTGGCAGAAGATAGATTGGATCCAGTCACTGGCTGGAGGAGAATGAGCTGCTCTCCCTTCCTTGCCTGTCCAAACTCCATCAGAAAGTGGTAGAATAGCCTTTACTAAGCTTGTGCATTTCGGCTGAACCTTGATCCGTTTCTGCTGGCTGGATTCTGGTAGACCCTTGTATCTGTTTTCGCACACCTCCTAAAAACGGGTGGGTATAGCTGTTTTCAGTCCGTAGCCAAAAAATATGGCTAGATCTGGCCTATCGGTGACAATGGGGAACTTAGAAGGCTCGCTTTTCTGTTCCTGAGACCCTTTCCTTTTTTCCTTTCAAGGGAGCCAGGGTTTCAGCAATGAGGTTAAGGAAACAGACACAGCTTGCGTAAGACATGTCACGGCGTTCTTCTGCTCCAATTGGCCCAATAGGCAGGGCTCCCAGGGAAACCCTGTTCAAGGAGGAGGCACAAGGCAGTCTCTTTACATGCCACGTGCTTCCGAAAAGGGGAGAAGGAGCCATGATTGGTTGCCACGTGGTCCTGTTATGGACAGGAAACCATGATGGCTGGGCCCTTGCCGTTACTGCCATCCGACCAAGCCTAAGAATCTGGATTGGTCAAAGGAAAATGGCTAAAAGGGACCTGCGCACAAACCTAGCCTTTACCAGTCACAAAAAATACTTTTTAATTATTTTTTAAAAATTAAAAAAAACAGCCACAGTCCTCATCACAGGCCTTCTGCGTGGCATTAGGCTGCTGGCAAAATGGTGGTACCAAGTTGATTCTTGTATCCTATGGGAGACAGAGGAAAGCTCAGCATCCCTGTTTTCACTTTTCCCTAATGATGTGTGAGGCCCATCTTGCGACCCAGAAAATGTCAGTCACAGAAGTAGAGAAGTGAAGGCACCCCAGTGGGTGATATCACTAACTGAAATGTGTCTTCATGTCATGAGGAAACCCAATGTAAGGACTCAATTCTTGCTGGTGTCCCTGTGTCAGCCATAACTCTTTGTCCCATGAGAGATTGCTGTACAGAAACATATACATCCATTAACCACTACTGGTAGTTATGAGGATTGTTTGAAGGTGAAGTAAATATATTCATATTGAAGAATTAGTGTTATAATAATGATCTAATCGGAGTGCACATGTCATGAATAACTTTTCATTAACATTAAAGCATAGGTTCTTTTTGTTGCAATTTCCAGTGTGAGAGGGTATATCAGAAGTTTTGCATTTTTACACAAAAAATGACATTGGACATACAGGCATACAGATTCTATGTAACTTCATTGGATTCACAATTACATGGCTAATAAACAGACAAAAGTGGAGTTACATTTTCAGTCACCATTCATGCACATGTACATGCATTCATCCTCATGCATACATCCAAATATTACCATATTCTCTTCTCCCTCCTTAGAGAAGCACATGCTTAGGCCAGGCCCTGCTTCCCTGCAGCCTGCCAATGCACAGTTCCAAAACTTCCATAACGCTAAAATGCCAAAACTTCTTTCCCTAAGAACAATGCCAAAGAACAGATCTCTGTTTTCCATACAGCAGAACTTGACTCCCTGCAAACATATGACTCCAAAATGTACTCCTCCCTCTTCCCTTGAGAAAAGGAGACCCAAAGTGTACAGAATCCTGCTTTCCCATAGCAGATTCAACACTTTCCAAATACACCATCTCCACAGAGCATGGCGGGTGAGCCAGATTGTCACAATTTGAGAATTATTAGATAGAGTCTTTTATAGGAATATTCTGCTGATGTAGTAAATAATTGTCCTGTTGAAATCATCTTCACCTCCTGACATAGATGTTTGTCTCCATTGTGTTCTGGGTTTGACTTGAAAGAGTATTGTTTTTGACTAATGTAAACAGCCTTTAGAGTTAATTTGGTTTCTGGTCAGCAAATGTTGACAGATGTAAACAAATGTAAGCATTTATCTTATCACTGCCACAGTTCTTATCACAATTAACTTTTCAGCTCTCATTAGCAACAGTTCCAGCAAGTAGATAGTTAATGATTTAGTCATTGCAGGCCTTAATATTTTAGAATGGTGTTTCCCGATTATTAACTCTCATTCATTCCTTCCTTCATTCAGCTCCATTCATACCCACATATCAAATCCACATTATATTTCTTGTGACACACATTCCATCTTGAATTAAAAAAATATGTAAGGTATTTGTGTTGTTATCCTGTGCAGCAGTACGCTGCTTGCATTTCCGAAGCCTCACTTAAGTTTTCTCTTGTAATTTTGCAGCACTTCTTTCCTATCCTGTTCAGGGTGTTTACATTTTGGGGACACCCCATATACTCAGGTGACTCAGACATGGGTGTTGTCATACCTAACAACTGATCACATCCACTACAGCAGTCAAGATTAACCTTTCCCCTTTGTTTGTTTCAGGTCCCACCTCTGCCTTTGCAGACATCCGTCCAACCAATTGCTCTTCCAAGAGGCATACTGGTGAAGATGACCTGCGAAAGCGGCTGAAATCCCAGGGCCCGTTGGTACCACCAACGGGAGGTCCCATCCGCAGCTCTTCTGAGTACTCACAAGAGCCCAACTTCTACCAGGCAGAGCATCCCGCACAGAAAGTGTCGGCGTGTCTGGCAGAGAAGGCCTTGTCATTCAGCATGCTCAGTTTCCCAGAAGGCTCTTGCTCAGTATTAGGTCGTGAGCACAAATCAGGCTTGCTGCATCCCTCCGAGACAGCTGACCGATATAAGAGTCTTCACACTCAGAGCAGCACCAAGGAAGAGGAGAGGGCCCAAGGACCAGAGGAGGCAGCTGCACACGAGAGAACTGCCAAGACCTTTTCCAATGCCACTCTAGCTTCAGGGAGGTGCAACATTGATAATATCATCTCCCTGCTAAAGAGCAAGTGTGGCAATGGCCGTATCAACCTTTACCCTGTCGTGCAGCTCATAGACATCATGAAGGACATCAACCGCCTCTCGCAGGACTTGAAGAGCTGTGGTGTTCACCTGGATTGTAGCAATTTGCAGGTCAACAGCCATCCGTCCCTCAGCGAGGAAGGGCGGGACCAGGGCCTTCAGTACAGCTTCTACTCCTCACCTGTGCTGGCCAACAGCATCCGTAGCCCTGAGGAAGTCACAGCACAGGACAGTGACAAAACTGAACTGTCTAAACAGACCCAACCCATCCTGTATATGGGAGAATTAGATGAGGGCACTACAGGCGCCCAGTTTCAAGACTGCCAGAGTAGTCCCGCTTTGAAGGTTCCCGGCAGCCTAGATGAAGCTAGCGGCTCAGAATCTGATACCACTGACCATACTGAGCTGGCTGATACAGATATCTTGAGTGAACTGGCTTCATTGGCATGTCCAGGTCCCCAGTTGCTAGAGCCTCAGCCTCTGGAGTCCCATCCCCAGCTGCTACAAAGCCTAGAGTCAAGGTCTCCATTAATTGGTTCACAGACTCTAGAACATCAGCCTCAGCTAGTTGACTCTAAATCTTTAGAGCCTCCTCCAGAACCAATGGCACTGCAGACTGTGGAGCCCCTGCCGGAACCTTTGGGGCTGCAAAGTCTAGAGCCTCTAGAGCTGCAAAACCTAGAGCCCTTGTCTGAATCACTGTCACTGCAGTCCCTAGAACCCCTTTCCGAGCCTCTGGGGCTCCAGTCTTTAGGAGCTTTAGAGCATCAGTTACTGGACTCCCAAGCCCAGCTTTTGGATCCAGAGGCCCAGCTGCTTGGCTCACTGCCCAAGTTGTTAGACTCCCAGCCCCAGATGGCAGCAGAGGAGTCGCTAAGGGTCCATTCCCTACAGCCTGAATCACGCCTTGGAGGCTACTCACCAAGAGGGGTGGTGAGGCGTGGGGCAGGACGAGGAAGAGATGACCACAGGAAATATGCTCTGCGGAGAACAGATAAACCAAAGATACTCTGCCGCCGTAGGAGGGGAGGCCGGGGGCGGCGAGCAGAGATAGCCACAGAGACCAGAGTCCTCCCCATGCCCATGCCGGTTGAGGTGGTGATGGCGCAACCTGATCAACCCAAGATGCCAGTGGCTGTAGTGACAGCTCTGCCTGTAAATGAAGTCGTGGAGCCCATGCTTTCTCCCCTGGCGCCTGGAGATGGTAGCCTGCAGGCTGCACCTGCAAACCTGCAGCCCCTCAAGCCCAAGTGCCGTGGGGTACGCAGGATGGTGGTGAAGATTGCCAAGATTCCTGTCTCCCTTGGGAGGAGGAATAAGACAACATATAAAGTATCCTCCCTCAACAGTAACTTGAGCCTAGAAGGCAAAGAACTCATAAGCTGCTCCTCATTGGAGCCAACTCCCCTGCTGAAGATGAAGAATAATGGTCGTAACGTTGTAGTGGTCTTTCCTCCAGGGGAAATGCCCATTATATTGAAGCGCAAGCGGGGAAGGCCTCCAAAAAACCTGATGTTGGGACCATGCAAGCCCAAGGAGCCTACCCCAGAAGTGAAAAAACGGAGACGGCGGAAACAGAAGCTGGCATCCCCGCAACCCTCGTACGTTGCTGACACCAATGATAGTAAAGCTGACTACTCCGATGTCCTGGCGAAGCTTGCCTTTCTAAACCGCCAGAGCCAGTGTTCAGCTCGTTGCTCCCCACCCCGTTGCTGGACCCCAACCGAGCCAGACTCCATCCACCAGGCCCCCGACACTCAAAGCATCTCCCACATTTTGCACCGGGTCCAAGGCTTCCGCCGACGTGGTGGCAAAGGAGGTGGCCCTGGACGCGGAGGAGGACATTCTGCCCGCTCGCCTCACTGCTCCTTTAGTGATTTCTTTGAAGGAATTGGCAAGAAGAAAAAGGTGGGCCCAGGAGGAGCCATGCATGCCGACCCCATTCACCCACGGAAGAGAGGCCGACCAGAACCAGACCCCATGGAGAAGCCCAAGAGAAAGAGGAGATCCCGTAAAAATGGGGTGCTGTTTCCAGAACAGAATCCTAGCCAGAACTTTGGCGATGGAGCCTCTGACTGGTGTGGAGACAAGGAGAGCCTTTGGATTTCCCACCATGGACACCTCTCCAGCCAAACCAACAGGAACTGCAGTTATCAAGACTCCCGGACCTTTCATTCTTCAGCACTGGAGGCATGTTCTTCGAGCCGGACTGGTTTTTACAGTGGGAGTAATCCATCCTCACAATCAGAGCTCAGTCAGGAAAGACAGAATCTTTTCACAGGCTACTTCCGCTCTCTGCTGGATTCAGATGACTCCTCCGATCTGCTGGACTTTGCCCTCTCAAATACACGCTCTGAGTCACGGAAATCCACTACCACGTACACAGCCCCTCCTAATGCCATTGCAACCCAGAGAGGCATGGCATCTTACCCAACCAGAGGAGGAAAAACCACACCCTCTACCACTACTACTGCCACTACTGAGACACCTTTCCATACAGTCATGACCAACAGGCAGACGTTCCCTCCCAGCAGAGCACCTGGATACAACCTTTCTCAGACTGCTTCTGAATGCCGTGGCTCAGATGCCTACCAGAAGCTGTCATCTCTCTCGGCTGTGTCCAGATCACCCACTGCTCACTCCGCCGTGGCCTCTAGCTATGCACAGTATGGCAACTACAGCAGTGGCGGGGGGCAGAGCGTCACTCCCTCTAGCTTGTTCCAGCAAGCCAAGCCCTACCACACCACACAGGATTGCCCCAACAACAAAGACTGCAGCTTCACCTATGGCAGTGGCAACAGCCTGCCTTCATCACCAAGCAGTGCCCATAGTGCCAGCTATGCCCAGCAGGCTTCAGGTCCCAGCTTGCCATTGAGTAAGGCCTCCTTCTTCAACAGCTCTGACCCCAGCCAGTTCTCCAGCTCCTCCCACACCCCCATGAGATGTGACAGCCGGGCAAGTACTGTGTCTCCAGGTGGCTACATGGTCCCCAAAGGTTCCGCTTCTTTTCAGCCCTCCCCTGAAAATTGTCGGCAGTTTCCCAGTGCCTCCCAGTGGGCTTTCCGGCAAGGTTATAGCAACCTGGACTGGAATGCAGAGACATTCCACCAGCTCTACAACCCAGGTTTTGATTGCCATATCAATGAGCCCAATGTCATCCTGGACATCTCCAATTACACGCCCCAGAAGGCCAAGCAGCAGACAGTCTCTGAGACCTTCTCCGAATCCTCCTCTGACAGTACTCAGTTCAACCAGCCAGGTGGTTACAGAAGGGCCAACAGTGAGGCCTCATCGAGTGAAGGCCAGTCGAGCCTTTCGAGCTTAGAGAAGCTGATGATGGACTGGAATGACTCTTCTTCAGCCCCAGGTTACAACTGGAATCAGAGTGTCTTATTCCACAGCAGCTCCAAGCCAGGACGAGGCAGGCGGAAGAAGGTTGACATATTTGATGCTGCTCACCTGAATTTCTCAACAGGTGCATATCCTTCAAAGAGGGGCACAGGGGCCAGGCAGCCACGGGGGTCTCGAGGCGCCTGTGCTTCCAGGAAAGAGAGAGGCACTGGCAAAAGCAAGTTCCCAACGAAATCCCAGTCGGTGAACCCGCCATTTCAAGACAGTACTGACTTAGGCCTGGACTACTACAGTGGAGACAGCAGCATGTCCCCCTTGCCCTCCCAGTCCCGGGGCTTTGGGCTCAGCGAAAGAGACCCCTGTGACTACACCGGGCCCTACTCTATGAACCCCTCCACCCCGTCTGATGGGACCTTTGGACAAGGGTTTCAGAGTGACTCCCCTGGCCTGGGGCAGACGGACCTGGAAAGCAAGCATTTCCCGGCGCTGCCCCACCAGCTTGCTGCCCCACCCCCTCCGCAGACTGTGTTTGAAGCAGGCTTGCAAAAAGCTTTCTCACCCAACTGCTCCCCAACCCTGGCCTTTAAAGAGGACTTGCGGCCGAGTGACATTCGGAAGCTTCCTGCCTGCGACTCCCTCAAACACGGCATGCAAGGGACTGCAGGCATGCCCCATTCGGGCATGCACATGACCTGCCGGGATCTGCCTATGTCTCAGCCACACTACGACTCACCTAGCTGCAAAAACCCCAGTTATTGGTACTCCCCCACCTCAAGCACTCGCAGCCCTCCCTATGACAACAAAGCTGGGGTTGGGATGTTGGTGGACTTTATGGGGAGAAGCCCAGATGCCTCCTGCCTCAACCCCCACCTAGCCAGCCCCCCCAACACCAACCCTCCCAAGACTGAGAAAGAGCCCATGGACATGGCAAGGGCTCACCACCGAGGGGCTTATATTTGTCCTTTGATGAATGACTTGAATATCTCCCCAATCCCGAGAGACTCCATGCTGCCGCTCCAGGACAACTATAGGTACCCCAGCTTTGCACCCCAAGGGCACCCCATCATGACTGCGGCCCAAAAGAGTGGGTTTTTGGGTCCAATGCTAGAGCAACATCCGGAAGACACTTTCACAGTCACCTCATTGTAGTGTCATCTGAAGTGCCAACCAGACAACGAGGTTTTGTTTCAGGGTAGGTACCTGAGGAAAAGGCTAGAGGGAAATGAAAATGTTTGGGTGGGTGTCTTGGGCGTGCCATGCAGATATGAAAAGGCCTCCGGTGAAGGCCATGAAACCCTACTAGCACAGAGAAGCTGGTGCTGGGCTGAAACAGTTCATCAACCCTAAGTTACACCTAAAGCCTGAGTGTGTTATTCATCTGCATGGACCTGAAAGGGAGTTCAATCCGTCAAAATTATTAAGGGAATACAAAGTCCAAGTATATGAAGGGAAGGTGGATAACTCATCCAGCCTCATATAACATAATGAAAGGTACCAAGGTCAGTGTTGCTTTCATAAATAGATACTGATTTGACCATAATTCCCAGATAGGTATGGGAGAAGAGCTTGGAAAAATTTCACAAGCCTACAAAATCAAACGTATTGTAATAATCAGAAATAGAGTAGCACAGTTTAAATCAATTTTCATGCTGATTTTAAATATGTCTATTTTTTCCATCATGTCAGCTTTTAAAAATATGATGAATGGTAAATTACAGTTTACTACTGTACAATCTGCACATTTCACATCGTATTTGTGTCACACAAGCCAGCATGTATTTTTCATCAGATATAATGTTAGGTCATTCTTATAGAGTTTTTTTGCACTGAATTCAGATCTGTGTTTATTTTTTTTCTCTATCATGTGTTGTTTTTGCAATGAGGCTAATCGAATAATTGATGCATTTACACACTGATATCAATTAGATTCTATTGATATCAGAGGGTAAATACACTAATTCTTCAATTAGCCTCATCGCAAAAACTACAGATCTGAATTCCGCGCAAAAAGCTCTGTAAGAATGACCTGACATTATATCTGATGAAAAATACTTGTTGGCTTGTGTTATGTTTTCAACCACAGTTCTTCCAAATCCCCCAGACCCAACTTTTCAAAGCTCCTGGTGAGGAAATGTTTGTATGTACATTTCAGCTTTGGGTGAAGGTATAGTCTACAGCAGTAGTTCTCAAACTTGACTCTGCAAGAGGTTCTCAGGGGCTCCATGGGTGCCCCATCTCCTCTGGGGTTTCTGCTATTATTACAGTAGAATCTTGCTTATCTGACATAAACGGGCAGGCAGAAAGTCAGATAAGTCAAAATGTTGGATAATACGGAGTCTCCTACTGTTACCTATCTGACACAGTACTAGACACCTAAGGAAGACACTGAGGGACCACCTCGGGGCAAGAGCAGACCAGCAGGAAGTGCCTGGATGTGGAAGAAGAGTGTGGAAATCACCGAGGGAAGAGGGGAAGACACTTCTGCTTCCAGTCCTGCCTCTTTTCCTACTTTCCTCCCTCCTCCTCCTCCTCGTCTTGCCTTTTTCACTTATTGGGAATGGAGTTGGGGAGCACTCCTTTAATTGAAGGGGAAATGCTGGAGGAAAAGGAGGGTGTCGGATAAGAGCGTCGAATAAGACGGAATGTCGGATAAGCAAAGGTTGGATAAGCGAGACTCTACATTATTATTATTATTATTATTATTATTATTACAAACACTGAATGACCGTCTGTTGGGGGTGTTTGGTTGTGTGTTCCCTGCTCGGCAGAAGGGGTTTAGACTGGATGGCCCTGGGGGTCTTCTACTGAAATACTGTTTAGTTTATGTTGTAGCGGGGTGAGCTCCAGGTGTTAGCCCCAGCTTCTACCAACCTAGTAGTTCAAAAACATGCAAATGTAAGATGATGAATCCATACCTCTTTTGCAGGAAGGTAACAGTGCTCTATGCAGTCATGCTGGCCACATGACCTTGGAGGTGGCTACAGACAATGCTGGCTCTTTGGCTTAGAAATGGAGATGAGCACCAACCCCCAGAGTCAGACACAGCTAGACTTAATGTCAAGGGGAAACCTTTGCCCTTACCTGGTTAAAATGGTTGTTCATTTTAAATATTGTAGTTGTGTATTTGTTTATTTATTGCACTGTGAATTACTTCACACAAACACACTCCATCTACCTGTCACTGGCCTGGCCCCTGCCTGATACGATAATATATAATATAATATATAAACATGCCTGATACGACAATATATTATATAATATTATAATATATAAACATTTCTTGGGGATCCATGAGAAACTTTTGCTTCAAAAATGGCTCCACAGCTGAAAAAGTTTGAAAACTCCTGGTCCACAGACTACGCATCCTGCCACTAATAGCAAGGCAGACGTGGATCGCAATGAGTCAATTTTGTGACAGTAAAATACATCCTTTTGTCTCAATCCCAGAATGGCTGTATTCTTTCTGTAGTGGTGAAGAGTGGTAATGTACCTGAAAATGCTAGTCTCTAGGACAGTGTTTCTCAACCTGTGAGTCGGGACCCCTGGGAAGGTTGTCAGGGGGTTTCAGAAGTGTTACCAAAGATCACCAGAAAACATATATTTCTGATGGTTTCAGGAACCCATTTGGCAGAGAAGGCTGAAGATCTCTCCTCCTGCCCTTCTCTTCCTTTTTGGAAATAGATGTTGAATCATCCAATCAAAAGCCCTCCTCCTGATGTGATTGGCTGGCCTCTCAGCCAGGGGGATGGCTGTTTCTGAGGCTGCAAGCGTGGGAGGGGAGAGCAGGCATGCTCAGCGCATGGCAGCATAGTGCACATGTATAGACAAGGTAGAGCATGTGAGGTTGGCGGGAATCTCGCGCTAGCGAGACCCTTCGAGGCATGGGGGTTTTGTATGGGAAGTGCGGCCTAATTCTATCATTGGTGTGGTTCAGAATGCTCCTTGATTGTAGGTGAACTATAAATCCCAGCAATTACAACTCCCAAATGACAAAATCAATCCCCCAACCCCACCAGTATTCAAATGTGGGTGTATTGGTATTTGTGCCAAATTTGGTGAAATAGTTGCTCAGAATACCTTTTTAATGGGTTCTCCATGCACTCATTAATTGCCATGGCTCAGTGTGTTATGGAACTATGAGAGTTAAAGGGTGCTAAGGGTTGTCACCAGTTAGAAACAAAGAAAAATGTGAATATAGGTGCTTCTTCTTTTTCTTCTTCGGATGTGCATTGCTCATTGAGCTAGTGGTTAGCACATCTGATGGATTTAGTAAATGATTTTCAGCATCATCAGACAAGAAAAAAGAATAAGACCTCAATGTCCTCTTTTGCTTTTTAAGTTTTGCTTTTCAAGTTTTGCTTTTCTTTTGATGGTTTTTTCGTTTAGTGTGCAAACTTTCAACAGAATCCCTCACCCATTAAACTGAGCAGTGTCCAGCATGACTATTCTCAGGGCCCATTCCCTATTATTCAGAGTACAGGGTTACTTGTATGTGTTGTGCTCTGTGACATTTCAGTTGCAATATATGCTCATGTATAAGTCAACCTCACATCTAAGTTTGGGTCCAGAATTATAGATTTTGATATGACCCATGGATTAGTGCAAATTGCAGATGGATGCACAGATGGTTGAATGTTTCCCCATGTCTCTCCATGGTTGTGATGATGATGATGATGATAACAATGGTGGTGGTGATAATATTGGCCTAGTCCATGGTCCATCATATCTTCCATCACTGTTGAGCAGGCATGGGCAAACTTAGAGGTATCAGGGCAGGACATGTAACACATATAACTCTAGCATCCATGGGCAGAATGACAGAGGAGGAATACCAGTAGTTCAGTGGCTTCAGTTGATGCCCTTCCATCATTTACCACCTAAGACAGGTGCCTCCCTCTGTTTCAGTTGTGATCCAAATCAGGAGTGCCATGTCTTCTCCAGTGATCATTTTAGAGAGTGTGTGTGTTCTTTAAACTATGATTTTACATCAGTGTCTTGAGACTTTCCCTGTCCACACTTCACTTCCTTGTCTGCTTGCAGCACAATCCACACTGTGGGGATGCCATACAATGTGTTTTAACTTGCAAAGCATTGCTAGAAGAAGATGGAGGATAGAAAATGAGGTGGTTGCTTTTGGTGACAAGTACACATGCATACAACCTTAAATGACATATCCTCAACTAAACATAAAATGGCAATCACCGTACCCCAGTATGTCATATTTCGTAGGGTCAGGCCCGTAGCCAGAAAGAAATATTTGGTAGGGGTTGAACCTCCTCCCCACTCTCCCTCCGAGATGACCTTTCAAGCTAGTGTTTGCTGATCTGGCACAATGTCTCAACAAGGCCCTGAAATGACCATTATTGTACCAAGGTTCTTCACAGATCATAGGGCCTGAATCTTTGCTCCCTCTTTAAGCCCGTTCTTTTCGGCCACAAATTTATTTATTTACCATATTTATATGCCGCCTTTCTAAGCGCGAGAGCAACTCAGGGCGGTTTACAGACTGCACAATTCGATGCCCCCAATAACATAAAAATAATTATAAACCTTTAGCATAAATAACATCACAAGAAGCAGTAAAAACCAATAAAAACATAAATACTCAGCGTCTCAATTGGCAGACGTTTCTTTCTGTTTTCTTCTGCTTTCTTCTTATTTCCTTTACATGAAGACAGGTTACCTCAAGTTGTTTTCTACTGTAAATTAGCAAGAAGTTTTCAGCTAAACACAAGCTGTTCTGATGGTACTCTGTTTTTGGTGTCCATTGAAGGGCCCTTCCACACTGCTCTTTATCCCAGGATCTCATCCCAGATTATCTGCTTTAAACTGGAATATATGAGTGCCCACTGCCAGATAACCCGAGATATACAGATGATCTGGGATCAGATCCTGGGAGATAGAGGCAGTGTGGAAGGTCCCAAAGACTTCTGTTGCATTTCTCCATCACACCAATAGTTTAGCAACCAATGTACCAAGCTTCTGATGACCACCTTTAACCCCAACTTCAAACATAACACAGTACTTACATAGTGCACCTTGTAAAACTGTGGTTCCCACCAGTAGTCCGCAAGAACGAAAATATGGTCTGCGGCCTCACCATTACTACATCATTGCCTTGAAACTATGGGGCAACAAGCATGACTAGTCTTGCTAAACCCTCTTCTAGTGCTGAGGCAGTGGGAATATTGGGAGGGAGAGACTGACTACCCACAAAAGATTACTACTGCCACATCAGCTCTAGATTATTAAATATTGTTTTCTGTGGGCAAGTAGATGGCGACTACTGGATGGCATATGTTCTGTATCAGAAACTAGAGCTGATGTGGTCTATCCCAAACAATTTTCTGAATCAGCACCCCAAATAACCAAACCCAATCGAAAGTTGCCAAAAACTGATTCGTTACCCTTTTGGTACTAATGTTGGAGTGTGGTCCCTGGTCCCTGATAAAGTGGTCCCTGGTCAAGAAAAAAAAGGTTGTTGTAAATGAAATGAGTAGGCTATCCAGGGGAATCTGCTCAACCATTTGGGTTGAAAGTGTAGGTGCCTCTTCTTATCAACAGGAAATACATATCCTGGCAATGGAGTCTGTGGATTTTGCACTAATTGAGCTTTCACTTGGTCACCAGAAACAGTCTTGTTAATTTGAAGTCCAATGTCTAACAATGACACTGCTTCTTGTCTTTGCTCCTATTCCATAGTTTTTTGACAGGGCTTCAATTAGGTGAACCTGTGGCAGACACCTCAGTTTTTAGTTTTCTCAGTTTCCACCTGCAATCCAGGTCAATCCCCACCCCACCCTGCACCTTAGGCTTTGCAGGTAGGCCAACTTGGTCACATCCACTATGTCAGCTATTGTAGCTATTGCAATATAAATTGATAGAAAGGTAGGTAATGATCGTGTGAATAATCAAAATTTGCGCTTGCAGTTCTGGAGGGACTCTAATTTTTGTTTCTTGTAGATTTGGCATGGGGATTTTGTTAACCGGTTAAAATTCATGAGTAAACCTGAAAAAAAATTAGGGGTGGTTTACATCCCTTTGCTACGGGTTTGCTTAGGGTGTTGGATTTTACAGTTGAATTACCTGAATTGAAACCTTTGGGCAGCCAGAAATTTGTTCATCTTCTGTTACAAGCAACGCAAGGCAAAACATTAGCCACAGCTTAATTAAAACTAAATATTGCCTACAAAGCCACTAGCTGGCTACTTCTGAATACTGCATATACTCGAGTATAAGCCTAGTTTTTCAGGCCCTTTTTAGGCTTAAAAAGCCCTTTTGGCTTATACCCGAGTCAAAGTTATGTATTATTTTACTCTATTGATTATTGTTATTATTACATTTATTATGTACTCTATTATTACTGTTATTACAGTAGAGTCTTGCTTATCCGACCTTCACTTATCCAACATTCCGTCTTATCTGTAACTCTTATTCGATGCCCCCCTTTTTCTCCAGCATTTCCCCTTCAATTAAAGGAGTGCTCCCCAACTCTCTCTCCATTGCCAATAAGTGAATAAAGCAAGACGAGGAAGAGAGAGAGGAGGAGGGAGGAAGGGAGGGAGGAAAGGGGGAAAAGAGGCAGGACTGGACGTGGAAATATCCTTCCTCTTTCCCTCTGTGATTTCTATGCTCTTCTTCTGCATCCGGGCACTTCCTGCTGGGCCGCTATAGCCCCGAGGTGTTGCCTTGCCTTAACCCTCTGAGTCCCTCCTGTTAGTATTCTAGGTGTCTAGCACCACGTCGGATGGGTAACAGCAGGAGACTCCGTATTATCCGACATTTTCGTTTATCTGAAATTCTGCTAGCCCATGTATGTCAGATAAGCAAGACTCTATTGCATCACATTACCATTATTTTACATGATTGTTGTTGTTATTATTATTATTATTGGAAAGATAAGTAAGCACATTTACATTGAAGAAGGTTAGAATAATGACTTAATCAGAGTTAGGCAGTCTTAACTTAAATTACAGTTTTATGTAAATATTCAAAAACATTTAAACTACGGATGTCTCGATTAATATAACTGTGTTGATATCTATTTTTATTTTGAAATCCACCAGTAGCTGCTGCGTTTACCACCCTTGGCTTATACTCAAGTCAATACGTTTTCCCCTCTTTTTTGGTGGTATAATTAGATGCCTTGGTTTATATTTGTGTTGGCTTATACTCGAGCAGGCATGTAGCTGGGGGGCTAAGGGGGCTTCAGCCCCGAAATTCTCAGGGTGGTCGCGAAAAGGCCTTACTGGTACATTATTTAAACTGTTATGTTTATTCATATCATGATCTGATCACCATGCTCATTATATCCCACATTAATGGGGTTATTGGGATAACAATACAAAAGGTTTGCTAGGGTAGACCCTCTTCCACCCAGTCTCAGCCCCGAACCAAACTCAGCCCCCCGAATCAAAATCCTGGCTACGGCCCTGTACTCGAGTATATACAGTAAAGGCATCTGGGATTGCCCAAAGTATTCAGTAGAAGGGCCGCTGAATCCTAGATTCCAATACAAAGATTTGTCAGGGAAAATGTTGATTGGTCCTTGCAGTTCTGTGGTCCTAAATGAAAACAGAAAGGGTGATGTTTTAATCTGTGTCTCTTTCCCATTTTCTCCCTCCCTCCCTGCCTCTCTCTCTCTTTCAGAGTACTTTAGCCAGCACTTTTTCTGGAACACTTTTCAAGTTCTGTATTTAATGGAAGTCAAAAGCTGATCTTTTTGTTCATTTGTTGGTTCTTTTGGGATTTTTTTTTCTTTTTCTAAAAAAAAAAGATTGGAAAGAGAGGGGAAGGAAAGGAAGAAAGAATGAAAGCAGAAAGAAGAAAGGAAGAAAAAAATATATTTGGAGAGAAAAAAATAAACAATAAACTTGCTTTATTTGGGAATGGCATGGAGGCAGTTTTGTTTTAACCAGACTGTGTCGTCGGCCCCTTTCCCGCCCCCCATGCCCTCCATCACCCCCCCCCCCCCAATCCAATCCAGCAAAAAGACAATCGAAAGGTTCCAGCCACCACCCGGGCGGAGTGTGAGAACATGAGGGTCCCCATGTTCCTTCTCGCTAGCCAGCCTCCCACCCATAGCATGCATACGAGGAACACACCGGAAGGCAGCAGACAACAACCCAGGCAGGCCACGGAGGAGAGGACATTAATTTTTTTCCTTCTTTCAGCAGGGGAGAGACAAGGATGGGAGGAAATGACAGTAGTCTGTGAACTCAAATGAAAACTCAGTAATGAAGAGTGGACACTTGGCATTTTCCTACTCATCATCTCCCACCCCTTTTTCTTGTGCGGGTTTCCTTTTTTTCTCCCAGTTTGTTTGCCTGCATTCTTTTTTTTAAAAATGCTTTAGTTGCTTCATTTTGTTGGAGAGCCCAGGAATTTTTACAAGTCTGCGAATGGATCTTGGAAACGCCATCACATTTCAGTAAGTAACAATTGCCCATTCCTTAGCATTTTGTTCCATGCCATGAGTTAGGGCAGTGTTTCTCAACCTGGGGGTCAGGACCCCTTGGGGGGTCATGACGGGGTATTTCTGATGGTCTTAGGAACCCCTTTGGCAGAGAAGGTTGAAGATCGCTCCATCTGTCCTTCTCAGGCATGTAGCCGGGGGCTAAGGAGGCTTCAGCCCCCCCCCCGAAATTCTCAGGGTGGTCATAAAAAGGCCTTACTGGTACATTATTTAAACTGTTATGTTTATTCATATCATGATCTGATCACCATGCTCATTATATCCCACATTAATGGGGTTATTGGGATAACAATACAAAAGGTTTGCTAGGGTAGACCCTCTTCCACCCAGTCTCAGCCCTCCCCCGAATCAAAATCCTGGCTACGGCCCTGGTCCTTCTCTTCCTTTTTGAAAACAGACACTGAAAGCCCTCCTCCACTGTGATTGGCTGGCCTCTCGGTCAAGGGGAGGGCTGTTTCTGAGACTCTAAGCAGGGAGGGGTGCGCAGGCATGCCTGGCACATGGCAGCATGATGTGCATGTATGAGTGAGGGAGAGCGTGCGAGGCTGGAGGGAGGCTCACACCAGCAAGTCCCCTCAAGACATGGGAGTTCTGTGTGGGAAGTTTGGCCCAATTCTATCATTGGTGGTGTTCAGAATGCTCTTTGATTGTAGGTGAACTATAAATCCCAACAACTATTTTCCCCAAACTCCACCAGTGTTCACATTTGGACATATTGAGTATCCATGCCAAGTTTGGTCCAGATTTATTATTGTTTGAGTCCACAGTGCTCTCTGGATGTAGGTGAACTACAGCTCCAAAACTCAAGGTCAATGCCGACCAAACCCTTCCAGCATTTTCTATTGGTTGTGGGAGTTCTGTGTGCCAAGTTTGGTTCCATTCCATTGTTGGTGGAGTTCAGAATGCTCCCTGATTGTAGTTTAACTATAAATCCCAGCAACTATAACTCCCAAATGACAAAATCAACCCCCCCCCCTCAACCCCACCAGTATTCAAATTTGGGTGTATTGATATTTGTGCCAAATTTGGTCCAGTGAATGGAAAAACATCCTGTATATCAGATATTTACATTACAATTCATAACAGTAGCAAAATTACAGTTATGAAGTAGCAACGAAAATAATTTTATAATTGGGGGTCACCACAACATGAGGAACATAAGGGATCATGGCATTAGAAAAGTTGAGAGCCACTGAGTTAGGGCCTCTCTGCTTCCCGCCCTTTGCCCTCATGTTGGAGACTCCCTTATAATGTATGGCTCTTGGGTGCCAGAAACCTGCCAGTTGGTGCTCTTGTTGGCTTGACTGCTGTAATGCACTTTCTCTTGTACTCCTGCTGTTTGGAGGAGGAAATAATTGCCTGGAGCATTTTCAACCTGCATTGCACCAACTGTACTATCTACCACTGTACTTCCAATTCAAATCAACCTATACAACACTTCATAGCCTACGACCAGCACATCTTAAAGATATATCTCTTAGTATCAGCTTACCTGGTAGTTGCTATCATGCTTGATTCTGTATGATACCACTTCGAGTGGTTATATGGATAACAGAGAAGTGAGGTTTCTTTCATTTGTGATTATAATAATAATAATAATAATAATTCAGGACCTCAATATTGAACTACAAAGTCTTTGGCATAAACCAGTACAGGTGGTCCCAGTGGTAATCAGCACACTGGGTGCCGTGCCAAAAGATCTTAGGCGGCATTTGAAAACAATACACATTGACAAAATCATGATCTGTCAACTGTAAAAGGCCACCTTACTTGGATCTGTGCGCATCATTTGAAAATATATCACACAGCCCTACACGCTTGGGAAGTGTTCGACTTGTGATTTTGTGATATGAAATACAGCATATATATCTCGTTTGCTGTGTCATACTGTCTTTTTGTGTCAGTAAAATAATAACTTGATGAGAGGCAACTGGAAAAGCTGACACAATATGTGGATTTAAAGATCGAACTGCAAAGACTCTGGCACAAGTCAGTAAATGTGGTCCCAGTGGCGATCGGCACACTGGGTGCAGGGCCTAAAGACCTTGGCCAGCACTTAAAAACAACTGGTACGGACAAAATTACCATCTTTCAGTTGCAAAAGGCCACCCTACTTGGATCTGCATGCATAAATATCGTAAATAAATAAATATATAATTCTCTGACACCTCACACAGTCCTAGAGACTTGGGAAGGGTCTGACATGTGATCAAATACAAAAGCCAGCAGAGTGATCTTGGTTGCTGTGTATTAATCTTATTGTGTATCAAATAATAACTTTATTTATAGCCCACCCTCTCTCTCCGGAGGGACTCAGGGCAAAAGACAAAAAGAAAATTTAAGTTAGACAACAGTAAAAAAATAAAAATAAAACAAGCAATTAAAAATCACCAATAACACATTAATTGTTAAAGCAAATAATAAGTTTAATAAATAACATAAAGAATTAATAAGACCAACATGACAATCGAACAATAAAAACGTGGCTGTGCAATGAGGGCAATATGTTCTCAGTCAGCCTCATCAGGCAGAATGGAAGCATAAGAAGTTAATCAAAGCTAACCATCCTCTTTGAAGGCCAGTGTACAGAGGTGTGTTTTTCATTGCTTTCTGAAGGAGAGGAGTGAGGAAGCTGTTCTTACTTCCAGAGGGAGGGAGTTCCAGAGGGAGGGAGCGGTCATGGAGAGCAGGACCCCCTCCAATGACTTCAGTGTCCGTAGTTAAGTAGCCTGGACCCTGTGGTTAGTTAAGTAGCCTGGACCCGAACCATTGAGGGCTTTATAGGTAATAACCAACACTTTGCATTTAGCCCAGAAGTGGATCGGAAGCCAGTGGAGCTGCCGTAACATGGGGGTGGCCCACTCCCTGTACGGTACTCCAGTTAGCAACCTGGCTGCTGGTCTTTGGACTATTTGGAGCTTCTGAACTGTCTTCAAAGGCAGCCCCACACAGAGAGCATTGCAATAGTCCAAACAGGAAGTAACCAGGGCGTGGACTACCATGGACAGTTCTGGCATCTCAAGGTACAGGCGCAGCTGGCACACAAGTTTTAACTGTGCAAAAGCGCTCCTGGTCATTGCTGCCAACATGTGTGGTTCCATGGTTAGCTCCGAGTCCAGGATCACCCACTAGCTGCAGACCTACGTTGTCAGGGGGAGTGTAACCTCATCCAATATAGGGTATAATTCTATACCCCAGGGCTGTCCAACTTCTACCGGACCTGTGGCCGGAATTCCGGTTACTGATGACCTGGGGGGCCGAAGGGTCTGCCTCCGCCCCTGGCTCCGCCCCCTCCCTGGCTCCGCCCCTGCCCCTCCCCAGCTCCGCCCCCTCCCCGGCTCCGCCCCTCCCCGGCTTCGCCCTCTCCCCGTTTTGGAGGTGTCTGTGGAGGACACCGGGGCTTTGACTTGGAGATAGAGATGAACACCAAAATCCCAGTCTCAAGTCCCAGTCCCTGCTTTAAACTGGATTATATTGCAGTGTGGACTCAGGGCCCTTCACACAGCCATATAACTCAGAATATCCAGGCAGGAAACCCCACAAAACCTGCTTTGAACTGTATTATCAGAGTCCACACTCATATAATCTGGTTTAAAGCAAATAACATGGGATTTTATTCAGATGTGTGGAAAGGAAGTCAAATAAGAAGCCAAGGCCCTTCCACACAGGCCCATAACCCTGAATGATAAGGCATAATATTCATTCTGCCTCTGCTAATAATAATAATAACAACAACAGGTTCCTGGAGTAGGAGACCTTCCAGGGCCATCCAGTCCAATCTCCTTCTGCCATGAGGGGAAAACACAATCAAAGCATTCTTCACAGATGGCCATTCAGCCTCTGATGATGATGATAATAATAATAATATTAATTACAATGGGTTCCTAGAATAGGAGACCTCCAAGGGCCATCCAGTCCTACCTCCTTCTGCCATAAGGGGAAAATACAATCAAAGCATTCCTCAGCCATGTTGAATCAAACCTAAACTCTCATGAGAGCAACAGAAAGTACTGCCTGTCCAATTCCGGGCTCAATTCAAAGTGCTGGTTTTGACCTTTAAAGCTCTATACGGTTCTGTCCCAGCTTACTTGTCCGAACGCATCAGCCGCTATGTCCCACCTCGTAATTTAAGATCATTCGGGGACACCCTGCTCTCGCTCCCGCCACGTCTCAGATGAGGCTGGTGGGGACGAGGATAGGGCCTTCTCGGTGGTGGCTTCCCCGCCTGTGGAATGCGCTTCCTATTGATGTACGATCCACCACATCCCTCCTGGCCTTCAGGAAAAAAGTAAAATCCTGGCTGTGGGACCAGGCATTCGTACACCAGCACAAGGCAGCATTTTAGATTGGTTTTTAATGAAAGTGGGTGATTATGGCCAATGTTTTTATGGACTGAACATTGTTTTAATCCAGAGTGAATGTGTATGGTGCTAATGTAGTTGTATTTTAATGTATTTTTAATGTATTTTAATTGTTGAAGTGTTTTGGGGTTTATATTATTATTATGTGGGCATCGAATTGTGCCGTACTGTAAGCCGCTCTGAGTCCCCCCTTGGGGGTTGAGAAGAGTGGGGTAAAATCTCGAAATAAATAAATAAATACTGAACCTTGAGTTTGGGAGTTGTAGTTCTCCTCCATCCAGAGAGCACTGTGGACTCAAATAATGATGGATCAGGACCAAACTTGGCACGAATCCTCAGAAGAGGAAGCCGGAAAGGGAATGGATGAGCACCCCCCCTGCGCGCTCCAAACTCGGCCCCGCCCCTTTTTCGCTCTGGCCACGCCCCCTCTCGCTCGGTGCACTCTCTCTCTCCTTCCCTCTTTCTTTCAGGTGGTGGAAGGGGGAAGGAATGAAAGGGGGAAAGAGAGAGAGAAGGAGGGAGGGAAGTAGGAGGAGGAGGGAGGGAGCCTTCTCCTCCTCCCTGCCCCGCCCCCACCCCCGCTGCGAAAAAATAAATAAAAAATATTCTAGAAAATATTTAATTTTTTTAATAAAAAAAATCTTAAAAGCAGATATCTTGCAGGAGGGTAGGGGGCCATGGGGAAGGGGCTGGGGGGGCCGTATATGGCCCGCGGGTCGCCAGTTGGACAGCCCTGCTATACCCTGTTCTGACTTCTGATTGACCAGAAATACCTCTGTCTTGTCTAGATTCAATTTCAACTTGTTGGCCCTCATCCAGTCCATTACTGATTAGAGGTATCGGTTTAGAGGCAGGATGGCATCCTTGGCATTAGGTGGAAAGGAGTAATAGAGTTGGGTGTCATCAGCATAAATTTAACACCGAACTCCAAAACTCCGGATGATCTCTCTCAGCGGTTTCATGTAAATGTTAAATAGCATGGGGGACAGAATTGAGACTGGAAGGACACAACAGGCCACCGGCTAGGGAGCACCACCATCTGAGTCCGTTCCTCCCAGAAGAACTGGAGCCACTGCAATACAGTGCCCTCTAATCCCATCCTGGAGAGTCGGGACAGAAGGAGACCATGGTTGATGATATCAAAAGGTGCTGAGAGGTCCAGGAGATCCAACAGGGACACACTCCCCCTGTCTAGCTCTCTTCGTAGATCATCCACCAAGGCGACCAATGCTGTCTCAGTTCCATAGCCAGGCCTGAAACTAGATTGAAATGGATCTAGATAGTCAGTTTCATTCAAGAAACTGGAGTTGTGAGGCCACCACCATGCCAAGGAGGAGGAGATCTGATACTGGCCTATAGTTGTTGTTGAGTGGGGTCCGGTAGGAAGTGAGTGGGAGCTCCTATCTGACTGTTTTCCACAAGAACAGCAAGGCTTTGAGTCCTTGTGGAAAATGGAAGGTGTATTGTTGGTTTGTTTATTTAGGAGCTGCTCATTATTTTAAGCTTGACTTCCCATTTACTAAGGACCAAAGTGTGATATGATTAATAAATAATAATAATAATAATTTTATTTCTTACCTGCCTCTTCCGATGGCTCAAGACGGGTCAAAGCACAGTTAAAAACACAAAAATACTATAAAAGTTCTACACAGGACAGAGACCAAAACACAGGACATGAGTTTAAAATTCATGCTTAAAGACTGGCTGAGTTGGCCTGCTGGAAAAGAGATGTTTTTAAATTCCAACAGCTGGCGGGTCGTTCCATAGTCCTGCGGGTGGCCGATGAAAAGGTCCTAATTATTATATTTATTTATACTCTGCTTTGTCACTCCCAGAGGAGACTCAAAGTGGCTTGACATAAAAGCATTAGCATACAATTTTATATATATATATATACAGTATATATATACAGTATATATATATATATATATATATATATATATGCAAACATTAAAACAGAATTAAATATAGACAGTATTGAAAAAAATCACCTTTGAAAACCATTAACCATCGACATGCTGATGATACCCAGTTGGAATTGGCAAAAGTTGCTCTCTTTTTAAATAAAGTACTGATCTTCTTCACCCCTTGCATTCAGTACAGCATAGAAGGATAAAATAGAATGGGCCATCCAGTCCAACCCCCTGCCAAGAAGCAGGGAAATTGCATTCAAAGCACCCCTGACAGATGGCCATCCGGCTCTGTTCAAAAGCTTCCAAAGAAGTAGCCTCCACCACACTCCGGGGCAGTTCCACTGCTGAACGGCTCTCACTGTCAGGAAGTTCTTCCTGATGTTGACAAAGGCGGTAAAAACATAAAATGATGTTAGATTTCTCGAAACTGGACCTCTACATCTTTCAAAATGCTCCATGTTGGTTTTGAAGGAGAACCTGGCAGTTGTGCTCAAAAATAACATTTCCATGTTGTCCACCCAGTTCTTTCCTTTTTATCCTATCTCGGTGAGGCACTGTGTATTCTAAATTAGTGTATGTGTGTCATAATGAACTGGATGAAAGTCAATAAACTTGAATTATAGAATCCTAGAATTGGAAGAGAATTGGTGGGCCAAGAAGCAGGAAAATCACATTCAAAGCACCCCCGACAGGTGGCTACCCAGCCTCTGCTTAAAAGATAATCTGCTTTGATAGTCTGGATTATATAGCACTGTAGGTCCATCTCAGGTTGCTACCCTGAGGCTGGCCAATATGTCATATCATATCCGTGCTTTTCTTCTGTGTTGCCTTCCAGTTATTTTATGCCTTGGTACAAATTGCTAGCCCTAAATGGCTGAGGGGCCAATGTTTATTTGAAGGATCACCACATTTCATGTACTACAGAGACAGGATGTGATGATATTCTTCTGAAGCTTTGGTGCCCACACAAACGAGATGTGATGAATGGTTACTAGAGAAGGTCACCAGTGAAAGTATGAGTTGTGGAATGCCCTCTTTTGTCGGGCTGAGTTGGTCTTTTCGCAATCTTTTTAGTTCCAGTTGAAGCTTGTTTAATTATCAAAGGAGTGGGTTGATGTGAGTTTTTCGGACTGTATAGCCATGTGCCAGCAGTATTTTGGGACATGGAAAGAATGCTGCTGGAGCATGGCCATACAGCCCGAAAAACTCACAGCAACCCTGTGGTTCCGGCCATGAAAGCCTTCGACAATACATATATTAAAGGAGTTTTAGTCACAAAAGATGCTGGCACTTGCAAAATTCTTTGCATTAATATAACCTCCCAAAAGTTTTTCTTTAAAAAATTCTGGTTTCATAATAGTGTTAGATCAGTGTTTCTCAACCTTCCTAATGCCACAACCCCTTGATACAGTTCCTCATGTTGTAGTGACCCCTAACCACAACATTATTTTCGTTGCTACTTCATAACTCTAATTTTTCTACTGTTATGAATCATAATATAAATATCTGATATGCAGAATTATAAGTATTTTCATTCACTGGATCAAATTTGGCACAAATGCCCGATACACCCAAATTTGAATAATGGTGGGGTTGGGGGAGGGATTGATTTTGTCATTTGAGACTTGTATTTGTTGGGATTTATAGTTCACCTACAATCAAAGAGCATTCTGAACTCCGCCAGTGATAGAAATGGCCAAACTTCACACACAGAACCCCCATGCCTTGAAGGGACTTGCTGATGCGAGCCTCCCTCGAGCCTCACACACTCTCCCTCTCCTGAACATGCGCACCACATTGCCATGCGTCCAGCACGCCTGCTGTCCCCTATGACGGTGGAGGAGGGCTTTTGGTGGGAGGATTCACCATCTGGAAGAGAAGGACAGGCAGAGAGATCTTCAGTCTTCTCTGCCAAAAGGGTTCCTAAGACCATCAGAAATAATATGTTTTCTGATGGTCTTTGGTGACCCCTCTGAATCCCCCTTGTAACCCCCCCCCCCAGGGGTCCCGACCCCCAGGTTATGAAACACTGTGTTAGATGAACTCTGCTTTAGAATGCATGTTCGTACTTTTACTTCTGTCCTTTTTGTTGATTTACGTTTTTATTATGAGCTGCCCAGCAAGTCTTCATTATTGAGCAAAACATAAATACTGTAGAAAGATCAATAACTTAGCATGCACAGAAAGTATAGTATGCTTTGCAAAAATGAGAAAGACCCATTGCAGTTCTGACTGTAACCAGCAGCAAAAGACCATTGATTTGAATATCACTGGGAATGATGTGTGAAAGCGGTTGGGTCTTTGAAACCAGTTTGATTTAAAATGGTGACTCAGGGCTAGTGATCCAGATGATGTTAGGTTGCATAATCTTTGGCGATTGACTGTGTTGGCTTGGGCTGGTTAGAGATGGAAACTAGGCTTGTTTGATCAAGGGAAAAAATGGTTCAAAACTCATTTCGGATGTAGGGGGCACTGGCGATTTCCACACAAAAAATGTCGGAATTTTCCGAAATAACCGCATACTGGTGAAGGCTTGTGTGCTGATTTGAGTTTCCCGGCTTGATCTAAGTTCACGCCTTGGGATGTATTGGGGGATATGGTGCTCCAGATAGTCTGGACCAAAGCCCTATAGGGCTTTATTGGTGATGACCAGCACCTTGAATTGAGCCCGAAACCGGACAGGCAACCAATGAAGCTGCTTCAGGATAGACATAGTACGCTTCCTGAAGTTAGCACTCAACAGAAGCCTGGCCACTGCTCTGTGAATGAACTGCAATTTCCAGATGCTCTTCAAGGGCAGACTACATAGAGCACATTGCAATACCAGCTATATGCCTACTAGAACAAGAAAACCACAACGAGTGGTCATCATGGCTGAGCAGACTTGGCCACATGGTCAGCAGGCTAGGTTTTGCACCCTACAAGCTAACAAATTTAGGGGCAAAAGTGTGCTCAATTGTATACCAAAGAGCTCTCGACATTGCTGCACAAAATGATCTAATGATCATAACGCAAGCTAGAGCCACTCCGTACCTGGCTAAATTTAAATGTAACGTGGGCATGGAAACTTATCTTTCCTCCATGCTACCACTACATATCAGAAAACTTTTTACCAGGGCTAGATTCGAGCAGCTCGACATTAAGTCCAAGCTGGGTCGACATAAAAAAATTCCCTATGTGAGGAGAACCTGTGAGTGTCGGGAGGTAGAGGAAGAAGTGGAGGACTCAGAACACTTCTTCCTAAAACACCCTTATTACAACAGGATTCGACTGTATTACCTGGAGCCTCTTTTGGAGAACTATACTCATCTAGAGAAGAAGGAGAAATTGCACGTTCTCCTACAGGGTTCAGATAAAAATTCTATTTTAAAACTGACCCTTTTTACGCAAAAAGCGCTGGCCATCCGCGAGAAGATGGAAGCAGAGAGCTCTGACATCACTGCCATCAATGTAATTTAATATGGATATGTTTACTAGTTTTACTTACCCTTGTCCTCTCTCAACTTTTAATCTAAGTCATTAATTAATTTTTATCTTTTAAACAAGAAGTTTTGTAGATAGTAGTGGGTTTAGCACGATGGTATGTAGGTATGTTTTGTATTCACGTTGGCATTTACTGTATGTATGTGTATGTTCTGTATCATTTGATATGGTCAAAATTGACTAATCAATAAAGAATTTAAGTGTTAAGAGTTTCCCGGCTTAATCTAAGTGCATGCCTTGGGATGTATTGGGGTATCCAATAGTCTGGACCAAAGCCATATAGGGCTTTATTGGTGATGACCAGCACCTTGAATTGAGCCCGAAACCGGACAGGCAACCCATGAAGCTGCTTCAAGATAGACATAGTACACTTCCTGAAGTTAGCACTCAACAGGAGCCTGGCCACTGCTCTATGAATAAACTGCAATTTCCAGATACTCTTCAAGGGCAGACTACATAGAGGACATTACAATAGTCCAATCTGGATTCAACCAATGCCTGCACTGAGGCCAGGTACGGAGTCTCCAGGAATGGGTGCTGTTGGTGCACAAGCTTTAGTTGTGCGAAGGCCAACCTAGTCATTGCCGCCACCTGGGCTTCCAGGTTTAAAGCTGAGTCTAGGATGACCTCAGACTGCACACCTGAGATTTCAGGGAGAATGCAACCTCATCCAGCTCAGGTTGGAATGCCATTCCTGAGACACCAGTGGTACCTCAGTCTTTCCTGGCTGGAGCTTCAGCTTGTTCACCCTCATCCAGTCATAGAATCATAGAGTTGGAAGAGAGCTCATGGGCCATCACTGTCCATCTGATAATGGTTCAATGGCAGAACCACTTCCTTGGCATCAGGTGAAAAGTAGTAGTAGAGTTGGACATCATCCCCATACAGACGATGCCGAACTCCAAAACTCCAGGTGATCTCTCTTCAGGTAGATGTTAAATAATATTGGGGATAAAGATAAGCACTGCCGGACCCCCACTGGCCATGAGGTCGACTAGGACTCCCCCAACACCACCTTTTGGGACAAGTGCCCTTGAGTCTTCTCAGAAGGTTACCATGATTAATGGTATCGAAAGCCACTGAGAGATCCAGGAGAGTTAACAAGGTCACACTCCCCTTGCCAATCTCTCCATGTAGATCAGTGGCTCCCAACCTATGGGCCGCAGACCACCAGTGGGCTGCAAGGATGAAAATTTGGTCTGCAAGCCTCCTTCCTCTTTATGTTATTTTATTTTATTTCTGCTTCTTTCACACTTTCTGCCACTCTGTGCCTGTCGCTGACCATTGGAAAGGGTCGAAATAATCAACCTTATCCAGGAATCCCTTGTCAAGAAGTTCCTTCTAATGTTCAGTTGAAATCTACCCTCCTGTAACGTGAAACCATTAGACCTGGGCTTCCTTCTGGGGTAGCAGGGAATAACCCGTTTCCCTCCTCTCTGTGATAGCCCTTGAAATATTTAAAGAGTGCAGTCATATCACCCCTCTGTCTTCACCATGGAAAGAAGATGCCTAGCTGCTTTGAGCTTTTTCTCTAACAGCACAAAAGGAACCAGTAAAAACCCCATTTGCAGGATTGCCACTCTTCAACTCTCTTTTCATCTTCCCTCTAAGCCGTGCTGACCTCCACTTCTGTTCCATCCATCCTGTTGGAGGTTGTTCCCCCCCCCCCTTTCTTTGGTTCCTGGCTCCAAGAGGCCTGGGCATCCACCTGGACCTTTCATTTGCATGATGAGGCCGTTCCGCCATATGCATACACCTCCTCCCTGCCAAGACTTCCACCACAAAAAGACCTTTTTTCTGCAGAGCAGGTGCCTATCTGAAATTTGCCTGATTTCTTCTCGAGTTTCCAGCTTTAATCAGGTTGTACGCAAAACCATCAGGGCCTGGATAACTTGGCTCTAATTGTGTGCCAGGTACATTTCTCCCTGGCTTGTTCAGTTTCAGAGAAGGGCCTTACTTTTTTAAACAATTAATATTGGATTAGCATACTGAAACAGCCCTATCACAGTCACATTAAATGCTTGTTTGCACCCATTCAATAGGAAGAGGGAAGGGGGATTGGTCTGTCAACTTTTGTGACCCTTTCTGAATGTCAGGAGCCCTGTCGTGTGACACACTGCATAGTCACAATGCCCAGAGTATTGTGTGTTGAAACGTAAAAGCAGGAAACCACTTGTTAGGGTAAGGGGGAACTGTGTGTCATCATACTAGTTGGACTTGGCAAAAGTTACCATTTGGACTACAACTCCTAAAATTCCCATTGGTCATAGTAGCATGGGGATTCTGGAAATTTTAGCCTAAAAACGAACTTTGTGTGATAGCATGATGTCCATATCTGCAAGGCTGGTATCCACAGTTTTATTTATCAATATTCGACAAATCATGTTCTCTAGGCATTTCTAGGCCCTTCAAGTGTAACTATATAGCATTCTTGGACTA